>CM023953.1:24165171-24207655 GCA_013407115.1 Glycine latifolia
AATGGGCCGAGGTTTGACCTTGGGAATTGGGCCCAAGTCAAACATTCTCATTTTCACCACATGGGGATTTGGGCCAGCATTAAAACGGAACTTATCCAACAGTATAAGCATCATTCTTGGAGCCACGTCAAGCCATTCCAAATAGCACAATAATAATCTGTATGGTCGTGACAAGAGGCCATTTGACTTTTTTGCCCAAGCTGTTCCAATCAGTACATTTTCTTGTACTTAAAGTACAAACCATTTTGATGCGGTCAGGGACAACGAGGAGAAAGATCAAGGGAAAAAAAAAAACCCACATTGATAAAGGATTGAACAAAACTTAGATGCAGTTGTGATTAAAAGCTCGCTTTAAAAGTCGACATTGATTATCAAAATAAATTCCTATTTTGATTAGAAAACAAAATCAAAATTAACTCTATAAATACCTCTAAGTTCTGCCCTAAATGATTACCAATTCAATTAGTAAAATATTAAATATTATGAGTGGCAGGAGAGTCGACATAAATGTAAAGACCAGTTGTGAATTGGAATCTAAAAGTAGCTTAGAGTTGTTACATCTGTTACACTATCAGAACTAGCTAGAAGTAGGTAGTGGTTCACGGTGACTGTTTCAATTAACAGAAAGAATAAACAGTAGAATTTATTGACCAATTGAACAGGAAAGCTCATTTGGAGTTCTCTTCCTTTACTCGAAAGTCGAAACACAAGGAAGGTGTCTGCATGACAATCGATAAGGGATTAGTAGCCAACATAATTTAGTACAACTACTACTACATTTACTAAAGCTAGATGAAGGTAGATCTAAGCTTAGATTAATATTTAATGGGCAGTTTGGGAATTACAAAAACATTCAATGTTGGAGCTGGGGTCTGCTGAAAGCAAACCTCATAATTCTGTTTCCCATTCATTCATTAGCCTCCTTTTCCCAACACAAAAATTCATGTCCAAGGAACAACCACTTCCTCAGGACTCAGGACCATACCATTATAAAAAGCCAGTTCAACCCACCAACACCACAAAGTCAAGGAGACAAAACAAACTAAACATGAATCCCATTGGTTTCTCTCTTCTCTCCCTGGTTTCTCTAGCACTTGTCTCAATTGTCACAGCCCAAGAAAGAGCCCCTCATGGGCTTGTTTACGAGAACCCTGAAGCCTTTTCACCATCAGCATATAACTTCTTTCACCCGAATGAACGAAAGCCCGAGACCAAAAACCCTTGTGCTGCATCAAAATGCTCACCAATACCTTTAGCAGCACAAGTGGAAGCTACTGAAATTCATGAAAGCAAAGCCTCAACACCTCAAGGAAGTAAGAAACAATTGGGAGCTGGTGGCGTAGCTGGCATTATCTTTGGTGTTGCTTTTGTTGTGCTTTTAGCAATGGGGGTCTACCATGTCAGGGTCACTCGCCGAGCCAATATGAGTAGAGCCACAGCCAATGGTGCTGTTGCTTGATGTGCCTTGCCTTTAATTGTATCATAATTACTTCAAATCTCACCCTAGATTTAGAACAAGGCTGTGTAATGTAATGCCCCTCAACTTTTATTCCTCTAATATCTTACTACTAGACTATTAGTTATCTGCTTTTATCTTCTTCAATTTGTTTTTGGTTAGCCAATGTATCTACTGTTGTGAATTGTGATATAGTGGTCAGTTTCAAATTTGGATATTGTCCAACAGTCATCAAGGTCAAGCGTTTTCAATTTCGTACTAGCTTCTTAGAATATTCAATGGGAACACCAGGAGATATAGAAGGCAAATATGATACGAGTAATACAGGAAAAATTGTGTAGGTACTAGTTATAATCCTGTCGTGCGTCATATGCACACCGATTAAGACGTCAGAATGTAAAGGTAAAAATGAAATCAAGGACTAAGGAATAGCATTCCTGTACATACTTTGCAATATTTTCTTCATAAGCTAAAATTTATTGAAATAAGTGGATATTGATTGTTTGAACTTGTATACAAGTTTAGCTCATAACTACATTATTTAGACCTATAGACAATGTTCAATAGATCTGTGTGTCCTTTGAAATATTAAGTAAGAACCACGACTACTCTAATATTACATTAAAAAAACAAAGTCATTTTTTTTTCTTTTCAAAAGTCCTTTTGTAACTAGACAAATTCCGTTGTTCTCCCTCCGTTTTTTTAAGTGTTAGATTTAGAAAAAAAAATGTTTCTATTTATTTATTATTTGTAAAATTTAATATCACATTAATTATTCTTTTATTATTTATATCTTTATTTTTTAATATTTAATTATTTTGCACATGTATTTATTATAGAGTGAGAAGAAAAAGTGATAAAAAATCCATGACTATTTAATAAGAATTAAGAAAAATTATTTTCTTTATTAATTTTTATATAACAATTTTAAACTACACATAAAAAAAGGAAGGAGTATATCTTAACAAATTCCATCATGTATTTCGACAGAACTTGTTCAGATATGCAATGGAAATAAATCTTTACTGTATATTTCGGTAAATCTTAACAAAATATATTAATAGATCTTATCTAAGTACATAATAGAAATAAACTTCCGCTATGTGTCTCGACAAGATTTATCTGAGACATACGACAGAAACATTTTTTTTTCGTAGGATATTTTGATAAAAAAAAATCTTTAGAAAGTTAGGACGAGCTTAGCAAAATAGGGGTGACTGGGTGAGAAGAACCGTCCCCATGGAGGAAACAACGTCTTTCAATGGCAGCCTAACAAGTTTGGCGGGGATGGGAAAAAGAAGGCTATTGCTTCCTGCACTTTTCTATTGCTTCTTGTACTCTCTTTTATCTTTCGGAATGGTAAATCTGAAATGCAAAATTACATTCTGAAATCCATTTCTTTTTTGATTTTTAAAATAGTCAATCCAGAAGGTCAAAAAAATATTTCAGAAAAAGTGCAAGAAAAAACTTGAGAAGTACAAAAAGCACAGCTGATAAAGAAAATGATGAAAGGTTGAATCTTCACGACGTCGTGTTGGTCCTGTCAAATATAATAACAAATAGTTGTCGAGGAACTTAAATACACATAAAATTAATATTTTTCTTTTAACAATATTTATTCCATATTCAAATACTAACTAGCATATTTATGTTATATTTTGCACCATAAAGATGATGTGAGAAAAAATTATTTACAAGTTATAAATTCATATGTTCACAAGTAAAAAGTTTAGTTGAGAGATTTAGAATTAGTTATGTAAAAAAGAGTTAGAATTAATTTTAATAATTCTTTTTATAAGTACTCGTAGATAAATAAAATAAAATGAATCAATGTTTTAATTTAAAAATAATTTAATCACCTCAGTTTTTTTACAAACTCTCTCGTTTAATTTCATCATAAACTAAAGCATATAAATTAATTTTAATTACTTTTGTATAAATCTTTGGCGAGAAGTTTATTTGAACTTAACCTTTTTCAACTTATTTTGGACTCAAACATAATTCAGATAATCGTAGTCTTAGATAAAAAATGTTCCATATAACTTGCTAAATGTCATAAATTTAGAAAACAGGGTAATCTTTTTGACCATCAAAGTAAAATTTTTTTTTTTCAGCATGTGACTTCCTTGCTAATGGCCAATCGACCATTGCAACCCCTTCCCCTTGTCATGTGATCTTTCTCTTCCCTTATGCTGAAACATTTCATCACCTACGGTCCCCACAAACACCTTCTTAAGTCAGCATCGTGCAACAGACCACTCCATTGAATCCAAAAGTCCCATGGTCCTTTCTTTTTAGGATCAAGGATGTTTCTCTCCATCTCGTGTCCATATCCTTTCAACTCAACCACTTCTTCTTACCCTTTTACACTTACACAGTGACACATCATTTTATGATAACAAACTTTTCAGCATGCACACGTATTCCCATGTTATTTGACACACCACACCTTCATTCTCAACTGAATAACCGAAATCAATTCAACAAAAAAACAAAGAGTTCGATTAATCATCGATATCATTAGTTCCTAACAAACTTTTATATTTCTTCTAGTTGGACAAAGATGATTTTATTTTAACCATTAATTGTTGGTTATTCTAAACAACTTAATTTTTATGCATTGTTAGTGTAAATTGTTTTACACTGCGAACTAATTATATATTATGATTAGCATGACTTTTAAGTATTGGTAAAAGTCATTAAACTTATCAAATATACAATGAATTGTAATTAAATGACCTGTAAAAATTCTTTACATATTGAGTACATACACTTTTCTTTTCTTTTCTTTACTTATTACCCATTTTAACTATTTAAGCTACAACTTAATAGGTCTATTAGTTAGAGGGTACTAGTACTTCCCAAGGACACGTGAAACAAGATTGAAATTCAAAGATCTCATTCTCAACTAGTCACGACTCACGATGGATATAATGATTTAGCTGAAAGAACCATCTGTGAATGGGATTGTCTGCACAATTTGTAGTGGCTGCTATCTAGGCAGTGGAAAAACTCTTTTCCTCCAATGGTAATGCGTAAGCAAAGCAGCCAATGTGCTCTTCTGTGGGAGCTATAGAGCTTAGAAGTAGGCATCTTGCATTGTCCCCGAAAATAAAAAAAGATACTATAGACAAAATTTAAAAAAAAAACAAAAATAAGAAACAGCTATTAGGTCTTCTGCAACACTAGAAGAGCATGTACTGTATTGATGTACAGATTCTCTCTCTCTGTTCGTTTGTCTCCTGTTACTGTTTCTGTTATGCAATGAGTCCTGTAAATGGTGATTTTTTTCTTCTTTTTTCTTGGGATTATATCTCTTAATCAGTTCTAGACCCAACCTGAATTATCATCACAATTTGCCACTTTTCTAGTAGTACTTTACTTGCTTTAGCCTCAGCTCTTTCTAGAGATCTAAATTTCCATGAGCTTTTGCTGACAAAGATCATGTTTTTGGCTTTTGTAGTTTACCTTCCTGAGAATCATCACTTTATGCTTTTACCATGGTTCACGCTTACAACATTGCTCTGCTCTCATTGCACTTTGTAGGACCAACAATGCTGTTATATGAAAGAAAAAAAAAATAGAATTCTGATTTTGCTTTCGTAAAAATGATATTTGCTGAATCAGTTAATCTATTTTCAATTCCTTGCAGGTAATTGAGGATGAGTTAGGAAATACAGGTAATGGGGTTTTTGAGTAATTCATCAGTGCTTGGAAAAACACTTGGCTCTTAGTCCAGGTTTTGAGATTCCTTGGGAATATTTTGGGATTTGGAACTCCATTTCCCTGCTGGTGAAATAAGTGGGGTTTTTATTAACAATGTTCAAAATGAAACCAGCAATTCCACCTGTCCATTTCAATGAAGACAACCTGTTTAAAGCGTTTTCCAGCTTTTCTTGTTGCCTTTCTTAGCTGGATAGTATACTTATTATAGTCAACCAAGACCACTGTTTGGATTTTCGGGAAGCTAATGCTATATACTAGAGTCTTAGTCTTACACTAACCTTCCTTTTTCAATCACTTTCACAATTACTTCTCTTACTACTTCCACATCTCCTTGGTAAATATGTTACTTACTCTAGATACATGCAAAGTGTGTGTTCAATTCTTTCTCTATTTTGACCGCTCTATAAATCAGTGTGCTATGTGACTGTCTAATCTATTCTCATTGTGGCAGTTCACTACATTTCTTAGTATGTTTCATTGCTCACTCATGAGCATTGCCCCCTTGTGCTATTTCTTGTTATCAACAAATGCACTTCATTGTCACTTTGGATCTTGGTTTACTTTTAGGTGTCTCCATTAGTTTTTATGTGAAAGTTGACTGAAAGTTACTCATGTTTCACATTTATTTTCGCCCCTTGAATATGTCATATGTGCATACTTTACTATGTCTCTTGAAGAGCTTATAAGAATGAGAGTTTCTTCTTACTATTTAATGACGGTGTTTTGAAACCATGTAGGGGTGGATCAGGGACGTTTTAGAGGCGAGTTTGATGCCTTTGCTTTTTAAAAAAACAAGAAGAAACTGAAACCGAGAACTCATTAGGAGTTCATAGGGTGATGCATGTTTACAATGCGATTGCTATGGGGGCTAAGGCTGCCCTACTCATACTGATTCAACTTTTATACCCCAACAAACCAACCTACAAATTATACGGTAAGCTTTTGTGATTTTTTTAATCTTATATCATATTCATGAACAAGTTCTCTGTATAAAAAAGTTTTTGGAACTTCAGTAAAAAATGAGAGAATTTTTCATGTTCTTGGTGTTTAATTTATTGAGTTCCAAGTGCTATTGGCTTGGTATTTCCATTAGAATGATTGAATGTAGTAGTAATTGACATGGTCTAGATTTTGACTTGGGTAGAGTGCTGTTAATTGGACAACTTAAATAGTTAAATTTTCAACTATGTTCTCATTTTCCCATGGAAGTACACATAGAATGTGGGATAGTCAATGATTTCGCTAGTTATAAGAACTGAATAGGCATTTATTAACTGCAGCTGAGGCTTTGTTCACTTTCAAGGGTTCTCTTGGAGGTCCACAGCAATTAGGATGCAGCATTGTAAAATATCCATGTCAAATGCAATGGCCTTGTCTTGACTGCTATAAACTAAAAGATCCAGGTGCTTTTTTCTCAAATTCTCTGTAAGCTCCTTGTCTCCGTCTCTCTGAATTTGTGTGTGTAGTGATTAATTCCGAGGATATTGATCATTATGTCCATACTTGGATAAAAAGATAAAATGATGTAGGACTGTAGGAGTAATAATTTATCCATACTTATTTTTCAATTTTTGTAACTTAAGGTTTGGGATATTAAACATCGGTCTCCTCTTTTGACTCCATAATAAAAAGTTGGCTAAAAGTCTAAAACACATTTTTTCCCTTATCTTGTTCTTTTTAGTTTTGTTCGCCAAATTAAAAAAAAAAATCATCAATTCGATAATATTTGGTTAATTTGTATGAGATGTCTCATCATATGAGCATTTGCCACATGCCCACATCAATTAAAATTATTTTTTTAGTGCAAAAAACTGATGGAAACACAAACGCAAACTTTGAGGAACCAAAAATGAAAATTTTCAAACTTCAAAGATAAACTGAAAAATAAGATAAGGACCAAAAGCATATTTTACTAGTTTTAGCCTAAAAAATTTCACTTTTCACTTCAAATGTTTTCCTTGAAAAATCCCAGTTCAATCATAGGAATCGTAAGGAAAGCTCTCTACTTGAGAAACAGGTGGAATATCAGCAAAGATAGATGGGAATAACGACGTTCCAACACTTACACCTCTTCAAGAAACTCAAGTTGGAAAACCAGGAGGAACAAGGGCTGCTGCCATAGTTGGTATTGTTGGTGCTGCCTTAGTCGTCATTGTCATTTTGGTGACTGTCTATATCTGCTTGATGCGTGTTAAAAGATTTATGATGCAAACATCTGAGGTTGCTTCTTCTATGCCATCTCCCACCGGTAAGTTATTGAGTTGTGTAGGATAAATAGTCAAATTTGTTGATGAAAGTGTGAGTGCTAACAAATTGGTTATGAAAAATAATCAAATTTAGTAATTGGATGTGCAAAAAGTAAAAAAAATTAGTCATACAGCTAATTTAATGATAAATTAATTTTTAAACTTTATAATTTAATGTCAAATTGGTCATAAAAACATATAACGTATGCTGAAATAGATTATTGAACATTACTACTTAAATAACAAAATGGTATTACAAATTTGAATGACTATTTTGTCACATTTTTTGTTCAGGAGGGACAAAATTTCTATTTTCTATTTTTCAAGAATTAATTTGTCACCGCATCATATTTTTTGAAACAAATTTGATTATTTATACGAATTATTTATTATCATATTATATTATGAGTAGATATAATTAATGAGGGTTTTGATTCATTTGGTTATACTCCGACTATGATATTATTTTTTTACAGTTGAGATGGGAGGAGTCAACAACGCACAGCATGTTAATGCTTTCTCTCCACATTATACGCATAACACAAGACTGTTAACAATTTTGGAACTAGAACAAGCAACACGAAATTTCAGTCATAGTAATATTATTGGTGAAGGTGGATTTGGTTTTGTATACAAGGGCTTACTTCAAGATGGATCCATAGTGGCTATAAAAAGACGTCTATGTGTTCTGACACAGGATTTTGTCCTTAAGGTAATAAAATATGTAATGAAGTGTGTTTCTTTGTATGTCATAATATATGTATGAAAAATAGAAAACTAGCATTCTTCGCTCCAATATTGGCATACATGAAGGTTTAGAAAACTTTTACCAAGTATTTTGATTGAATGGCAGGTGAAGCAGATAGCTCATATTCACCACAATCATCTTGTGAAGCTCATAGGCTATTACGAAGATAGCTGTCAACAATTACTTGTGTATGAATATCTCCCTAACGGCAATGTAGGGAGTCACCTATATGGTACTCTTTCCCTCTATGTTTATGTGACATTTGTTTCACCTCGTTTTATATCTTTAGTACTGCTTAATGCATGTGGTTATGCAAATATGCAGACAGTGAAGGTTTACCCATTGGAAGGTTGGATTTGTGGCGAAGGATATCTATTGCTTCAGGCGCGTCCAAAGGTAAACTTATCTTGCCTATGATTTTTGCTTTTTGTTGTATTTTTCTTTTGGAATTCAAAACAGTCAATTCAGTCTCTACTTTGCAACAGGTGTGGAACACCTTCATAGTTTGGTCCCTCCTTTGGTTCACACAAATTTTAGAACTAGCAATGTTCTGTTAGATGAAAATTACACGGCCAAGGTTTCTGATTATGGATTCTGCAATTCGCAAACACAAGTTGATAATGTTGGCTCATCAAATATAGACTGTTTTCTAGACCCGGAGTATGCTACAACTTACTCTTTTTATGGAATCCAAAATCATTTTGACTTTCCATGTTGATTTGAATTAAATAATAGACTTTTTTTATTTCTCACAAAGGTTGAGCTTTCCACAAAACTATACGGAGAAGAGTGATGTATACAGTTTCGGGGTCTTCTTACTAGAGTTGATTTGTGGTTGTGAAGCACAAAACAAAAGCATGTCAAACCCAGATGAAAATATAGTGTTTCAGGTATACAGCTTCCAAACTTGATGGATGTTGGATTTTTCCACTTTAAGCTTTACTTATCCTAACTTTAATTAATAATTTGAAGGCAAAAAATAGCACTGACTTGGACAAGTTTGTTGACATAACGCTGGGGGAGCAAGAAAAGCATGGTGCTAGAAGAATGATGAAATTGGCATTGCTATGTGTGGATGTGACTAGTAGAAGGCCATCAATGGCGCAGATTGTGCATGAGCTGGAGCAGATTCAAAGAGAAATTGCTCCAATGTATTCTCATTTCAACGAGGAGATTGGTGCCGTAACTCTAGGGAGTGAGCTCTTTCAGTAAGCCTTGCGAATTGCGATGTCACTTTAGAAGCCATTTTTTAGATTCTGTTTGTTGCGTGACTATTATTATTGTTATCGTTATTGACTTACTGTAGGTATATTGGTCCCGGAAGGATATTATTTATTCATTTGTAATTATTTCAAAGTAAATAAAATGTTGAAAATAAGTAGAATTAGATTGGATTTAATAATAAAAAATTTGGATTTAACAAATTTGCGCAAAAGATATTGGTTTTCAAAATATCTTTGATTTATTTAATACATATAGTTCGATTGACAATTCATGCTGAATTTGTGAGAGAAGATCTGAGTTCAATTTTTGCATAATAGACTCTTGGAGAGAAACAAAGAACTTTAAGTCACACTAAGTTCCGATCCAGGATTAATCTTATCTCATAACTGATTAAGCTTGTGGGAATATTTTTGTGTATCATTAGGGAGTCTAAAGTCCTAATTACGGTCTTAATTATAAACAATAAAAGTCTATTATTTTTTTTCTCAAATATAAGCATGCACAATCTTACTTATATCTTATTTAATGAGATTCTGTCTAAAATATTCTTCATTTAATAAGATTTTTCATTTGATATCAAGTTTCAAAATAATTTTAAAAAAATACTTATTTATTAATTAAAAATAATATAATTTAATGAAGTTAATTAATCTTTTTAATAAAATTGAAATATATTATTTGTTTTCCTTGTAATCTAAACCAAACGAGTGGATTGAATAGAATTAATGGAGTAGAAAACCAAGCTTCTTAATTGAGCTAGAAGGATAACACTAGCTATGTCTGCTAAATTCGACTCCAAATTCCAACAAATTCCATGCAGAATAAGCAGCTCTTTTATTGAATAATGATATTAGGATGATTAATAATTTAAACATAATATTACTCTCTCTTTTATCAATTGTTTTAAAACTATTATAAATGAATCAACACAAATATTTGAATTAATAAACTAATAAATTAATATTTACTATTATATTTTAAATTAATACATAATGATATTAGAATGATGTTAGGGACGTTTAATAGAAGATAAAAAAATTATTTTTCAAAAATTATAGATTGAAAATTTTAGTTTTTCATATTCAGCGTGCATTCTAAAAAAATAACATTCATAACAAATGAGATTTTTCAAAATATAATTTTTAATCAGTTTCTTACTAATTTTTATTCATGACAAAGTGAGAATTTTGTTTTCCTCAATCTATCTTTCTTTTATTATATAAAAAATATTGTTTTATTTTTTATTAAATTATATGATATAATAAATAATTAATAAAAATATACGTTACTTTTTTATCTTTAAAAAACTTATATAAAAAATTTCATGATTAATCAAACAAATTTTATTTATTCTTAAAAACATCATTTCTAACAACGAAAAAACTTTTCCATGTAAAAAGTGTGAAGTATCGAATTATACATTTGTCTTTATTAATTCTCGCGGCTTAAAAAAAACTTCTAATATTGTACAATGACTATTGATTTTTGTTAAAATAAAGTAAACAAAATTGAAAAAGAGAAAAATGATATAGAATGTACAATGATATAAAAAAAATCTATTTAATTGACGCATTTAAACAAACAAAAGTAATACTGATAAAAAACACTAAAAATGTAATAAAGAATACTATGTGTTAGTATTAAAACTAAATATATTCAACGGAACAATTAATTAGCAATGAAAAAGGCATTTATGTATTGGAATAAATTTAATTAAAGAAAACCAAAATTTCAATATGTGAATGAATTTGCAATAAAAAGTCTATTAGTGTTAAAACTAGATACTAGTTATGACTCTTGAGTAGGGATGAAAATATATCAGATTTGATTAGGTTTGGTTTTACCTTGATTTAAAAATATAAAATTTGGTTTGACCTATTTATCTATTATAGACCTTTTTTTAGGTTTGACCTGACCTATTTAAAAGTCTAGTCTAACCTACAAACCTATTAAAAAATCTATTTTAATAAAAAATTTAATTTTATAAAATACTTTAAATCAATTTTAAAAAATTAAACAAATAATTTTTAAACAAAAAATATCTCAACATTTTACTTATATTTCAAAATAAGTAATAATTATTTTATGAGATTTTCAAAATCAATTTTTTAAAGTGATTCATCATCTACTTTCATAATAAAAAAAATATATTTTTAGAAAATAAATATATTATTTTTAAGTTTTAATATATATACATATATTAATAGGTTAGCATGATAGGTTTAAAAGACCTTTTTTATAACTTAAACATAACTTTTTTATTTAAATAGATTTTTAAAAAATCTTAACATAATCTATGTAATAAACAAGTCAGACAAAATTAGGTCAAAATTTTCGATAGTAGCCTGACCCATTTTCATCCAAACAAAAAGCGATGGCGTGATAAAGAGGATTATTGATTGATTTCCGTTTTGTTCCGCTCTGAGTTGAAAGTCAACGAAGTCTCACAGCGCAAACTCATATATCACTCAGATCTCTCCTCTTTCTTCAATTCCATTGTTGTCTTGTTCCCTTCACTCTCAGTCTCTCACAATGCGAATCCTCGTCCTGCTCTCTCTCGCCACCCTTCTCCTCTTCTCCTCCTTCTCTCCCACCCTCTGCGACGACCTCGCCTACCACGAAGACCTCAGCTTCCTCGATGAGCCCTCCGCCAAGCCGGAGCACCACCACCACTACGGCGCCGATGACGCCAATTTCGGCCACTTCGAGGACTTCGAGGAGGACGACGCGGAGGCGTACAAGCAGCCCGAGGTGGACGAGAAGGACGTCGTCGTTTTGAAGGAGAAGAACTTCACCGACTCCGTCAAGAACAACCGCTTCGTCATGGTCGAGTTCTACGCGCCCTGGTGCGGCCACTGCCAGGCCCTCGCGCCGGAGTACGCCGCCGCCGCGACGGAGCTCAAGGGCGAAGACGTAATTTTGGCAAAGGTTGATGCCACCGAGGAGAATGAATTGGCGCAGCAGTACGATGTTCAGGGTTTCCCCACTGTCCACTTCTTCGTTGATGGCATTCACAAGCCTTATAATGGCCAAAGGACCAAGTAACTCTTTCTCTCTTTCGCTACAACTTTTTTATTTTTATTGGATCTGACGAGTGACAATTTTTTTGTTTTGTTTTGTTGTTAAATTTTATTGGAATGCAGAGATGCTATAGTGACGTGGATTAAGAAGAAGATCGGACCTGGCATATACAACTTGACTACAGTGGAGGAGGCTCAACGCATTTTGACCAACGAAACTAAAGTTGTTTTGGGCTTCCTCAACTCTTTAGTTGTAAGTCTTCAGATTTCTTTGTGCATCGTTGGATTCATGTTGAAATACCAGTTAACGTGAATTTAGCTAAATTTCACATTTTTGGTTCCAGAATTGATTTTGACTTGAATTAACATTAGATTGCTTCTATGTTGGATCAGAATTTTATACCGAGTTTTGCTACTAACTTGCTTTTAGAATAATAACATTCAAACATAACTCTCGCATCGCTTTAGAATTAATTTTAACCAAAATCAATTCGGTAAACACTCACCCATAAAACACACATGAGATTGGCGATTTTGGAATATAAAGGCCTTTTGCAAATGTTGATTTGATTCTCTGGATTAATTTATAGGCTTGAGCTGTAATACTTGAATGTCTGAAATTGTTGGTTTTATGCTTTATTTATCTTGTGATGCATAATGTGCAGGGTCCTGAGAGTGAGGAGCTTGCTGCTGCTTCAAGGCTTGAGGATGATGTCAATTTTTATCAAACTGTGAATCCTGATGTGGCAAAGCTTTTCCATATTGACCAAGATGTTAAGCGTCCAGCATTGATCCTCATCAAGAAAGAGGAGGAAAAACTTAACCACTTTGGTTTGTTTAATTTCTCATTCTTAATCTTTGTTTCCCTTTGCCAGGTTTTTTCCTTCCTTGTAGACTTGATGTATTTTCACTCTGTCTCTGCAGATGGCAAATTCGAGAAGTCAGCAATAGCGGACTTTGTCTTCTCCAACAAGCTTCCTTTGGTAACAATTTTTACAAGAGAAAGTGCCCCATCAGTCTTCGAAAATCCAATCAAGAAACAGGTAGGTATTTATATACATGTATCTTATTATATTGTAATCTCTTGAAGAAAAAATATTCTTGATAATTATGCTTCGTGTTTGAAACTTCACTTTTAGTTGTTGCTGTTTGCAACTTCAAATGATTCAGAGAAACTGGTCCCAGCATTTAAAGAAGCAGCAAAATCTTTCAAGGGAAAGGTATATTTTTTACAAGCTACTAATTATTACACTCTGTTATGTCATTCTTTCTGTGGACAAATTTGCATGTCTTTAATTTCAGAAATTAAAACAGTGCAAATAAAATAGAATTCATTGTTTTCCATGCAAATTCAGGGGCAGGTCATTGCTTAGTAGGTCATGAAAGTAGATTGGGAGGAAGGAGTTCTGAAATATAGTTAAGATGGCATGGGATTGAGTTAAGTGGTGGATGTAGTTTTGTATGGTTGTTTGCTAAACTTATGAAGTGGATAACTAGGTACAAAGTAGGTTTAAAATCTTACAGGTATGGTAATTGCTGAAAATTTGAAAGCAAGTTCTTATTTGATTAGCTTTACATCAAGATGAGGACAGAAGAAAGTGCTGTGCAGAATTGTTTCTAAGCTAATCACTCTTTACCTTCACCATTTATTGTTTTCTCATATCTATGTCACTATCCATCTGTATCATTCTACTTTATTTGATATTTTAAAAAGAGCAATAACATTTAGCTAAGAAATATTTTGTGTGAAGTTTGTTTAAAACCAATTTTTAAACACAATTAAGTATGTTCAAATTTATAAAGATTGGAAAACTTAAAACTTGACCAGTTATGAACTTTTTACCATAGGTGTATACCTTACCATAAGTAGCGACACTGCCCGATTTTACTGATAAAAATCTCATATATCATTTGTTTAGCTCTTGCCCCAAAAGGGTACTTAGATTTTTCATAAGAATTTAATTGTGTTGCAGTTGATCTTTGTATATGTGGAAATGGATAACGAAGATGTTGGAAAGCCTGTTTCAGAATACTTTGGTATCAGTGGGAATGCTCCAAAAGTAATTGTTTCTTCTTCCCCGTTTTATTTTTTTAAAAAATTATAAGTCATGAAATTCATTACATTAACATGTTACATCCTTTAAACAATTTAGAAGTATATTTTAGTAACCAGTTGAATTTCCAATATAGGTACTTGGATACACTGGGAATGATGATGGAAAAAAATTTGTGCTTGATGGTGAGGTGACTACTGACAAAATTAAGGTACTTGTTGCTCCCTTTTTGCCTAGGGTTCTGTTAATTTTGCTAACATGTTAATGTTAGGGAATGTGCATGGATGGTTTATCTATCACTAAATAAGGTTTGAAAGCAATATTTTGACTAAATTTATAATCTTCATTTTTCCACAGGCATTTGGGGAAGATTTCGTTGAAGACAAGCTAAAACCTTTTTACAAGTCAGATCCAGTTCCTGAAAGTGTATGTTATTTAATTTTCCCACCATCAATTATGTCCTATTAATTTAGTTTTTCATGTCTAACGTGTTTGCTAACTTGGTAGCAGAATGATGGTGATGTGAAAATAGTAGTTGGGAATAATTTTGATGAAATTGTCTTGGATGAGTCAAAGGATGTTCTCCTCGAGGTAAAATTTAACCCTTTACTTTTTTAGTTATATTTGCATCTGCACATTGATAATGTTATTTAATGCTCGGTTGAATCAGATTTATGCTCCCTGGTGTGGCCATTGCCAATCACTGGAGCCAATATACAACAAGCTTGCAAATCATCTTCGCAATATTGATTCTCTTGTAATAGCCAAGATGGATGGAACAACAAATGAGCATCCCAGGGCTAAGGTAAACCCAAATTTTAACTGCAAATATATGGTGCATGCTATTGTTAATTATCAATAGAAATGGTATTCGGTGCCCCACTCATGCTATTGTTAATTATCAATAGAAATGGTGTTTGGTGCCCCACTCATGCTGGGTTTTGGATTTTCAATGCAGAATCGGTAGCCGTTATTCCTTTCATAATCCATCTTTACTGAGTAATGAAAGATGTGAGAATTTATTGGTCAATATTAATTTATTTTAACTTTGCAGCCTGATGGATTCCCCACTCTTCTCTTCTTCCCGGCAGGAAACAAGAGTTTTGACCCTGTACGTGAATATTAAACAACAGTACATTTTTTTTAATCAATTTTGCAATTCTAAATATGTATATTTATGCTTTATCTTTGGGTGATTCAACTATATATAATTGGTTCATTCTGTCTGCAGATTACTGTTGATACAGATCGTACAGTGGTAGCCTTCTATAAGTTCCTCAAGAAACATGCATCAATCCCATTCAAGCTCCAGAAACCAACCTCAACTTCTGAATCCGATGCCAAGGAGAGTTCAGATGCCAAAGAGAGCCAGAGTAGTGATGTGAAGGATGAATTATGAGGAGTTAAGTGATATATTTTTATTTATAGAAACTATGATTCAGACAGATGATGACATAGTGACTGAGGGAAAAAATGGCAAGTTGCTTCTCACCCCTGGCCAATAAAAACAAACGGGGAGTGGGGGGAGGGAGACAAATGCGAGGCACACATGTATTACTATTAACTTCAATTTTTACAACAGTGGGTAATTTAGAATTTTGATTTTGGGTTGAGACTTCAATAAATTCCCCCTTAAATTTCACTTTTCCTCCGCACTTGTGTAATACTGCATAAACAAAGTTGCATTGCATGTATCGTAGATGTACTTGATACGCGTTAATTAAATGTACGCAAGAGAATTAACAAATCACATGGACTTCGTGGAGAAAAATGCTAGAAACTTTATCATTTCTCGTGCTGAAGTCAGGAGTATAGATTCTGCATGAAGTACAGAGTACCGGCGAATTGGCGGCTGTAGTGATTGACTTAAATTTGAAAATTATAGTTTATTTATTTTTATATAAAAAAAAGTAGGGTAGGATCAATTGATAACTGATAAGCATCGAATTGTGTAGAATTATACCTTCAGAAATACTTTAAATAATTATATTAATATTGTTATTATTACAAGATTTGTTCATGAATAATTTAGTTAATGAATAATTATAATTTAACAGTTAAGTTAATAAAACATTATATTAAAAAATTATTGAATAAATATATAAACAAATTAAGTCTACATCAATCTGTCCTTTTTATAGTAAAACAAATAAAATTTAATTACCGTGCGTGAAGGAGCTTTAAATTCTTGAAATTGAAACCTATAAATGGCGTTTCCGTGTTTTGAACATGGCATTCCATCACTGCCATTGATAGCTTTCCATTATTTAAACCAAGTTGACGTTTGGAAAATCGGAGAGGATGAGGTTTCCTTTTCTTTTGTTAACCTTGTATTTAGACGTGAAATTATTATATAACAAATGTGCGAATACACTATCAATATATTTTCGGTTTTGGTGTAACTGAACTTAATTTTATCAAGCAAAGTGTTCAAACTTTGAATAAAAAAAAGTGATTAAAAAAAAACTTACTAAAAATGTGAATAGTTATTCTTTAAAAAAGATTAGTCAAATAAAAAGTTAGTAAATTCCGCACCATATTGTGAAAATGTGAAGCTCTTTCCTAAATTACATGAAAAGCAAAGTTTGCATTAGAATCCAATCCATCCACTGAGCTTCAAAATGATCGTAGGTTGAAGGCTCTGGAAAGGCAAACCAGACGCATCAATGTGATTTTGTATCACGTCAACTCTCACGCTTCTATAAAACCCCTAAACTCTAGCTAGTTTCTTTTCCATTGCTTGCATTTCCTTCCTTCAGCCTTCAGCTCATACAAACCCACTTTCTTTCGTTACCTATCAATCCAGTGCAACAACTAATCGCGCCGTCTTTCCTTTTCTACAATGCCACGTGTCGGATTCTGATTTTCTCGCATATCGAGGTCTTCCGTCTCTTTTTTCTTGCAGACAGATTCAGATCTACTACCGGTTTTCCATATCTTCAACTTTTCAAACACTTTTCTCATTCTCTTCAGAATTTAGAATTTCAGATCTAGATTCTCTATTCTTTTTTCTAGAAATAATTAACCAATGTCAAATGCAAGATTATTACTCGTTCGTTCTCTTCTCTTCCTCTCTTTTCCACAAACCGTCACATTCCGTCCATGCTCCGAAGTAATTGTGGCGGCGAGCGTGATGGTGTTGGCAGGGATGGTGTACAAGAAGCAGAATATATGGCGCTCTCAGTCTCAGTATGCATACGCCGTAAGGAGAGAATTTCTCTAAACACGTACGTACACACACTCTTCCGGAGGAGGTTTGTTAATTTTCATCCTATACTCCTTCCATCTTTTTCTAGATTCTTTCTTCTTGCTCTTCTCTCTCACCATTACCACATTACTTGTAATAAAGATTCTGATATTTTTATTTTTATATTTTTCAACATTAATCATTTTTTTTCTTTTACAATAAAAAATATGAAATGTATTAGTGTGATGATTGATGAAGAAAAAAAAATATAAGAATTTAGTTATTTTTCTGATAACCGTGGATCGGTTGATTGAGTGCATCCTTCTTGTTAATCCATCCATTTTATGTACCATCGATGTTTGGAAAATGGAAGTTTATTAATGTTAAACTGAACTCCTTATAAATATATACAAGAGAAAAATAATTTTGGAATGTAAAATTAATTTTACATAGTTGTTCATAATCTATGATAAAATTGTTAATTTTAATAATAATTATTTTAAAAATTATATCAACAATAATGTCTGATTAGATAATAATATAAATTTATCTTATACTGTTATGCATGATTATTAAATTTTATATATAATATATTTTTTAAATATTATATAAAAGTTAAATATTTTTTAGAGATTAAAGGATCAATATAAATAACAAATATTAAATAGAGAAGAAAAGATTAAACACTAATATTGTGAAAATTTTACATTACCATCTAATCATAAATTATAATATAATAAATTTATTCACTTTTACAAATTAATCCTAAAAATTAAGTTAACAATGATTTATGATTAAATAATAATGTAAATTATTTTACACTATAAATACATCATTATTAAATTTTATTATATATTATAGAAATATATTGATGATGAATCTTAAATTTTATATATTTTTTTTACTTTTTACTCTATACCGTATACATTATTCTTAACATAATAATTAGCAAAATCAAGAATATAATTAATTTCAACATGTTTATATCAAAAAATAAATATTTTATTGTATAATTAACTTTTGTTTATAAAAGCGAATATAGTAGAGATTTGGCATGTGCTCAATTTAGGTTTTTATTTATTTATCATTTTTAAAGATTTTCTTTTAAAAAAAGATTGTTTCTCTAGAAGCAATTTAACTAAATAATTACTTAATAAGGTCATTTTTTGATGAATCTTAATAAGGTCATCTGGTCGAAAGTGAGAAAGAGAAAACTTTACAAGTATATCAATGAATAAAGGTTTGGCTTTCGTATTGGATAGTAACTGCAACCAGTACTATTTGCTGAAAATTTCGCTACCAAAGAAGAAGAAAAAAGACAATTCATGTATTGTGGTTAATTTGGTTGTTTTTTTATAAATAAATTTGTCTAAATCAAATAAATAAAAATACTAGTATAAAATAATATGTGGTTCAATTTAATTTAGTTTGAATGTAATATCAAATTCAAACTACATTCATGTATATTATAGATCACATATTATCATTAATAAAAGTTTAAATTAACACTATATAATACTAAAAATTCTATTAAATAAAATCAATATAAGTATAATTCATAGTTTAATTTGATATTTATAATATAAATCAAAAACTAAATCAAACCATAAAACAATATGATTTTTTTTCACCCATGGTTTATAACGATTTTCCGCTAGCAACCAACTGATTTCCTTCTCTCTTTTTTTCATTAACAAAAAGATACATGTATAGTTTTTAAACTGATGAAAGTCTTCTCCATTTCCAAACCATAAAGCAATATGTCTCTTACATGCATAACCCCTTCACATAGTATTTTCTTGTATCTTTAGCAAACATCGTGATTATATTCAAATCCATAAATATTCATTCCGGTCTAAACCAAATTTTAAAGAAAAAATTCACTTAAATCAATCATACGACTTATGACCTGTATTAATCAAATAGAATTCTTCTTTAGTACAATATATTTTATAATTTTAATATTTTTTGCCTGTATTAATAAATAGTTAAATACACGTATATATAATGTACCTGTTGTCAATTGTTTTAAACTCAAATTGACCCCTTAGTATAGACATTGATTTTTTTTTTCGTCAGCCAACAAAATTTTATTTATGAGGTACCGGCAACCAAAACAAGATGATGATGTTATATAATTATCATACCCCCCTACGGCCATGCATAAAAAATGCACCAGCATTTTAAAATCCTACCCAACAATATGTAATAAATAATCTTATCTTGAAATATTTAATAATATATTTATTGAACTTAAAAGAGATAATAAGAATATTTTAATAAAATTGTCTTCTAATAAATATTAATTTTCTTAAAATACTTACTTTCTTAATCTATATGAAAATACCATAAACATCAATCATTTTAAGACATAGAAGGCATAATTAAGGTTGATATTCATCCTGCAGCATTAAAGGCCCCACTTTAGCCATCTGAACCCGTGTCCCTCCCCAATAAAACATTCCCATCCATCATAACTCATAAGCATTGAATACAAGACAAAGGATTAGAATGTCACTCAAAAAAAGAGAAATGAAAGCATTATGTTTAACCTCCAACCATGCCCAAGACTTGTAGTAGTTATATTTTATTGCGTTTCAAAGGGTACACACTTATATAAAATTTTATTATGTTTATGAGAAAGCATTTAGTGAGAGAATCAATGTTGATTCTCATCATGTATCAAAATTTTATAGACCGGTAACAATTATACATTGTGAATGCAAGATTAGTCTCTTATCAAGTAAATTAGGGATAAAGTTGGACATGCAAGTAAACCCATCTCATGAAATCCACATTTTAAATGGATTCAATCCGCATTAGGCAAAAACAATTAAGAAAACAGAAATTTAAATTTTAAAACATAAAATTTGACCCATTTTAAAAACTAAATATGAAATGTTTGGTAAAAAAAATTATTTGTCCAAAATGCTAACATAATTTGCATCTTAAACCACTTAAGAGCATTTCTAATGGGGTGCTTATATGAGTTGTTTAAGTTTTTTTTTTCATTGGAACATATGACATGAAATTATTTATATAAGCACCATTGCTTAATAATATTATACCATAAATAACATATTTTCAAACTTCGTTTGCCAAACGACAATTGCTTAAATACGTTTGTATCGCTGGAAAGCTAAAGGATCAACTGGTCAGGTTTTATATTTATATCTCACTCCATTAAGTCTTGTTTAACTACCTTTTCTCATATAAGTTTCGATCTACCTCTACTTCTCTTTGTGTCGAGCTCTTCTTAACAAATTTTTGTTCTTACGGGAGCATACAAGGGTCATTTCATTACGTGTTCAAACACCTTCAATCTATGTTTCCTCATTTGTTCATTCACCGATACTACTCATATCTTTTGTTGAATATCTTCATTCATTATATTATCCATCTTCATATAACCACACATCCACATTAACACCCTTATTTATATTACTCCTATTTTATGTTCATATTACCCATGTGATGACTAACATTCAATTTCATATAATATTGCAGTTCTTACAATTGTTACATATATATATATATATAGTTATAGTTATGTCTTAGTGACTTGTTGGTCGTGAATTCAAATCCAGAAACAATCTCTTTACAGATGCAAAGGATATTTACTTATTGTACACCAACATAGACTATTTGCCCATTCAACAAACATTTTATCTAACCAATTTAGACTAATTTAATTTGGTTGAAATGTCAAATTCTTGGACTCAACCTATGGTCAACATGCTGCAAATGGAATGAATTTCTTAGTTAGTTTGTTGCCTTTCTTTTTCTTTTTAAATTTTTGGTCAACTTTGTTGGCTTAGACGTTGGAACGATTGGAAGTTGGAGCGTCTGGCTAAGAAATTGAGTCCCCATGCATGGTGCATATGAAAACCTTATGTTAATAGCAACCAAACAGTAATTACCTGAAATATGAATGATGGAAATAACTCTTGGCTAATATAGACAAGCTGTATAAGTATAACTGACAATATTCCAAGAAATTCTCATTATTATTATTATTGACGGGGGCAAAACAATACACTGTTGTCTGTATACTTGTTCTAGCTGTCGATTTCCTCACCCCCCAAGCTTTAATTGGGATCTTTAACTTAAAACTATGCTCAAACTTAAGCATTCAGTGCTTACCTTACATGTGTACAATAATAGGCTATAACAATGATCCTCTTACATTGCCAATTTCAAAATTGAGCTTTTGCCTTTACTCCTCTGCAGGAGGGTCCACCCATCGTCCATGCTCTTTTATTAGATCGATCAAGGCATCGGTTGCATGCTCCATTGCAATTCCACGCTTCACCACAGTCTGTAATTGTAATAATTCCAGGGAACTTATGGTCAAAATCCATTCAGCATATATAGAAAATTGAAAAAAAAAAAGTTGGGTTTTCTTTTTCAGGTTGTTAAGATTTAGTAATTTGGGTATAAAGAACATGTTACCTTCCCAACATAGAGGTCAATCTTCCCGGGAGTGCCTCCCACATACCCAAAGTCTGCATCAGCCATCTCCCCGGGTCCATTTACAATGCATCCCATGATTGCAATCTGGTGGAGGAGAAACTAAACATTGTAAATCAAAGGCTTTTCTCATTTTGTGCAGATAAATCAATTTTCACGGTTGCAATTGGGTGTTAGGAGCATGATCTAGAGAGGAAAGGATTAGGTGATTACCGAAACACCAGGGAGGTGTGATGTCTTCTCCCGAATTTGTGCACTTACTTCTTGAAGATCAAACAATGTTCTGCCACAGGATGGACATGAGACATACTCCTGCAAGTTCATGTTAGGCATATCAATAAATAACATGGCTATTTCTTTTGCCTAGTCAATCTATTTATAGTCTGCAGTTGAATACATACTGTCTTTGTATTTCTCATTCTGCAGCCTTGCAACAAATTGAAAGAAGTATTTCTAATAAATTCAAAATCCTTGTCCGGGGCTTCCAAAAGAAGTCCATCTCCAAGCCCATCAACCAGAAGGGCTCCAGCATCAGAACCAGCACCAATTACCAAGTCATCCCTATAAGAAGAAATGATTAGATTTCACAAGGACTAGATATTTGTTGCATATTTACCATGACTAAAAAATTACCTGTGAATCCCATTTGGGAACTGAATATGGTGAATAACAGGGAAGTTTAGAGAATTGTCAGATAGGTACTCAAATAACCTGACACCAATTCAAAATTTCAAAAGATATCAGGATTAGAAAAATTCAATTAACTAATGAAGCTGTAGCCTTTCTTTCTTTCCTTATGTTATCCACAAAAAATGAAGTTAATTTTATGGAATGGAATCATATATACAAGAATCTCAGATTAATGTAGACTTGTAACTCATCAATTATGATTTTACTATTTAGTGCCCATCAGTGAAATTCAGAAAGCAAGGTCAATCAGTTATTCAAATTGGATTCACATTGCCATATTGTTGCAACAAATAATTAATCATTTGCAGGATTCTCACCGCCTGGCTGCATGCACTCTGCTAATTCTGTCTTCTGTATAAGGAAGGTCATGGAGAAGCATAGTAGCATCAACACCTTTAAGAATGTCCAGTTCTTCATAAGTCTCATCACCTCGTACAGACACAACCAAGCGTGTTCCTAAAAGGACACCAATTGATATAAGATCACATGTGAGTTTTGAAATGGATGAGGAAAAGATGTCATCAAAGTAAAGTACATGTTAAAAAAAATAATCCATGGACCTTCCTTGCTTTAAATTTAACAAATGTAGATCCCCCTTTAGCTTTTATGTTATAATTCAAAGCAAGGGAACTCTACATAATTTTCAAAACAAGGTCTGTTTAATGTTATTAAATCTGAAGGGAGTTCCATGTAATCTATTTAGAATCTAAAAATAGGGGTATCAAAATGAATAGCACCTTGTGGCAAAAGCTTATAAGCTCCGGTAGATATTTCCTTAAGGTTTACTAGAACCATGGCATTGGGTAATGGCTTTGTTAGCTGCTCTGTCAAAGGAGTTATAACCCCCATGCTGATATCTATCAGTCTCTTGAGTGCTAGTCGCTGGTCACAGTACCCAAAATCACAAGGAGGAAAAAACCATTTCAATTGTCACAAATTGACAAAGCAAAAATAGTTTAATGGATAATGAACCAGAATAAGTGAATGCTTCTATTTAGACTTGGCTGTCAAAGTGGAGATTCTTACAGCATCAGCATCATCTACTGGAGGAAGTTCCCGTAATAAAATTGAATCTACTGTTGCCAAATCCTGAAAATATAGGACATATTATGTCAATAACTACTCATATAAATTCACAAGAAACTCATTAAACAAAATAGAGTAACAAAAACCTTAAATGGCATGCCAACAATGAGTTTGGCAGCAAGTGACTTGTAGAGGACCTCTGGCATCTGTAAAATCAGTTCAGGAAAATGTGATGCACATAAACAGATAAACTGATAGAGAAATCCAGTCAGACAAACAGAAGAGTGAACAAGTGAAGCATTAACCAAATGTTACCTTTAACTGATCTAAGGAGACTGACATGAGAACAGAACCGTCACGGTGCAGTGCACCTCTGTAATCCACCTCCTCACCCTATATAAAAGATGGAGAATTCAGTAATAAATGTATGGGCAGTGCTAGAAGAAGGATAAAGTTAAAACAATTTCAGAGTTTGTATGCAGTGTTGAAATATTTTTATAGAGTTTATAATATATAACCTCTTTTTGCACTGGCAATTGACCAGATCGGCGCTGGAAGTCAAAATAATGTCTGTGCCTTTCTTCAAAAGGTTCCTGATGGAAGTAATGACATCAAAGGTAAGTTCTTAGTATTTGAGGATACCAGACTTTAGAAAGTTTAGGCATGTATGATTGAAGTGTTATTTTGAATCATACCACCCCCTTCTGGAGTTCAGAAGCTCTCATTCCAAGATTTGCCAACCTTCTGCAAGGATCTATCTCCTCCTCTGGTGGTTCTGTGAGAGAAACCCTAATTGTATCACCCAATCCATCCTAATGAACAGCATATTGTCAACATACACTGTAAGTTGGTAACCAGTGCTACACAGATTGATTTTTATGGCAATTTGAATAAATTTCATTTAATATGAAATCAATCACATGCACACCTGAAGAAGAGTTCCAATGCCAATTGCAGACTTCATCCTCCCATCCTCACCTTCTCCAGCTTCAGTAACACCCAAGTGTAATGGATAATCCCAGCCTTGGACATACATTTCAGCCACAAGTAAGCGGTATGCCTGAACCATGATAACCGGGTTGCTTGCTTTCATAGAAAAAACAAAATTGTGATAGTCCAACTTTCGGCATATCCTTGCAAATTCAAAAGCAGATTCTACCTGTCCAATCATTGCTTTGTAAGAAGGACAATTCTTTGAGGGACACACGTAAATACACAAAAGATGTGTTGCAGATGCAGAATAAGAGGTGGAAGAACTGCTTACCATTCCCCTAGGTGAATCTCCATAGTAGCTCATTATACGATCAGAAAGACTTCCATGGTTTGTCCCAATGCGCATTGCTCTCCCATATTTCTTACATTTCTCAACCAATGGTGTGAAAACCTGGCATTTTATAAAGCTTGAATAGGTCAATAACTTCATATTTCAGTCATGGTATAATTAATTCTAACAGGAATTGAAAAGAAGAAAATAGACTTTCCAGTTTCCACACATCAAGAAGCAAATACAGATATGATAGACATTTCTGGAAATGTTTTGTTTAGACTTTTGTTCAACTTTGGTAAAATCATATTCTTCTTTTTTCTGGAAAATAAAGGATATGGAAAGAATCTTACAGACAAAATGATACAGCATCCCACATCCATTTTTTGCATACTCAAATTTTTTTTTTTGGTAACCATGATATTCGTACAAAGTTGTCTCCACCAAAAGCAGTGACAAATCTTTGTCAGGGACCTTGAACACACACAAAGTGAGTATTCCCTTCCAAACACAATTTATTCCATACCCAAGGGTCAACCAAGATTCGAACCTTGAACCACAATCCGCTACCACTTATGCCAACCGTTGTTGGTTGCATCTTTAGTAAGCACATTTACATAATACATAAATTATTCCCACATCTTCAGTAAGGACTAAGGAGGCATGTATATGTGTATGACACAAGAGGGACCTCAAAAGAAGTACTGATAAATTAGCATACAGCATGCTCTTCACTAAAATTTGAGTTATAAAACCAACAGATGGATGATTTAACCTTTTCAATATGCTCAAGTTCTTTCTGATAGTCTTCTTCTGTGTACTCTAATGATTCAAATTGAGCCCGTCTATCAGCTGTAGAAGACCAACATCTTGGAATCAGAATGAAAGCCAACACATGAAAAAAAATGAAGGAAAAAAACATAAGACTAATGAGTTAAGAAGAGATGCTTACCAAAATTTCCAGGGTTTACACGAATCTTATCAAAGCATTCAGCTACCCGCAAAGCAACAGAGGGAGCAAAATGAATATCAGCCACCAATGGTATGTTGTAACTGGACAGAGATAAATAAGGACCCAGATGAATACATAAACAATATAGGCCTACAGCATTGACCATGTCCTATGACTTATATAGCTCACTATAACTTATGCTTACTTTTTCTGCACAAGTGTGTTTTTAATCTCAAAACAAGCATCAGCTTCTTTCTTCCCTTGAACTGTTATCCGTACAATATCAGCTCCTTTATCTGCTATTCTCATCACCTGCCAATAGACACCAGATAAATAAACATAACTACTCAATCCATGAGGCAGTTGTATTGAAAAAAATAGATGGGCATAATAGTGTAAATTGGCCAGAAGCAAGTGTTATTAGTGCGAAGCAGAATAACAGTTGTATAACCTGTTCGACTGTTCCAGCAACATCCTTAGTGTCAGTTGTAGTCATGGTCTGAATTCTTATAGGATGCTCACTACCAATAGCCACGTTACCAACCATCACTGTGCTTGTTTTTCTCCTGATGGTTTTGTGCAATGATTCACAATACTTTTGCCTAGGAACTACATTCAAAATGTTATCCATGGATCAGGCCAAGTGAAACTAAAATAATCAGATAACTACTATAGCATAAATCCAAATAATCACGAAACATGGCTTTAGGAATGAAAATTGATGTACAAACAAAAATGCATGTTTGGTTCTACATCCCAGATATGATTTCCACGTTTACCGAGAAGCTAATAGTTATAGCTTCCACATCACAGACGCAATTTCTTAGTTCTCAACAGGTTCCAAACACACTGAAAGCAATCAAATTCAAAGCTTTAAATTTCTCAATAAACCATAAACCAAAGCTAAGAAAGAAAGCAATCATACCCAAAAGAGAGCTTCCTGGGGATACAGGTTGAAGTTCAGCAATATCTTGGCCAGGATTTGAGTTCCTGATAATTGACACCCTTTTCCTCGCAGAAGATTTCATGCTCTTCAAATCGGAAACTCTCACAAAATCCATGCTTTTTGCAAACCCCAAACTGGAATCCCATGTCTTGAGAGTAGAAAAGGTAGTTGGCACAGCAGCTCCGGTAGCCATTTCTGAAGCGCAACAACCTCACAGATTAGAAATTCAAATACAGTGAGTCGATATTGACAACACCATAGAAACCATAAAAGTTTCAGAATTTAACCAAAACAAACAGTCAACCAAACTGTGCTTCCTGTGATGAATTTCAAACTCGCACAGCATATTTTATTTAGTCAACAAGAAAAAATGCCATAAACCATTGACTACAATTTTTTTTTTTGTGATAACATGACTGCATTTTATTTTATTTTTAAATTTGTAGCAGAAAAATTTGAATTGAAGTGAGATAGTTTACCTGGTGGAGATGAGAAGAAGGGTGTGGTGGTGGCCAAAATTCAGAGGCCTCTTTACAACTCTCTCTACCTCTGATTTACAAAATTGACTTTGTAATTGAAATCAGTGAGCTGAATGAATATGAATAGAATACACGACAAAAACATGGTTCGTAGGCATCTGAGTCCAACATTAATAGTATCCTTTACTGCTGGCAGCCGTACATGTGGCTTCTGTTTTTACTTTCAACTTCCATTCTTGTTATTTCCTTTTCTAATCCCCTATATTTTCTTTCTTTTATTATTACTATTATTATTAATTGTTATTAAAAAAATTTGGAAGACAATTTATTATTATTAATTGTTAACTATTTTTACTATTTCTCTTCATTATAATATTTTTTTTTGCTATATTTAACAAAATTGATGGAAAAATTATTTTATTGAATCATAAATATTTGATAAAATTATATGTTTAAATAACTGAAAAATATAAAATTATATAAATATAAAAAAATAAAAGTTTATCTTAAATAAAAAATATTAAAAAGAAAATTTAATAAATATTTAAAGAGAAATAAAGAATAAATATAAAAAGTTAAAAATTAATATTTTAAAAAGTATTATTTCAATTAGAAATTCAAAAAAATAATAAAAATTACTAAAAGTCCTATTTATTAAACCCTGAAACAAATATTTCAAGTAATAAAAAATTAAAAGTTAATTCAAATATACTGTCAGATACATTCTAAAAAATTTGAAACTTTTTTTCTTGATGGTAAAAATTTTGTTGTATAATTTATTTTACTGTATAAGTATAATTTCTCTAAAAAAATACTATGCCACGTAAATACAAAATGATTTAATTAACAGTTTCATGTATATTCATGTAATAACAAAATATGTATCGAGCGTGAAGAAGACACGCGCCCAAGATAACCAAAATGAGAAAAATAAGTTCTAAATTTGATAATCTAAGGAGTTTCTCAATTACTTTATTATGAAAGAAACAATACCAATATAATTTTTTACGCACTTTTTTAAATTTTTTTATAAATTTATTGGAAATAAGAAAAATGAAAAAAAGTTTTTAAATTGACATGTGAAAAGTTTTATATAATAATCTAATAATAATTTATAATATATAATAAATTTATTGACTTTTAAAATAAATTAAATAATAATTTGTAATTAAACGATTGTGTGTATAAATATTAAACTAGTAAAAAATGTAAATCTCATTTCTTATTTATAATTTTTCAGTTTTTAATAAAATTTAACTGATAATAAAAATGTGTTAAGTAGTTTGTTCTTACCTTACTCTGCTACTCTTATTATAATAAAACGTATAAATTCCAAAGAGAATATACTGAATACCAAAATTATATTAAGGATATTCCATTATTCCGCCATCAAATAGAATGCCGCCATCGGCAAACCGGTCAAAACCGCCACCTAACTTAACGAAAGTCCACTATAAGAATCAAATTGTATCATTGTTTTGTTAAAATAAAAAATAATAAAGATAATAAGTGGCAAGGTAAAAATATTTAAATATTTTAAAGACAAGAAAAATATTTTGTGTTCTTTAATTAAAAATATCTGATAAAAAATACTAAATAAGCCAAAAATTAACAACAAAACCATCAATATTATCATGATAAAAAGTTAACTAAAAAAATACAAAAGATGAAAAGAAAACATAATTAATGCAACAGAAACACGTTACATCCTCCTCCTACAAAGTACTGAATGAAAAAAAATGTATTTAATTTATTAGAAAAATAAAGCACATACTTGCCTAATTGTAGAGAATTAAAGTATTTTTTGTCCTAAAATAATAAGTGTTATTATATGTTGTTTTATACGGATAAAAAATCTAATAAATAAATAAAAAAGAATAATAATTTTGTAAAATTAATTTTATTAAATAGATGGAAAAAAAGTATTATAAATTGTGTTATTTGACTTGAATTGGTCATCAATTTGGTTGAGGTATTGGATAATTGGGTCAGGAATTGGTCCAATGAATCATTAGTTGATCCACATGATTAAGCTATATTAAAAAATTTAATAACCTTT
The DNA here is from genome assembly GCA_013407115.1 of Glycine latifolia. Taxonomy (NCBI): domain Eukaryota; kingdom Viridiplantae; phylum Streptophyta; class Magnoliopsida; order Fabales; family Fabaceae; genus Glycine; species Glycine latifolia. The sequence continues at coordinate 24,194,719 of CM023953.1, forward strand.
AAATTGGTACACTTAAGATTTACAGTTTAATAAAATTCAACATATTTAAAATCATAATTATGAACTTGTTTAAAATTTTGAATATGCAACATATATTTTTTAGAATTTAGTATATATAAACAACCTTAAGTTAGAATTTAAAATATGTACTATTGTTGTGTAATGACAATCATAATATAATAGACATACACACCAATTAGTCAAAGAAAAATTGAAAATGGTAACAGCTTTATCATCTCAAATGTTAAGATGTGTTTATGTCCGGTAAAAGAATATAAGCAAATTTATAAATAACATAAGTGTAAGGTATGAATTTATTTTTCTAATATGAGTGATATTGTTCAACAGTAAAAAAAAAAAAAACTAAAAGTGCATGACCCATTAAGTCAATCGAATTATCAGGTCGTCGATTTGTGATCGAGTCACAACGAGACGGACCATGTCACATAAGGTCATATGTGGAATCGATCCAACAAATGGCTCATATCATTTGGGTGCTCAATTTCTGAGCCAACAAGTCGACTCAGTTAATTCGAGTCGAGTTTAATAACTATGAGTATAAGTAATACATTAATAAATTGAAGTGAAAATTATTAGAAGTATTATTTAAAAAGAATAATTAATATTACATTACAAAAGTCATTATAACATTTATTTTATATCAATTTTTTTCTTTCAAATGCGACGTTTATCTTAAAATAAACAGAATTATCTATATGAGTTATTATATTCAATCTGTCTGTCCCAAAAATAAGATCTTATGTTATAATAGAAACTTTTATAATTATTCTTAAAAGGAAAAATAATACTCATAAGATAAATTGAGATAAATTTGACTTGATTTTTGTTTGACTTTAAGAAGTTTTGATAAGATATATGCTTAAATTTAAATTTGACCCAATTAAAATCTAATAAAATAATGTAAAACAATATCACATCAACCTAATTCATAGGTATAATATATAAATTTAATATTGTAGTATATAAATTATAGAATAAAAAATATTATGCTAAAACTAAAATATACTTTATATTATATATTTAAAAATAAATAAATATACTATAAATAGAACATTGTATTGTGTAAAATGTAACATGTTATGTTAAGGAATATCACTATTATTAATAAGAGATATATGATTGATTTGGTGGTAAAGTGTGAAAGAAGGGAGAGATAGGTCATGAGTTAGAATTTCTTTAATTAATAAAAATTAACAACTAATATTTGTTGATAAAAAATATCATTATTAATAATAATTAAAAAATATAATTTTAAAAAAGAATAAGATATTGGGTTGGATTTCGATTAAGTCTAATTTTTTTTGCTTGTAGGCACTAAATTTCAATTTTATCTCAATTAATTTTTTAAAAATTTCTATATTTCATAAATAGTCTCTTATATTAGATTGGGGGTTAAATTTAGAGAAAAAAAGTTACATTGTCAATGGAAAAGTTTAATATCATCATCTAATTACAATTCATCATGTATGATAAGTTTATTAATTTTATAATAATTACTTTAAAGGTTATATTATTGTTAATTTATAATTGAACGATAATATATAAAGAAAAAATGTTTTATATTGCATATGCATGATCATTGAATTCTAGAAATTATTTTTTTATTTTTAATTTTTTTATATTACTTTAATAATAACTTGTTGATCATTGTATTTAAATAAAATTACTTGGCTTAGAATAAAAATAATAAACTTGATGACTTAACCTAACTCAACTTGAATCTGATTGAGTTTATCCTAAAGTTATTCTAAACTCATTTTACTTGATTTTTTTTAATGATTAGGACTCAACACTCCCGGAGCATGATCCTTAATTACCCTTTAAAGTGAGATTTTTAATCTCCTCCGGACGATTTGTTTGTAAATGTTCAATACTTCTAAAGCTTAAAGAATGAGATAAGCAATTAGTTATACATTAGTAGTGAAGTTTTAATGAAGATCAAAGTTGAAGACTTATGTATACTGTATAAACTCTTCTTACCTTAACTAAGGCGGACTCAAATGATCTATCTAGGACATTAAAATTATAGTTGGCTTAAAAAAAAGACTACAAATTGAACCTACTTTGAAAGAACGAGCTTAGTCATTTTAAAACTTTGTTGTTGGACTAAAAGTGTTGAGAGAATCAAGCCTCACATCCAAGACTTGAGTTCATGAGTAAAACTTAAGTTTTGAGTAAAAATTTGAGTTTCTGCATTAAAAACTCGTTGATACTCGAATTTGTTATTCAAGACTGAAGCCCACGAGTCCTGATGCACAAATTAGGATTACTATTGAATCCAAAGTGAATCAAACATTTTCTTATCATATCTAATATTTTGGATTATGAAATCAATGAGTTTTAATCATTTATAATAACTGAAACATGAAAAGGATCTTCAAAGATATCGATTTAACTTTTATAAAACCAACTTGAATTCTAAGGAATTTTGAAAATTAATGGTTCTATCTTTTTAAATCCTAAATAGATGAAGCCTTCTCATTGAAACAAAAAACCAAGAGAAAACCAAGCTAGAAATTGGAATTGGATCATCAAGTTTTAATTGTGCTTTTGCTTGGATGAAAAATAGAAAGTGCTTGGAAGCTTTCAAGTTGTGCTATTTACTTCACAAATAGGTTTTGTCTCTACCAAAGACTCCAAAAAAAAAAAAAAGGCCCGGAAGCATTCTTGTTTTACTGTGGTGAAAATGCTTGGTACAAAGAAATAAACAAAATGATTCAACAGCAAGAGACACTCTAGTCCTAAGTTATTCTCTATTACGACAATATAAGCTGTACAATGAAGTCTAGTAGTGCACATGTACACAGTAGTAAAATCCTGCCAAAGCTTAATCGCCTATACAATGACAATTGGCAATCAGTTCTGCCAAATTTCCTTAGCTTGGTTGACAATAAGAAAGTTAAGAAGCCATACAGACACTGATTCAGCTCTGATTTGATAGTCCTTCTTGTGTCATCGCTGAAGAACCACGCTGCAGCGCTTGCCATCTTCTTCTCCATCTAGAAGACTCCAAAAGAATTGAACTTCCACTCATCACCACACCAAACCCAGCAAATGTTGCAAGAAGGATTGCCAAAATCGCATGCTTACCAACCTGCAATTGACCAAGTTAATTGAATGAAGTTAGTATACATGCGATTGTTCACGTATGAGCATGTTTGAACAAGTTGTCATACATTTGACTAAGTTCTAAAGTTTGAATTTTGATCCATTTGACTATTTTCTTTTCTTTTTAGTAATAAAAAATTCAGGTGAATGAGTCTCATTCTATGATCACGATTCAGGACATGACACGAGCCTGAGGGTTTACACTGGTAAGTTGGATTTGCAACCAATTTTTTTGTCACAGCTATTCCATCTTGCCAATAACTTTTTTATATGTGAGAATGAAAATAGTACCGGAGAATTTACAACAACGCATCCTGCTCAGCCAACTAAGCTAGACTCTCTTGGTCTGTCTTACCAATATTTGAACCAACCCTCGATGGCTGATCCTGATTCCTTTGACTATCTATTTCTCAAAACAATATTATCCATCTTGGCGTGAAGTGAAAATTTGTGTAATAAGAATTTAGCTCATATCAAAATATATTACCAAAGGGTAAAATATGTGGGCGAATATGACCACCAAAACAAATTGGACAGATGCATAAATCCAGATGAACCTGCTCTTCACTGGAAAACAAATTGAAGTTAAAAAATTTCACATGTTAGTGAAACCCCACCAAACATTAACAAAATTAGCAAAAAAAAGTACCATGAATAATAGTTCTCCAAAAGTATCTTGTAATATTGTAATAAGCCAATCAGCAATAGGCATTTTCGATTGTAAACTAAACTATGACAGTGTGATGAGTTTCACAGACAAGTATCTTGACAATATTTATCGAGTATCTTTTTCGAACCTACCCATGGTCGATGATGTTACGGAGGAGAGTAGACCCAGGACACAGGCAAACGGAAGAGAGATGAAAATTGCCTTGGTTCTCATTCTTCCAACCTGCAGAGAGTTGAGTAATTGAGACTACACAAAATTGTAACTTTGATAGATCTGACGGGTTTTTTTTCTTACCAACAGCTGCTCAAGGAAACAGAAATATGCAAGCATGCTGACAATGACAAGCACTGGAAGTTCCTGCCAAGCCCTGTCAAATTAAGCAGAAAGATTAAGAAGTATTCTGTGTAACAATAATCTATAGCACAAGAAAGACTCAACAAGAACACTATATTCCCTCCAGCTGTATCTTGTAAGACAGAAGAACACTAATATTGGCTGTAGAATTCCCAGGAAAATATTGATATATTCTATAAACTACTTGAAGTATGAGAGTTGCAATTTGAACTAGAGATTGCAAGGAATAAACCTCCAACTTCAACACAGGAAGTCAGAGATCTGAATCTGATTATTATGAAAGTAAAACATATGATTCACGTCGCAAAGTTATCATAGGGATGTCCAAACCCTGTGAAAATTCTGAAATGATATGCAAGTTTATTACTTCAATTTGGAAGCAGGACAACAAACTTGGCCCCATATTCTAGATAGTACCATAACAATTTTGGCGAATATAAAGAGACAGTGGTAACTGAGGATTAGTAATGCAAAATTTAGTTAAATAATGACTCACTGAATGGCAGGGTTGGTTCATGATTATTAACATATTGAACTAGCATGATTCTAAAAACAAATTGGCCACAAGATTCTATAATATCCATTTAGCTCCCAATTAAAACTAATTAGCATGACTCATTCATGGCATACTAGTACTGATCTTTATATAAGAAAATAACTACAAACAAACCATAACAAAGCCTTATCCCACTAGGTGAGGTCACCTACATGGATCACAAACACTATTTGACATGATTAAAAACCAAACCTTCAGGAATATTACATAAGAAAATAACTACACATGCCTGAAGTCATCTCCCTGCTCGGACCTTGCTCTAGTATTCTGAGCTCGAACACTTCGGATCCGTAAGAGAGTGACAGGGAGGTTCCGAACCTCCTCCTTGCACACATCACATGTCTTGTTACCCTTGATACTAAACCATTTAATAGCACATTCTTGGTGAGCCAGAGCAAGTTCACCCTTGCAGCTGCATTCCATCTTCAATGTCTCACCTCCTTCACATAGATCAACCAGACAAATTCTACACACGGCTTCCTCTTCAGCAATATCTTCACCATCATCACCATTTTCTGAGCCAAAAAAGGCTTTTAAGTTAACAAGTGCATGTAAGTTCCAAAACAATCTGTTCTAGATTAAGAAATTCAACAAAGATGCATAGAAAGATAGTGGGGAAATTTTTAAAAAGGAAAACTTTTAGCTATTTGCAAGTTCCAAGAAGACAAAAGACACCACTCCATGAAATATATATATATTAAACAAGAAGTTCTGGGAATAACACAACAGATAGAGATAATTGTATGCTATGTAATATGAGATGTCAATTTTTTATATTCAAATAATACATATGGTAAAAAGAAGTCATACAATAACAAATATAATGTTAATATTTTTCCTAGCTAACAATATTTGACAGTGACATGTCATAACTGTGTCAATCCAGAGAATCTTGTTAGAGGTTGGAAATGAATATTTTATTATTTGCCATGAGTACTTATAACAAGATACCTGTATCCTTTGTTGTTTCATTCACTTCAATTATGCAAGGAGTGGAAGGAATAATACGGAAAACTGAATCCATTCTCCTTATGCCTTTTTCTTTGGTGTTAACAGGCACTGAACGAGAACGAGCTATCATCCCCTGGGTCTCTCTTCCCTGCAAAAGGACCAAACACATTTATATGATGCAAGACTCTGAAACATTTTCATACCAGAAGTGACAGTAGAAAAAAGGAAAAATTATTACATGATACAGAAAACTATAGTCCTGGTCAATCTCCACCATGATTCCAGTCAAAACAACACATAATGGAATTTTATTGACTCTTTCTTGTAAACTGAAAAACTCGATTATATCTCATGTGGATATTGATCAACACTATAACTATCTAGTGATCTCAGACCATGTAATAATTTTTCTGATAGTCATCAAGCTAATTTTCAATGAAAATAATTATTTCTCTTTCTTCTAGGGACCCATGAAACAATAATTTTAATTTCAGTGGAAGAAGTGCATCAAATAATTAAATCTTTGTTATTGAAAAGACAAGTTGCCCATTAATTAAAGAGTGGTTCTAAAAATTAAAACTTTACAGCTATAGGCTACAGATCTTACACATGGAGAAGCACCAAGAGTTCCGCACAGAACAGATTCTACGTTTGCACGCCCAAGTTCTTCAACCGGTAATGAAGACGTTCTCTTAATCTTAGGAGTAAACATCTTCGTGAGAGACACTGATCTTGGGATTGAAGACTTCTCTTGATGACCAGAAAAGGAACCTTCTTGAGCAGCAGCAGTAACACCCTTTTCAACATCAAGCGATATCGATGGAGCACGGTTCCTGAAGCCGAATTTTGGTAAGATGTTTCTCATGGATGATTTGGCTCTGGATGATGAAGAAGGAGGCTTTGGAGCATCAACAGAGCGAGAAGTCACAAGAAAATTCACTCTCTTCTGACTTGGAGTTGGACTTGGCGTCAGTGGCATCCTTATTGCAACAAAATCCTGAGAAGAAGACTCTTCCGATGTTCTGGCCGGTATTTCCAGCTGAAGAAGATTCTGTCGCTTCCATTGATTACTAACACGCAAGATTTCGTTTTCATCGGTCCCCCCCATTGGATCATCCACCTACAAACACAACAAACAACAACATGGAACAGAATTGGATTGAAGATAAACAAGTGATATGATATGATGTTGGCTAGTCCTAAAGTACAAAAGAGCAACAAAGTGAAAAGCAAAACAACATAGTATGTACCTTGTGAAGTGGATGAGAAACCGTTGGTTTGGACGAAGGTGCGTTATGTTTTTCTTTTTGATGAGCACTCATTTTCTGGTGACGAAGCAAAGCAACAAGTTGGAACTAACCAGAATGCTTTGGTTATTGCTCAGTGCGTTTTGTGTTTGTGAATTGAAACAGCTTAAATTGGGTAACGGAGAAAGAGAAAAAAATGAGCATTTACGAAACAAAGTGGGAGGCTGTCCTCCTCTCACTCCCACACACTCTTCTTTTCTCCACTGTGCTCCGGACTCTCTCACCTCATACATTTACGTACCAATTTTTTTTGCACTCACTTTTTTATATTCATCAGCGCCTATAAAATAATATTCTATCCTGTCTTTTTTTGTTGTTGACAGAATCCTGTCTTTTTTTATAAGGTTTAATTTATTAAAATTAAAAAAATTAATATAAATATAAGGTGAATATAATGGTTAAAAAAAGATGGAAAGTGAGAAAAAGTCGCAAATTTAAACCCTTTATTAAAAAAAAATTAATAAACTAATAATTAATATTTGTCAATTAAAAAATTAAGAAAATTAATTAATTAAATTAATAATATCAAACATTTATCTTAAATTTTGTATATTTTTTTAAAAATATTCTTGATATTAATGAGATATAATTTATATATATATATATATATATTTAAAATTTTTTATTAACTTTAATTTCTTTAATATATCCCTTTCAAAAAATTGTTTAGTTTTAACATCAAATATGTATATATTTTTTAATCATCACGGCAATTATGGGTGTAAGATTTTTTTGTGTGCAATTATAGGTGTAAGACTAGGGTGCAATATTTGGTAATAGTAGAGAGTAAACTACCAAATTTCTGAAGATTTGGAATGAGACGTCATATTACTTATTATATTATCACTTTTCTATATCTTTCTCACTATAGATTAGCAATTGAGTGTCCCGAGTCACGAATCTCTATTCTTATAAATTAGCTGGTAATAGAAGGTTACTTACTGATTTGAGTACAAGTTTTGTAACAATTGTTATGATCGGAAAGTCGATCACGTGAATGAGCACTAGATTAAACATTTTCATTTTTATCATGTAATTCCTTTAGAAGTGTTGTTATTATTAAACTCATTGAGATGACCCAATTTATCAAGAAACCCTTGTATAGTTGTTTTGAAGGCACGTGTCTATCAGCTCTGGGCCCTGGCAAGAACAAGATGGGAAAAGAAGATAAGAATTTAATGAAGCGTTGTTAGATAACTTTCACGTCTAGCACTTAGTAGTGTTTCTCCACTATTCCAACGTGGGATGACGACGAATGCCGGTGCATAAGGTAGCTCAGTTATGCACTTTCCCATACTTTGAGCTTGTTTTCAGGATCAGTAACCAACTTCCTTTTGAGTCACGCAATTCTTATGAAATTTCTTCAGACAAGGTGTAAGAAACTGTGGATACACTTTGTTCTTTTGTGAGAGGGGAAGGAGAAAAGGAGCAAAGTAGTTTCCATCTTTTTCTGTTACAAACGAGTAAGGAAACATCATCGTTAAACTCAATCTTTATGTGTTCGTGATAATACATAATTAAACACAAATCAACATTTGTATTTTATGTTCATTTACAACTGTTTTAGTTGTATTTTTTTATATTTGCTAAATGCTACTTTTGTTAAAAGAAATTCAAATATGTTATTTCATATAATATTCATAAATATAGATAATTCGTAAATTTGAATAAATTCAAATCAATAAAATAGTTTGGATTAGATGTTTTTGTGTTTGAACCAATCCATTTAAATATGTTGAATTTTGAGTTAGATCACGAGTTTTAATAATTGATTAATTTGTATTAAATTATTATTTTTAATTAATATATATTTTTAATTTTTTTAAAATAGTTACTATTTTTTATCAAATTTAATAATTAAGAGTGAGTAATCTATTATTTTTTTCATTTTTTATGATTTCACTCTATCACTCATTAAAGATTTCAATTTTCACTTCTCTCCATCACACTTCATTTGATCACAATTACTTCTCTTCATCACATTTCATTTGATCACAATTACAACTACACTTCTATCGTGTCAAAACTTGGAAACACATCATAATAGTGTAATAGAGGTTAATAAGAATTTATCTTATAAATAACATTGGATTTTAAATATGTTAACAAACAAATTTAAATGTTTTTAATCAAACTCAAATAGTTTACAAATGAATTGATTTGGGTGAGATTTTAAATTTAATTTTTTGAAAAAATTGACTCAGATCAACTCATTCAAATTTAATTAAATTGAATCTTAGATTTGGCTAAATCTAACTAAAATTGACCTACATACACCCCTACAGCTTCTCCCTTCTCCCTTATTTAATTATTGGATCAATTTATATCTGCTCAATTGGATCAACTTATTATTTGTTGTATTAAATATATATATTTGATAATCATTAAATGATGTCAATCCTAATGAACACATACATGCGAATTCTTGAAAACAGGACAGAGCATTAAACTAAATTATTAGTGCTTGTATTTAATGACTCTGGAGCTTTCTTCCGGCATGAATATGGTAGGGTTGGGAAGATGACCTTTAATAGTTTTATTTGGATACTCTTTCCCTACCAATTCGGTCTCTAGGGAAAATTGCGTGGAATGTAACCTCAAATAGAATTGCATCTTGGCTACATCATTGAGACATAACAACACATATTTGATATAATTAAATATCATATGATATTTCAAAATTTAATTTAATTTTATTTAGATTTTAGATTTAAGAAAAAATCAATTTTATATTTGTTTTAATATTTCAAACGAATATTATTAGTTAAACAAAAATTTGCGTACTATGTTACATATATTTACCTTAAACAGAGAAAAGTAAAAATATGCATTAATATATTCCTTTTAAATATTGTTTTACTTATTTATGAATTTTATTAACTTTTATTGTTAGTTCTAATTGAACAATATTAATTCAAAATTTATATTTGTATGGATAATATATTTTTAATTTATTTATAATTTTATATTAATAGTATTATAATAAAATATGACTAGAATTAAATGAATATCTGTAAAATAATGATAAGTTAAATAAAAATATTACAAAATATACTATAAGATGAATTCCTATTTGATCCTTAAATTTTAATATAAGGTTGCAATATTATTTCATTGAAAACATGCATAAAAATAATATTCGAATAATCTAATGATACAATCAAAATGTAGCGATGTTTGATTGTCAAAAATTAAGTGAGCTACTATTGTGTTGAAATTTACTTACCTTAGTTACCTATCATAGCGTATAAGGGGCTATTGGTATAAAATTATTTGGAATTATTAATAAATTCTAATAAAATTATATTGATTTTATTCAAATATAAAATAGGGTGTGTTTGTCCATATAGGGAAATAGTTGACAACGAGTTTTTTTTTTGTACATAAAACCCTTAAAATTATTTGTATTTTAGTTGTTTTTTTTCATACCAAAGAAATTTTATTAATTTAATAATTTAAACAATTAATTAAATGTTTTTCTTTTGAAGGAAGAATAATTAAATGTTTGTACACCAACAAAGGAGAACAGAATTATGATTTGCGTGACCACTTATAAGTCAGCATACACAAGTTTGTCTTTCACATTTATTTTCTTTAGACCCATTTTTTAGGGATATATACGTGAGTCAGAGGAAAATTTAATGGTCTACCCATTTATCATGATTCTTAATTAAATTCATTGCTTCCAGGTATTGAATTAAATTAATTAACATTAACATATCAAACAGGGAACATTACGTAAGTATATCAAGTGGACGGCCATATGATTATGATTATTCAGAGTTGTGCTTTTCCCATGGATATATACTTGTGGTTTTGATGCAACGGAAATTTAAAAGAATTGAAGAGTACCCTTAGCTTTCTCCTACAGAAAAGGCCACCAGCAACCACTTTGATTGCGTGTTAGAGACGACACACAACATTCGAATGGTCAGATTAATTACAAGTTTACGAGTCCAACAATATTAGGACTGATCGTGACATAGTATATATATTATCTTTGTTTTGGTTCATAATTTGTTTAATATTTTGTGTCCTCAAATGTGCCATGTCATTTTAAATTCGGGATGCACAAACAAAATGTAGAAGAGGTTGGGCCACCGTCACCGACTTAAATTCATTTATATGACAAGGAGCAAGGTGTGATAGTTGAGATCTCATGGCACCATTAATGTCTCTTCTTTTTTTTTGGGTAAAAATGTTTTTTAATTAATATTGTTCATTCCCAAATATAGTTGGATGAGAGCTATTTTACTTCTGGATTCGTCCGTGCAACCTCAATGCAACGTAACTTATTATCATTATAGCAAAATGTGCTGCAAAATCCCAATTGGTTGTTTCTAGAATATATGACATACACGGATTAGGCTAGCTAGCACTTCTTAACTAAAGGTATAATTAATTTATAAATAATGTACTTTACGTTTGGGTTTGATTTGATTTCTGTTATTTTTTTTCATCTGCTATCTCATGTTTGAAAAATTATTTTAAATATGTTTCATTAAGTAAAGACATATCTATTAAATATTTAATAACACGAATTATAACATTAAAAAATTGTAAATTTTTTTCCATTGATATAAAAAATAAATGAATTACAATTTTTAATTTTCGATTTGAAAAAATATATTAAAAAAACATCCAGAATAATAATAAAAAATGTCGACTTCCTCGTCTTCCCCATGCGCGCGCCGACCCTCCACCACCACCAAACCACCATACGTGACCAGATATAATCTACCACGCCTCCGACCACCATAATCGAAAGCGCCACCAGCACTGTCTATCAGATCTGGCCACACGGACCATCACGTCGCCGCAAACCCACCCTTCACCTACCACGCCAACTCCACCACCACCACCTTAACCCATCCAAACAATACCCATAGGTCCAGATCTGAGCCAAACACCGACACCCCACCCAACCCCAACAACAACAACAAAAGAATGGTGGAGACTAAACAACAAAAACTATCATCAGATATCAAAACCACCACCGGAAACCAAAACAAAAATCACCGTCAGAAGCTCTTTGTTGAAGGTTGTTGAAGGGTTGCTCTTTGTTGTCGGAATAGTGGTCGGAATCGACGCCAGAAGCATACCGAAAAAGGGTTGTGCATAGGTAGGGTTGGGAGGGAAGGAGTATTGTGCGTTGATTCTGGCGGCAAGAGGGTCTGCCTTGTGCTCTGCATCACCGCATGCGAGCTCGTCAGCGGCACCATGGCGTTCATTCACGACGACCTGTCCTGTATGGACAACGATGACCTCCGCCACAGAAAGACGACCAACCACAAGGTCTACGACGAGGACGTGGTGGTCCTCACCGGCGACACGCTCCTCGCCTTCGCGTTCGAGCACGTGGCGGTGTCCACGGAGGACGTGTCGGCGTCACCCGTGGTTTGTGCGATTGGGGAGTTAGCAAAATCGATCGGTACGGAAGGGCTTGTGGCGGGACAAGTGGTGGATATAGATTCGGAGGGGGTGGCGAATGTGGGATTGGAGACGCTAGAATTCATTCACGTGCACAAAACGGCAACATTGCTGGAAGTTGCGGTTATGTTGGGGGCAATAATGGGAGGCAGGATCGACGAGGAGGTTGAAGGTGGAGGGGCGGAGCCGCGGAGGGTGGAGAGGCCGCGGGGAGGTTTGTTTGGTCAAAGTGGGGTGGGGAAAATGCAACGTTTTATTTATTTAATTTAAAAAAAAAACATAAGTGAAATGCAAGTTTTGCCCTTTTTGTAAAATAAAAAACATAGAAAACAATTTTTTTACTTTAATTAACCCCATTAATCAAAATATTAATCATGTGAGTAAACATAGAGAATTAAGAAAAGGAATCACCTTTTACATACTAAGATAGATGTAATAAATATAAATCAACGACTGATTAACAGCATCTTTGTGCTTACAGCTGAAGAAAAGCTGTATATTATATATATAAACAAAGAGAGAGTGAAAAAATTTCTTGTT
>CM023953.1:24207755-24266167 GCA_013407115.1 Glycine latifolia
CTTTCACCATTGCCGTTTTAGCATTTTAGAAACATTCATATTGATTGACTTTTTTCTATATTCAATGAAATATTCAAATATAGAGAAACATTTTTTATATAAGGATGAGAGTAGTACAATCATATATAAATGATATAAATTTAATGTTATGTGAAATTTAAAAATTTATCCAACTTGTATGATTAATTTTATAAAATATATATTAAAGGGATTATTTGAATATGATACATGAGTATTATAAATTAATTGATATCGTCTTCAATTTTAATCATAAAAAATCTTGTAAAACATATTAAAATTTTATTTTTAAGAAATTTTTAAAATTAAAAAATGCAATAAGAGTATCTTTAGTGGTAGATTTCAAATTGAGATCTTAGACAACTTTTTAGTGAACCCCATAGTGTCACGTAGAATTGAATATCTCTTAAGATATGTGACATTTTTTCCTTAGATTCCAAATTGAAATCTTAGATAATTTTAATAGGTCCTACATGGACCCACTTTTAAATATTTAAAATTTAATTTAATTTAATTTAATTAATTAATTAATTAACTATAATTAATAAAACATGAAAAAATATATAAATATTAATAAAGCATATAATTAATTTTAACTTTTAATTTCATTTTATTTTATTTTTTTCATTTTTTTCGTCCGATCAAATAAAAAAATTATTTTTTTAACTTCGTGCATATCTTCAGAGTTCTTGTGGAAGAACCGGATCTCCACGTGAAAATCTGCATTTCCTCTTTAGTGGTGGATCTGAAAAAAGAGAGATCTTCAGAAGATTTCTCTCCAAGATCTTCAACTAAAGTTGCTTTAAGTACACATTTAAAAACACACATGAAATTATGAAAAGAGAGGAAAAAGTAAACGAAAGAAGAAAGAATACTTATAGCTTTTACGCAAGTTATATTGTATCTCACTAACTTAAACATATGCTCATAGTACTTTGTCATCACAAATACCGTCGTCATCAATGTTCTTCATATAAATGTTTGATCCCTCATATTTCAATGTAAGGAACAAATCTTGAAAATTGAAATGTAGGGTATCAAATATTTAGGTGAAAATTTTGATGATACTCTTCCTACATGTGCACGTGAAGATCAAGAACAGCCACAACGTTTTCTAAACTGTCGGGTGAAATTTTCTCCAACTTTAGAATAATTACTTTCTGAACACCGATATCAAAATGAAATAAAGGAGAAAATAGAATGTGTATTGACTACAACGAAGAAAGAAATAAAGGAGAAAATAAAATGTGTATTATTGATGGCATCGAATGTGTATATACATATAGACAATTCGATCATAAGGATTTATTAAACTAACTTCTTAACATAAGAACTAATTCAAATTAAAAAATGTATAGATCAAATCAGATACCATGGAAAAAAAACTGTCATAATAATTTTGTGTTTGTATTTCTTCCGTATCAATCAAAAATCAAAATGAATGATAATAGAGACAGAAAAATAAAGAAAAATAGTTTATATTTAATATGTGACCATACTTTTAATTAATCATTTACTTCTATGTTTATATTGTCTTAACTTACTTGTTTGATCATATGGATTTATTTAATAGTGTAATCACAATTTTACTAATGGTTTCGGGGCAGGGGAAGGTTTTGGTGGGTTGGACTTTTAGGGCAGGTGCTAGAGAATAGAGAAACTTGAAGATCAAGTTTCTTAATAAGCAAAAAGTTCTCCTAATCTAAATTATAGCTATTAGGTAAAGATAAGATCTATCCTAATCTAATCTAAGAGTGGTAGCAGTTAGATAAAAATAAGATCTTATATTGTGATGAATAAAAAGGTTCTAAACCAAGCAGCAGGCAGAAGATAAAATTCAAGATCAAAGTTCTTGATCAGAGGGCATAATGGATCAACAAATAAAAATTGAATTCAAAAGTTGTAAACCTAGATCTTATCTCCTAGTTGATCTTGTAATTTAAACACAAATCTTACCTAATTGTTAAAGGTAAGTTTATATTAGTATACATCTTATTTTTTTATCTAAATAGCACTTAGATTAAATTAGGATTTAGGAGAATTGTTGCTAATTATGAAACTTGATCTTCAAGTTTCTCTATTCTCTTGAATTTGAATTAGTTCTTATCTTAAGAACTTAATTTCACAAATCCTTTCCAATTGTTGTATTCATATATACACTATGTCTTAGCATAGATAGATGTTTAGTTTAGCTTGATCATGGTTAGTTCATTTATATAACTAGTGGTTAGAACTTTAGTTAGTTAGTTACTCTCAACTAATTAACTAATTAAAGTTCTAACCACTAGTTACATAAATGAACTAACCATGATCAAGCTAAACTAAGCATATGCTACGACTATGTACACATTTAATGTGTTTCATACCATCCTATTTTTTCATTTCTTTTTTGGTTTCAATCGGCGTTCAGAAAATGGTGGTTCTAAAGTTGAAAAGGTTCAGAGGAAGGAACAGTTCTGGACATTAGAAAATTTCAAGCGACAATTAGAAACTTTCGGAGGGTTTCATAAAATTGAGTTAATCAAGAAGGTGGAGAAAAAATATCTTGGGATTATGTCAAAGTTATCCTTGATCAACTCAATTTTGTCAAAACCCTCCAAAACTAACTAATAGCACAGCCAGAAGAAGGAATCAAGATAAACTACAAAACCAGAAGAGAAAAATCGCATTTGTAGTTTCAACACACAGGTAATAGTCCCTGGACATGCAAATAGTTATATATTGGAAATTTTGTGTAATCTTGTAAGTTGTCAATGAAGAACTCTTCCAAGTTTGGATAGAAGATGGGAGATAAGTTTCTTTTGTTTTCTTCTTTGTATGTTGATAATATTTCTTTAGTTTTTTTCGATAATCATACAATAGAAGGGAACTAGTCACCAGACATGTTTAAAACTGAACCAAATAAAGCATAAAATAAAAAATTGACTCAAGAAAATGCAAATTATAGAAAAATCGATGCTTATTGGTTTGACTTTTGTATTTTCTAAACTGTGCAGTTTGGTTTGGTTTGCAGTTCAGCAAGCAGGAACTAAACCTCATAGAAAACACTCCTAAAAATTATTGTTGCAATTAATATTTTATTGTTGGATATCTACTTTCTAAGTTTCCATGGTTAAAAACAAGTATTATGAATGTTGTTTTACTTTTTTTGTAGTTCACTCGTTGGAACTTACAAGCAAATATTATGTTTTATTTTACTTTTTAAGTTGAATGGTTATTTTTAGGTTAATGATTATTATTCAAATATTATTTAACTTGAAAACAGTTACTCTTTTAGTGTAAGTTCAATTGTTTTCCATTTTTACCATTCATTGTTGAACTAGTTATTATTCAAGTTTTATTCCATCAATAACAATTTTTTAAAGCATTTTTTTAATACTTACTAGCATAATTTTCAAATTGCAAATTCGTCCTTAATTCTCTTGTTTGATTAGATTATTTTTAAGTCAAAATCACACCAAATAACACAATGAACACCTTACTAATTACTAACATTAAATCCCTGTGTTATGCAATTCATAACCATTTCTTTAATTTAGTTTAATCCCTTAGATGATAAATCATTTTAACCCAACTATGAATGATAATCCCTTAGGTGAGCAAGATTAGTCATAACTCATAAGCATTAAGAGAAGGAAATTCACATGAAAGCATACAATCTATTTGTATACCTAGGCTAAAGAGTTTTACAGTAATTGAACTGAAACAATCTAAATTCCAATTTCCCAATAGAAAAAGCATTAAGCACAAATTCAATAATTAAATATAAAAAAAGAAGGATTTAGGAAATAAATTAATCACAATAAATTCAAATCAAGGTTCATCCTAACCTAATCCAAAGAAGGAAGCAAATTTATGAAAGAAAGACGATAATAAAGCCATGAATCTCTAAGTATTGTGGTAAATATTAAGACATTTTAATATTTTTTCTTTTGATTTGTGGAAATCAAAGACAACATCTCATGAAAATAACTCATGCATTCAATTCAATCAACTCTTGACAAATATTTTAATATCTTAAAAATACACACATTCACAACCTTTATTTTTTCTGGAGAGTGCATACAGATTCAGATTTATGATCACTATCTGAAAATAGAAAGCTTCTCAACTCTGAAAAGCCCCATAGGCAAGAGGCAAAACTAAAGCATTCATGTTTATAAAAACCAAAATAGCTTCAAATATTAAGATATTTTAATATCTTAATATAAAAGCCTTGAATTTTTAAGAGTTATAAGTTTGACTTGATGATTGAAAAAAGAAAAAGAGAGAAAATGTGGTGAGTTCAAAAGCAAAACACACTATCCAAATAACTAATTGGCAAAAATACTGTCTAAGCAAAGGATTCTGCAATATAAACTTAACCAATTATTTGTGTCTACCCCCATATATTTGTGTAATTACAACTAATCATTGCTCCGTCAAGAACACGATGAGCAAATGGATTATTACAAGCAGTGTGCATTATGGAAAAATTTCATCCTCATTCCTCAAACAAGACTCATGCACTGTTTTTTTTCCCTCTCTGGTCCATAACTGGTACAAAAACAAATCCAGGGAATTTCAGTTATACAAGTATATGGTAATATTGTTTTCATTGCAGCTTGCAACACCTATCGACAACATCAAAGCCAGTAGGTTAATTTGAGAAAAATCAGGAAAGTGTGGAAGAAAAAGAACTTACATTCTGTTGAATGTAGACCTTCATTGATCACCATATCCATTATTTATTTTAATTTCCAAAAGCCTCTCAACTGGATGCCGACAGATGGGGCAGTTGCCTCTATGAACTTTCAGAAGAATAGCACAGCCACTGCACATGCACTGCACCCCAAATAATAAAAGGGAAAATTACACATAGCAGGAGAAAGAGAATTGTCTATCATTCAGCATTTTAAAGTTAGCACAGACTCAAATTCTCAATCTAGCATGAATGTGCATAATTTTTTAGAGTCTAACAAAATTAGGTAACAATTATAGCATACATTTCTATTTTCAGGTGAATCCATATAAAAACAATTATGCAACAAACTGGCTTACGTGGTAGGTACACAATCATACACTCTAAAATAGTTCAACATCTTCTATCTTGTCTGTATATGAGTTTATAAAAGAACTGACTATACCAACTGAAACATCAATAAATTACCAAACTAACTAAAACTACAAGCAGAACAAGAAGGTAGAGGAATAGAGGATAAAAAGAGAATTAATAAATGGAAAGTACCATGTGTCGGCAAGGTAGGACAGTTATGTCTCGTGGTTCTGACAAACAAATTACACAATCTCTACCAGATTCATGGCCATCACCATCACTAACATTCCCAATGCCGTATATCTCCTGCAGTTCATACCTCTTCCCATTGACCCAGAGAACCTGTTTCATCACTTGGACCTTGTACTCACCCCTCTCCCTTTTTCCAAAACTAGCCATAGTAATTTGGGAAGATGGGTTTCCCTCATTTTCATAATGGTTTAATGGTCGAGCCTCAGCCTTCAGCACAAGAGGATAAACTTCTGTGTCACCTTCTTTGGTCAGTCCTGTCTCCTCTAACATTGAGATTTCAATGCCAGTTCCAGAATGTTGTCTGAATTTCTGACAAAGACCTTGCTGAAAAGGTATTGAGATTTGTTTGAGCAAGCTTTTCTTTACTGCTATCAGCTTACCATCTAAAGTTTCCTTGGCAAAAAATATCACTGTAATGCTGTTCTAGGACACAGCACACACGTTAAGCATAAAACACATGAAAGAACAAAGCACAGGTATAAAAGGTAAGCTGTATACAAGAAGTATCACATTTATTTAAGAACGACAGCTATCTCATAGACTCATACTGATACTATATTAAAAGCATAAATAGAAAAAAATAATGAAGGGCGGTGTCTGAGAATAGGATAAATTACTGATCAAGCAAAGTATACTATATAGGAAATTTTCTAACAATGTTTAAAACATTCAATAGCTGGTGATGTCTATGAAATTTAACACTGCTGGACATGGCAAAGTGTTTTATTGATAAACTCATGGCATCCCCTAATTCCCAATCAAGAGAGTCAAGGACTAATTATTTGAGGCATATAGATCTATTTAACATCTTTCAATAGATATTTTTCATACATACAGATCTAAAGATCAAACCTTTTATTAGAAAAAACTCACATCAGCTAAAGATAGTGTCAACATAAAGTATATAACTGAGAAATAACCCTTATCCCATGAATTAGCTTTTAGAGTTTAGTTAGGTTCAATCCCACATTTTAAAATGGTATTAGAGTCTATCCTAGAGGGCGAGAGAACAAAGAACTAAAAGTAGAGAAATTGGGGGTACCATCCAGGAGCAATGGCATCAAAGGTGAAAGTGACAAGAAAATGGTGAGGGTTGTGTTGATCAGGCTCCATTCGAAGAGTGTCCTTCTTGATATTGACATCATTCCTGATGGTGACGGCTTTGTCATGGCGAAGGGAAGGTGGTTGTTGAGGGTACTGGAGATAAGGAGGAAGAAGGGTGTTGGGGTAGTGAGGAAGACGAGGAGCAAAGTAGTAGTTTGTGTTTGCCTCTTGTTGTTGTTGTGGTGGTGGTGGTGGAGTGGGATGGCGCCGCCTACTTCTCCGGCTTTGGATATTCCCCATTTTCTTTATTTTGCGAGACAAATCTTTGTTTCTTTGTTTGCACTATGTTGTGTTTCCTCGTACTATGAACTATCGAAATTTATGGCCAAATTATTAAGATAGGATTAGTTTATTATATAAATATTTATTATTTAAATATTAGTTTATTATTTTATATTTAAATTAACAAACTAATATCTAAATAACATATATTTATATAATAAATTAATCCTATCCTAATACAAATTATTCTATACTATCCACTACTGTGCAGTGCTACGCTTTAGTGTCAGTGTCACAAGGGACATGACTAAACAAGAGGACGACGCAGATATTATAAAAAGTAATCTAACGTAACGTTGTTTGCAGTTACTTACTGACCTCACGTACTTCTTTTTCACATAATATAATATAATATAATATACTATATTCGACTCTTTTTATTATTCTCTTGTTTAATTAACCTCTCTTTTATAACTTAAATTCCTACGAACTATTACCGAATAAAAAAATAACTGTTGAAAGTTGACTTC
Source organism: Glycine latifolia (assembly GCA_013407115.1). Taxonomy (NCBI): domain Eukaryota; kingdom Viridiplantae; phylum Streptophyta; class Magnoliopsida; order Fabales; family Fabaceae; genus Glycine; species Glycine latifolia. The sequence continues at coordinate 24,214,917 of CM023953.1, forward strand.
ACTGATTCATTATTATTTATCAGGGAGGGAGGGATGGTTAAGTTATATTAATTAATATGAAAAAAATGTAAGCATCCACCTCATTTAGAAATAGAGAAAAATGATAGAAATCATGTAATGTGATAGAAAAGATAGAGAGAAAAATAAGGTGAAAGTGAATTGTAAAAGATTATAATATATTATACAGATGAAAAAAGGGAGTAGTATATCTAAATTAAAAAATCTCTTTCAACCAAACGGCAGTCAAATGGATATGCAGCTACAAACTCAAGTTGCAATCTTATTTTGGTTTTTTTGGGTTTATTCTGCTCTCTTGGTCCACGACCAATCCCAGTTTTTACAAAATACTCCAACAATAGCCTAGTAGAGGTAGTCCGAACGTTTCATGCGGCAGAAAGGATTTTATTTGTCGACCAAAAATACAAGAAAAAACAAAGTATCTCATTCCATTTCAAATATGCAAATAAGTTGTATGATTACCATGCACACCAAGCATTCGTTTTTTACTATCATCCATGTAAAAGCCGTAAGTAAAAAGGATTCACTAGAACAACAAGTATTGCTTTGTAAAAAAAAAAAAAACTAAAAAGGATCACTGCTTCAGCGACTCAACCAGTAATGATGATCATATATATTGATGAGACTTTGGTAACTATAGTAAGTTTTTGTTTTGTTACCAATTACATTCACGTAAATGGCCGTTGAACAACAACAACAATAAAACTTTATTCCATTGGGTGAGGTTGGCCGTTGAACGTAAAAATATAAATTCTTTCTTCTCAGTTTTCATGTTTTGGAATGTGTCAACCCGATTTGCAGTGATGCAAACAGTTTCCCAAACTAGTTTGAGTAAAATTCTTAGGAATCATTACAAGTAATAATAAAAACGAATTGGTGCAAGTATGGCCCTTCTTGTTCTCGTACATTCTAGGGCTCCGTATGTCCTTATTAAAAAAATGTGAAATTTCAGTTTTTTTTGTCCTTTCTCATATTGGAAGAGCTCCTAGAGAGAGAGAGATGCTAAAAAAATGAAGAAAAAACACCAATCCTCTTTCATAGCTCCTTTTATTCATGGGTCATCTTCCAACATGGAGAGAAAGGATTTCAATGTTTTCTTGTTTGAAAAAAAGTCAACTCTTATGCGTTTGAGATTACTCTTTTGTTTCTTGTTTTATCCATTAGAAACCTAATTTCCTTTTTTCATTACCTAAAATTAAAATATAAAAAATGAAAGAAAATAAATAAAAATTCAAATTAAATTTAACAGACAATAAAACAGATAATCTTTTTTTTGGTGAATTGCACAAAATCATCTTTTTGAAAATAAAACGTTAAATTTTAAAATAAGTAGCTTACATGGCATCCCTTTAAAATAAAAGGAATTGGATTATCATATATTGCTTGGATTTTCTTCCTAATTCTCTCTCTTTGCAGAAAAAAGAAGTCCTAGAAAATTGGTAGACTGTTGGCTACGAATCCCTTTTGATTAATTGGCATTGCCTGTATATCATTTCTCTAGTAGGGAGTAAGTTGCATCAGTCATTTTATAGCACAAGATTCCAAATCACTTCCTGGAAACAGTAAGCAATTTATTCACAAACTCACAGTTGTCCCAATAAAAAATTGGCTACCCGAATAGGTGTTGTTGAAATTTTATGAGTGGAAGGAAATTTTAGTTCTTCACAGTAAAAGTGTCCAGATTCCATCCTCAAACAATAATAAATAAAATGAATCCTATTCTCTAATTCATTGCTGTCATACAACGTGAAAGAAAATAAAAATAAAGAATGACAGTTACACTTCATGGATTAGTCATTAGTCCCGCACTCAAATAATATGATAGTAAAAAACACAAATGTAGTATAACTCAAAATGATCACCTAATGACTTAAAATAAGTGTGTAAAATGCATGTGCAATGATCATTAATCAATAAATAAAGTGGGCATTTGTTTCATGATTCACACAATCACGTAGTTGGTTGGCGGGGAAAGAGGTCAAACGATCTATTCATCTCAACATCAAATTGATGATGAAGTGTACTAAGGACTGTGAAGCATTAAATAATGGGTTAGAAACGCAGAGGACAAAGGAATCAAATAGAGTAATGAAGCATGGTCCCAATTAATCTTCCAAAGACTTGAGAAGAGAGAAAATCATTTCAAAGGTCATGTTGATTAAGTGTATACCACATAAATAGGAAGACGAAAACTTGACCTTAATTCAGGAAGTACAGCTGGAATGGATGGACAAGGAGCACGAACACATTATAGACCTGAGGGGACCTCGTTTTCATGTTACACAAAAAGGTAGCACAAAGAAAATGATTTCAAAATAGTTGGTAACTTTGTTTTCACCTATGATTGAAATTTAAACATTAAAAATTTGAGCCAAATGTGAAGATAGATTGCTGAGCAAAATATAAGGAGCAGTCTCTATCATTTGACTTTTCTCAGCAGCATCTTGGCTACAGCCTACAGCTCAGAGAAACTCAACTCTAGTCAGACACAATAATTTGAGAATCCCTTCCCCTACAACACACACTAGATTTCTCTAATAAATGAACAACGGGCATAAATTTTGACAAACATACTATATATATATATATACAACATGATTGAAGAAGCAAGCAATGAACATTAAACAATGAAAATCCTTCATTTATTGGTTTACATATTTGGCTAAAGATAACAGAACATATCTCTGTGTAAGCCTACTCAGTAATCTCAAATGCAATTTAGAATTATGGACCAGGAAAGTGAGAAATACATCCAAATAAACCATGTTAAAAAAAAAGAAACCAAATTCTGAGCTAGGGAAAGCTATCCCAGCAACAATTAACTCTCAGTAAATGAGGTGATTGAACATGGAGGCACCCTTCAAGGCTAAGTCAGATTGTGGATACCAGCATCCTCTGTTGAGTCAATCTAAAATTATCTCAACAACCCATAACAGCACAATTATACACGAACACCCCGACGTGCTCCTTCACGCCAAGTACCTGCCAATCTATGGTGCCATTGTTGATCCCTGACTTAGGACACCATGAACTCAGCACAATAGCTTCACCTTCTGGACCCCTTTGTCCACCCACAACCAAAAGTTGCTCTCCACAAGCCTTGAAAGCCAACCCCCAACCATTAGAAGAATCCGCTCGGACTGGAAGCCTCCCCAATTCATTCCACGTGTTCCTTTCCTTGTCATATTTCTTCACCATGTTAGTTAGATGCTCAACTGCATATAGCTGATTATCCACAACAGCCACAAGTGGAGGTGCCTGAACACCCATGTTAACATATGGATACATCCCCTGTATTTTCCGCCAACTCCTTGTCTTGATATCATACTCCTCTCCACAACTTAATGAAACAGTTGTACTTGACATTCCACCAATCACGTAGAATTTGCCATCCATAAAAAAACCAGAACACAATCTACGCGGTGTGTGCATGTTTGGTAAAAGTTCCCACATACTTGTTGAAGAGTCATACAACTCGGCTGATTTTAGAACATTTCCATACTTATCACTTCCCCCAGCAACAATAGCAATCGAACCAAGACTACTAGATCCAAATAAACACCGGGGCTGGTTCATCTCCTGGCACTTCACCCAACCACGACAAATCATGCTATACTTCCAAATGGCAAACTCCATCAATTCCCGACCAAAGACCAACAGTTCGCAGCCCACTGCCAAGGACTCCTTGTCTGCATGATTAAAGCACTCATCACAAGGTATCTTAGGTAAAGAAATCCACCTGTTTATCTTGGGGTCAAAGGCCACCCATCCTCTTGGATCACAAACCATATACACCAAATGCTCCACAGCCCCCAATTGTTTCCTCAACCCATATAGATACCCACTATTGATCAGTCTATTGAACCTTTTATTAATACACGATAGCACGGCATAATCAGATCCACTAACCCAAGCAAGACAATTCAAGGCTACATCATCAATAAGACCAGGAAGAAGCGAATCATTTGGTCCAGGTCCAGAAAAACCATCATTCACTCCTTCCCCCCTATCCATTTCCAGAAAGTTATTCACTTTCTTTCCATCCTCCTCCCCCTGCAAAGAACAACCCAAACGTAATTTCTTTGTCATGACAAGGAATCCTCACCACACCCCAACAAAACCATAGCAGATGGGAAATCAACCATGAAAGGCAGAAGCAAAAACCATTATTACAATTATTCCAACAACCCCTTCAATTCATGTGCCGCCTCTACCCACAAAAACAAATTCATTCATCACACCATTGACATGCCACCAATCTCTTATCTATTCATTTATTCCATAGTTGCCTTTATACTTAATAAAAACAAACCACCCCTCCCTCTAGAAACGAAAAACCATAACCTCTGACGAAAATAGAAAGAGAGAAACGCGAGTGCAATACAATACCAAATGAATCACCGACAAGATTTGAAAATTGAAACTCTCCCCCCCAGCAAATTCTCCTTTCGTCTGATTCCGAGCTACAGAGACAGAACCATCTGCAAAGATTCACGAGAACAGGAAATGAAACAACCTTTGATTGAAAGGGTAAACGCATGCCAAAAATATCAAATTTGAGCAAAGGGGTGTGCTCTGATCCAATTCAAGGAGCAGAAACCAGATTCGGATCCGGAAAAAAAAAGTATTATTTTAGAAAAAGGAAAATGATTGATTTTGAAAAGCGGGTAAGAGAGGAAATAGTAATGCGGAAGAAGGGTACCTGAAAGTGAAGAGAAGGTGCGGATCTCAGAAATGGAAGAATTGATGTGAGGGGCGTGAAAGCATGATGTTGTTGCTGGAAACGGTGTGAGTGAAACACAAACTGGGCTTAGATAACTTGCAACTTTGGACACGGAATGACTGAGGGGTACTATGTGCGAGTTACGAACGTATAAATATAATAACTCCAACACAACACAACACCAAATGTTGTTGTTCTTTCTTTGCTCTTGTAACCCCACTTCTTGGTGTAATTCCACTTTGTGATGCCTTTTTTTCGCTTATTCCTGTTCGCACCCTTTGTTCTGTCGTTTTTGTTTTGCTGTAATCACAATAATAAAACTCGGAATTTATTAGTTTATTATTATAGTCGCGTGTAAACTGTTCAAGGCTTCAAGCACTTCAATTTTGGTAACTTATCATTCCTGTTGTCGTTGGACGTTAACAAAGTCCAAAATTACACACGCCACGCGTATAGAATAACTTGTTGATATACTTCAACTTGTTTTTTAAGAAGAATATATGCGTTGGAGAATTACTTATAATCTTTAATTTGTTAAAATATTTTTAAAATGAAATAACTTAATTTTTTTCTTGAGATAATATGGATCCTCTTGTCACATTTTTTCTCACATTTTTTAACCTTGGCATTTCTGAGTTTTTTTACACTAGAGTTTAGCCAAGTTATTAATTAGTTCGTTTATTAATGATATATAATAATTCACTCCTTAATTTAGTTCGTTTAGCTCATTTGTTTAGGATTAGTAATCAATTTGAAAAGTTTTTTAAAAGAGGTTCATTTATATTAAATCGACTAAAATATATATTATAGTGTATAAGAACTTTTAAGATTATTGTGTTATTTTTTTGTGAAAAAAAATGAAATTACGATATGTTCTATGTGATTCCTCCATGGTGGATACAAATTGCAATTATTGAGGCAATTTCAAGTCGGCAGAGCAAGGCAGAATGTGGCTGCAACACGATAGAGAAAGAACTCTAGCTAGTAGTGATAAACAACATGCATGGACTCCAATGCTGAAGTTAGTGAGACTCAAAAATGGGAAAAGTAAAAGATTAGATCCATATCTGGTATGTGAAATTGCCTTATATAGAAGTCATTTTGGTGAGAAAAAATGGAAAGTCGTTACAAAGCATGTGGGACGTGTAGCAAATGGTTATAGTTATGATATATGATGAATTGTTGAAGTCGATCAACTAACCTTGAGAATAGGTTGGTTGATCATCATCTCAATATCGAGTAAAATAAGTCATAGAAATCAATGCGTAAATACAAAAGAGATGATAGCATGAATCTACTCTCCATGCTTGTCAATTTGTATATAATTTATGCTAAAAGAAATAAAGTATCGAAGAGTATTTAAAGTTAGATGTTATTATATAATAATGTTAAAAATATTAAAAAAAACTATAATCAGAGAACAAGATATTTTTTTTAACTTGTAATATTTTTAATGGTTGTCTTTAAAACATTTAAATATATAATCAATGATATTAATTTAAATATAAAAATTATACTTGTTTATAAATGTCCTTTATATAATATTACAGACATATATATTATAGTTTCGGGATCTATTGTTGTAAACATTGGTTTAGAATTTTTAAAAATTTCAGAAAGATGCACTAAGAAATCTAATATTGTACATATTTATGTTTTTTTTTAAAAAAAAATTGCATTATTTGGGTTTGAGTCGAATAATACTGCTAAGGGCAACAAAGCTTTTTTTAATCGAGATTTATACTACACTTATAAGGCTTGAATTTTAAAATTATTGACTACACTAGAGCATACTTGTATTTTGCTTTGTTTTCAGAAAGAGCATACATATGTTAGTTTATTTATGCGCTTGGCAGTTTATGATTTTATTTTAAATACTCTATAGAAGATGGTAATTCATTCATTAATTAAGTACATAGATCATGATGCAGTTTTGTTAAAAAAAAGGATCATGATACAGTCAAAAAAACAAAAGTACATAGATCATGGTACATTCAAGTCTAAATTAATTAGATTAATTATATTAATTAAAAATGAAGCTGACAGTTTTCAATACTCTGTAGCAAATTTGTTTAGCGGATTTTGCCTATTTTTGACCTGGTAAACTTTGTGAAGTATAGCTAAAAACTTGACCAGTTCAACAGTTGAAGTTGTTTAGTTAATGGGTTGGATTAAATTTTCAAAACCTGTGTGATTGATGAATAACATAAAATCTGTTTGGTCAGCGGCCTAGTGGTTAAATTGTTGGGTTTCTGTTAACATTTGTCCTTTGACCAGCGTTACATGTTTGGTACTTGGTACTTAGTACATGGTAGGACAACGTCTTAGTAGTAAACCCAATTATCATATTACAGCAATTTATATTAACATTGTAGACATTTTTGTGATCAGACTAGACAATAATCATTTCTTTTTCAGGAATATAATCGTGAATAAGAAGAGGATACTGAACATACACTGATGGAAATGAAATCCAGATTATTCTTTTCTAAATTCTAACTGTCTAGACTTTATATTACGTGAGTTACATCACGTAAATTTCATGTACACTGTTAGTATACACTGATGCTATATTAATTATTTTATATTTGAATTTACAATTTGATTCCTAGGTGGCTCCGAGATATATTTTTTAAGCAGATAAATTTTAAGTGCACTATTAAAATAATAATAACTAATTTGTTTAGAGAGAGGAGAACTGTACCCAAAAAAATTATAGAGAGGAAGAGTATAATTTTTATATCTATTAATTATTAAATAAAATTAATGTAAGTCTCAGTATATAGTAGCCTTGTAAGTAGGAAATTATTATAATAATTTAAGCAAGCTGTCATATTATTCAATATATAGCAACCTGGTTAAATTTCCATATAATTAGTGCAAGGAGTTAACAAGGCAAAACTAATCTTAATTAGTAAATTAAAAAAATCAAGAGAAGAAAAACAAGGGGGTCATCAATCTTAAGTGTATAGTTATAAGTTAAATGTTAGAACTTAAGCATACGAGGAGAATCCAACTTAAAAGATTAATTTATTAATATCTATATCTATGATGACTCTTATTCTAATAATACTAATCCAGTGGTGTCCTTTTTTTCTTTTACGATTTTACTCTCCTATCAATATTCAATTTGTACCTTAACCAAACCTATTGATAACTCTTTTTTAAGATCAATTTTCAATGAAATATTAATTGTTAAGAGTTTAACCGATCAAACTTTTCTTTAAAGATTAAAATTTAAATTTTAAAAAAGTTTAAAAACTTAATTAACTCTTAAACCTTTTATACTTGTTGGATACATCAAATGACTTAACTACTTAGATACCTCGAAATCTTGAGATTTTTCTTATTAAGCAAACCATGTGATAAATGAAGCTAGAAGGCATTTATCAAACAAAGCTTAAGTAGTTTCGCCCAAAAAAAGAAAACAAAGCTTAAGTACAATGCATCAAGTGATCTTCTACTCAAATGATGCAAGCAATGAAGCAATCTTGTAGATTTAGAAGATATTGGCTTCAATGCAACACATGTATTCATATTTTGTTTTTTTGTTATCGTTAAAACTCATAAGTTAGATTGTCTTAGACCTGACAATATAATTTATTTCCTTAAAAAAACAATAGAGTTTCTTGATTTATTTTTTAAAATAAATATGTTCAAGAAGAATTATGTACTATTAAAAGATTATAACTGTTTAAAATATATTTATTGTTTTATTATATCATTGAAAATATTTATAATTATTGTTATTGTTAAAAAGTAGTATCTTTTTAAAATTAAAATTACTCTAATTTTGTTTGAGATTAACTTTGTTAAATAATAGATTGAATAAATCTATCATCTTATGTATTATAAATTTTTGATCATGGTATCAATCGATGAGTTATATTGAAAAAACAACTTTTAATGTATATGTTGTCAAACACACAGGCACCCATAAAGTTTAATACAAATCTGCACAAGATAGCATAAATTATTTGAATTTTCATATAACACGTACACACATATATAGGCAGCTCCGGTCCAACAAAATATGAGACTTAAAACAAAAATTAATAGACACTTTTTTTTTTATGTTAAAGAAAAGAGTAGACACTTTTTGTTTACGTTAAAGAAAAGAGTGATACGTAACATTTTTTAGTTTGTGATATTTTTTACTTTTAAAAATTAATAATAAATATTGATAGGACTAAAATTTAAGTTTTAATTGATTTATCTTTAAACCGATAAGTAGATACACAATATAGGTCAAATTACTTGAACGAGAGAAATTAATTTTGGTTTTGCATGAGATTTTGGATTTTGGGAGTATAAATCTTGCAAAAACAATTGACAACTGGGCGTCAGAAATAGGAATGATGTTAAAAAAAAGCACATCTTCGATAATAATTAATAAAAAATAGGACTTGGACAAAGGCAGTATTGGCATGCGAAAAAAGATTAAGAAAGAAGATTGGAAAATTCAATCCAATCTGATCTAATTAGCACCAAAGTTTTGACTAGTCGACACCCGTGTCACTTTTCTCTCATTAGATCGAGTCTCCATGCCTTTGCCACCCCAAATCTATATCCAAAAAGTCATTTTCCACACCTCGCTTCCTTTTCCAAAAATTGAAAAACAAAATACGTTTTTGTCTTTGTGAAATGAATCCAGTTGCCACGTTTTTTAATAAAGTATAAATAAACTTTGATAGGAATTGGCTACCTGAGGCGACTACATATATAATTTAATATATTTGCATGTTTTTTAATTTTCGTTTTATTATTATTATTCTTAGTTTAGATCATTATCAAAAGAAATTTTGTTGTTCACACATTATTTTGAGTTAACGTTGTGGCAAAAGTTTTACAGATATGTATTAACATGGAGATTAATTAATTAAGAAGGCTGCGAGCTATTTTAAACACTGCATAGATGAAAAACTAGGAAAATAAAAAAAATATATCAAATGATTAAAAGAGTAATTTATAAGTTTTCATAAAAATGTTTTAACATAAAAATTAACTATTCCATTTTTTTATATTTGTATCTATATTAAATTAAATACATGCAACTATAGTGTAGTTAATAAGTGATTCTTTTATACATTTTTATTTTTATTTTTGTAATACTTAATTTATGCTTCCTAAAAATTGTAATTCGTTTTTATTTTTTTGTTAGTCTCATTTTAGAAGAAAAGGCAAAATCTAGCAACACATCGATCAAATAGTTTTAAATATATACTATGTGCAAACTCTTATAAAAAAAGTTAACAATATAAGTTTTTCAAGATTTATCTCTAATGTACTGTCCACGAATCCTGTTGTATACTGGAAATAATCTCAAACTATTTGCATGCGAGAGCATGGGCGATATTTAGGAATAAAATATATTCTTGAATCTATTTCAATTGTCATATATATATATATATATACCCAAATTTTAAGAATAATTTTAATAAATATAAATACTTAAACCGTTTTAGGGCCATAAGAATAAAAGTATTATTGAAAAATTGATAAAATTATCCAATTAAACGAGAGTAGGCGTGATGTGTTAGATTTTCTGTTGGGCATGTCATGCCTTCAATTATTAATACAAATTGCAATTGATTTGAAACATTATGGAGAAAAAGAGGATAGGATGCTGTTTTTTTTTTTTTAGCAAGAAGAGGACGGGATGCTGGTCACCAGAAAAACAAACAAGTACATGAAAGCGGAAAATAATTGTGGATAAAAAGAAGAATTTGAAAATATGAAAAAGTGCATTTTCTTTGTAATTTATGGAGAAATATTCTATATATTATCATAATTTTTGGACCAATATATATTCTCATAGTTGAAGCAATAGTTTTATTTACTTTTTAATTATATATAATTTTAATTTAATAGTTATATTAAACTAAAAATGTTTAATTTATTTAATGTCAGATATAATCATTGGTATAATATCAAAATGTCCAATAATTATATATATATATATATATATATTAACTTGTTGTGATACTAAAAATTATTGAACAATACTAAAAATTATTCATATAATAACTTGTTCCTGCTCTTTTTTTCTATACTTTTTGTGTGATGTGTATTCCAATCGTGAATTTTTTTATTATAGATAATCAGTGTAAGCATTAGAGTGGGATAGATATCTTAAAAGAAAGGTTTAGATTTATTAATGACTTTTTCCACGTTTATGTGAGTAAAAACAAGGTAAGCGTACAAAATCAATAACTTGTTACACTTTTTTAAATCGGCAAATAAAAATTTCATTAAGAAATATATAGGATTAAAGATACAACTTACCCAGCATTCAATATGACCTATGTGTGGTAGACCAGTGAGCGATTAATTAAGATGGTACTGCATGCCAGTCTCCCTTAAACAAATTAAGTTTAAACTTCAAACTTTATCTATTAACAAAAGAAAAGAAAAGTTCAAATTTTATGTATACAAAATTTTCACTAAAAATTAACTTCTTAATATCATGAATATTCTCAATTTAAGTAAAATTATCATTTATAAAAAAATTGTATTCTTAAGTTTCCTTTTTCTCAAAGATAACCCAGACTTGTACATATTACTTCATATATACTATTTCCACCTATCATTACTGATCCTAATGGTTTCAAAATATGTATGTTATTGTTGGTCTTTCTCTTTATTGTCCCAATTAATTTGAAATTTCATATTCAATGAACCTTAATTTAAATGATATTGGATTCAATCAAATTGCAGAAAGTAATTTAAGGTGTATTATTCTTTACATGTAATTTAGGGTGTTTTTTTTATTGTGGGTAAGGTTATCAAATTCGAAAATTTATGTAGATTAATTAATAAGAAGTTCATAGAGTCAACTTATTGAATCATAAGAGTTTATTTCATATAAAAATAATAACAAAATATTCTATAAGTAACATATCAATTAAATATTTCAATAACATAAGAAAATAAAATAGTAAATCATAAATTTTACAACACTTCAATAATTAAATCTAATAATGCATCACTATTATATTATAACTTGTGGATATGATATTAATGGTAGAGTATTCTCATGGAGAGTTTGATGTTTTTGAATAATGAGAGTTTGATATTGTTAGAGGCAAAAGTTTTTCTATTTAGGAATGATACACTAAATCGAAGTATGTTAAATCTTAAATATGCAAAAAATAATCCAAAATAATATGTGTTTTAGTCTAATTTTTTAATTGTTAACTCCATGATAAATTTGAGAGTCTATTAAGTTTGTATATAGTTTAAGCAATCTATCCAAACTTACTATAAAGGAAGTTTGCATAGAATTAAATAACATAGGACAGGTAAACTTGTAAGAGTTACTAAATTAACTCAAAAGTTTGATAATCATGATTGTATGCATGGTTCTCTTAACATTATATATAATATATGCTTAAAATTAAATAAGAAAAGTGAAAAAATGTTGAAATTTAAATTCAGAAAAAATTTAAGCTTGCATGTCTCTCGATAATTTATCCTTTTTCAATAGTATTTTTTAAAGTTTTATATCCCTTTTTTCCCATTTACTCTCACTCTCTCTCTCTCTTCCTTTTTATTAAACTAATTAAACATGGCAACGGCCGGGAATTAAATAAAAATAGACTATTATCTGTTATCACATGCATAATCTTGATAAAAACATACTATAATATGTTTGTATATGATCAGATCGATACAAAAAAAATTTGTGAATGACAAAATATCAAGGGCGGAATCAGGAAAACTAACAGCAACATGAGAAGGTGGAAGAGAATCTAATACGTTTTCTTTATTCCAATGGAGAGCCACGTGAATGCCGAAGCCGAACGATATCCCAACAAAATAAAAATGAAAACAGCCATCATTATGCCATTTGTCGACCTTCAAAAGCCTTATTGCTTTTTCGCAATGCCACTACTTGTTGATTCTGAAAAATGTAAATATGCTAAGTAATAAGTGCTTTATTCAAACTACCCAAAACTTTTAAAATTATTTACAAGTATTTATGCTATGCCCCCCTCTACTGTTTAAGGACAACTTAAAACATTTTATTCATTGGCATATCTAGCAGCAGAGTTCACCCTAAGATAGCGATACCACAACTGACAATTATTATTAGGAAAATATGTTCAGTGATTGAAGATTGTGTGTGGTGTCGGGGTGTTAATTTGTTCAGGGGAGGTGGGAATAATTTTCTCTAATAAATATAAACGTGTTAAAAAAATCTAAACCGATAAAAGAATTTATATGGGATTTTTTTGAGCTTATAGAATAGGTTTTGTTAATTTTTTTCTCCACGTGAAGCTTATCAAAATAAGTTTTTAAATTCATTCTAATAAATTTTATGATTAAATTTATGGCATGAGCTTTTCGCTATATATAAAAACTTGTTAAATAAATACTTGTTTAAGCGCCTAAATGCACTGAAAATAATTTTAATATTTTATTTTCAATAAATAATAAGAACATTGCATTTAAGTTATTTTTCAATATGGTTGATGTCAAATAATATGTAAAAAATTTTAAAGTACATAAAAATATTGTTAATATTGAATAAAAATCTATTATTTTGATAGTTTACTGCTTGTAATAGTCTATGTTGATAATTTGTTTAGTACCTTCAATTATGAAAATAAATCAACAAATCATCAATATAAAAATGCTCATTAAAATTTATTTACTTTTAAAATTAATATATTTATTTTTAATTCATCCTGGCTTTAGATTTTTGAAATTCAAATAAAAAATCAAAACGTTAAGGGAGAAGGTAGAGAGAATTAAAATATTATAACAACAAGATAATAATTTACATATAAAATAAAAAATCACTGTAATTATTATAGGATAAAACTTAGATACAATTTAAAGATGTTTTGGGTACCATTTTAAAATCAAAATTAGAGCTTTACTCAACAATCTATATTGACTTTTAATCCAATTTTTTTAATATGCAAATTACTTATATACAAATCTAATTATAATGGTAGAACAACATCAAAACACTACGTACATCTATAAGTTGTTCATTATTATATCGATGATAAATTTATTTGTTAAACAAAACTGTTCCATAAAAACATTACAATAAACTTATTATCTAATAACTTAAATTAAAAATTAAAAATTAAAGGCGTTAAGTGATTGAAAAAAATCTTAACTCTTAAGGAACAGCCTCATAAACCTAAAATACGCCACAACACCTGGGGAAGTAAGTACCTTTGTATGAGAGATAAATTACTAATGGTTAAGAAAGAAAGTAAAATGAAAGAAAGAGAAAAAATAGAGTAAAAAGTGGAATGGGTTTTTGGATAGTTCGATTAGAAATAAAATGTTTTCTTCTTATTTGATTGTATAAAAAGTGAAAAAAAAGCGCATGTAGAATGATAATGGCATCTTTATTAAAAAAAGATGGTCAAATAATGATATTTTGATCTTGAATTTATTGTATGAAACAATTTTCTCTCTCTCTCTCTCTTTCCATTTGAGACGGTTTGCAAAAAACGTGAGTCTCACTTGTTATTTTCTTTTATTATTTCTTCTTCCTTGAAGAGGAATCAAATGACCAAAAAAATTGATTTTTATTTTATTTTTCTTTCTCTTCTTTTCTTTCTTTCCTCATTTACTCATCCTAAACAAAACTGAAGGTATATTTGCTTGAAGGGTCAATTGAGAAGAAAACTGAATATAATAGGATTAGATTTTTTATTATTTAATGTTCGCAAAGAAAGAAAAATTAAAGGATAGTTTTTTTTTAAAAATTTATTTGTATGTTATATAAATGACCAAACTCATGATTTTTTTAATATTGATATATTGTTTGTGAAATTTTTTATGTTAAAAGAAAATTTATTTTCCAATTGTATACACAAGCTTTTGATTAAATTATGGTTTTAGAGTTCTAGAAATCTAAATCAAACGCATTATAGTGACAGAAACATACGTTTACTGGAATTAATACCCAGGTAAATTTTTATTGGGCATAATCATCCGTAAAGTTATATGGTAGATAAATGATAATCCAGGATGGTGTGTGGAATAAATACAAATGCTACGTAGTTACTGATATGATCTAAACAAAAAAAAAAAAAAAACTTATCATAGTTGTTGTACTAATCTAATTAGAACATTACAGACCACATGTTGGATATCCCGTTCATTTTGTTAAAGTTTCGTTTTCATGTCAACGTCACTCCAGCACGAACGAACAACTTTATTCTTTCTTTCTAATAAACAAATAAATTCGAAAAAACTTCCTATTCTTCGATTTCTTCCTCTGTTTCTGCCGCACCGAATGTCAACTCATTATGCCAGTCATGCAGTCATGGTAGAAACAACTGTTACGGCTGTTACACATCGAACTTCCTCTTCCAGCCAACCATTATTTTACATATTTTTACATAAAATATAAAAAAAAGAGAAAACAAGTATATGTATTTTCATAAGGAAGAATAGACGCCAATATTAAATTTATAATATTCATATATTCTATTTAATCACTTGAATTATACTTTTTTAACAAATATATATATATATATATATCCTATTTAATCACTTAAATTAAAATTTTTTTTAACAAAGATATATATTTTGAATGTAAACTTATTTTATATTATAATTCAATCACAAATCATCATATACTTAAATAATAAATAATTTAATTATTAAAGTATGATGTGTGATATTGTAAATCTTTTGATTTTTTTAATTTTTATAAATTAAAAATTATTATATAAAATAAATTTATTAATTTTAGTTATAATCATTTTAAAAATGTATTAAACTTATTTTTAATTCATTAACAATATAAAATCTTTTACTAACGAAGATGCATTTACGTTGACGATAAAATGATGATAAAATTTGTTTTAAATTTATTTTTTTGTTATATTTAACCAAATAAAATACATTAATATTCATATTTTTCCGTCATTCAAATAAATCATAAAATTTGACGAATAGTCAATCAAAATCCACAAGTTTAAGTTCACGTTGAGCGTGCTTCAACGTTGATAAAAACACGCTTTTGGTCAATGCTAACGTTTATCATTATCTACATACAAATGGTTATAGCACTGTTATGTAGACAGGAAGTCTTTTATCATAAACTTAGAATTTCTCGTCACAAATATTTAATATTTTCTTTTCTGAAAAGTATTTTACGTGTCTGTGTATAAGGGTTGTTTACTTGTCAAAAGTATTCTTATTTTTTAATATAAATGTTTTTATGATAGAAATATGTTAATAATAAGTTCAGTAAAACACTTATTGTAAAAATAAATATAACTAATAAATTTTAATAGATTTATAGTTTATTTATATTTATTAAAATTTAAATCTTAATTTTAATTTGATATAGTGATTGTTTAATTAGTTTTACATTAGATTCTTTATAATCATATTAAAATAAGTTAACATGATTTTATGTAAATTTTTATATGTTTGATGTGATGCTGATGAATTAGTTATAAGTTTAGTATTAATTTTTAATTGAAACAACACTATTTTTTATGTTGGATTAAAATTTTATATTAAATTTTACCGTTAATTTTATAATAAAAACATATAAATACAAATTATGTCAATTAAAAATAATTTTATTCAAAATAATTTTTTTCATGTTGAAACACACAAAATGTATTCAGAGAATGTTGATTCGGCTGACACAGGTATCATCAATCAGTCACTGGTTGACGTGGTTCCTTCTTTTTATTTATGTACTTTCACCTTATCTCAACAACATATACATTATTTTTCTGATTATTCACTCTTTCATTTCTTGTATTCGTTACACTTTATTTCTATTAAAGCAAAAAAGGGTACAACCAAGCTAAAAATATCACATAAAATAATAGGTTCTATTCTGTTTAATAAATTTTTGAAGTTAAAGTCCACCTTTCATTAGAATTTGTATATTCCAATCGTTTTTTTATAATTTTTTTTCTTTATTTATCTGTTTTTTATTTATATTTTATTTTAGTTTATTTTTTTATCTCTTTTATCTTTTTTTTTAAAATTTTTTTTGTCCTATTTCTTATCTATTTTTGAGTTTACCTAACATTGATTTCAATCAATTTGAATAAAAGTGTTAGAATCAATTTGAATTAAAAGTGTTATTGATATTGTTGAAATTCACCTCCAACTTGTACTGTTACTGTTGGTGCCGTATGAAACTTAAATATATATATATATATATATATATAGATAAGGGAGCTCTTGATATTTGTTGAAGGAACCTTTCCTAGCGACCAAAATGCACGTTTTTTTTTCTTCAAACGATACCAATATCCTCCATGCAACGGTTCATGCTAGCTATTGGCTATAGTAAGAGAAAGAGCCGTGGAGAATGGGACTTGTCAGTTATAGTTGAAGGTTTCAAATTGCAAGTCAAATGGTAAAAACCCCGAATATAAAAACAAAGCTTAAGGAGGGTGGTGACGCCAATACAGCCAAATACTGCCTCTACTTTTGTTTGTTTCCGTGGATGAAGAAGACTTTTCTTCTAGAGTACCACGCGTTTACGACAACTAGAACCGAACTTATGCAACGAATAACAACTTTATCCCATTATATTATAATAGTTGCAATGGCTTTTGAGTTGGAACTTCTCACTTCTCATCTAAAAGCAGATTAAAAAGTAAGTTCAATTGCCAGTTGCTCGGCGGGAGGGGGTTTGGCAAGAATCCACTGTGTGACAAAGACCTTAGGAGTGGAGTTTCGTAAATTTTGACAATCAAAAAACTAAGTTCGTGCTTAGCGTGGATTGTGGAATAATCAAATTCTTTGAAGGTTAAACCAAAGCATATGTAAAAACAAAACACTCCAAGGATTGTATAAAGAGTATGAACTGAAACACAATTCGGCACGTGTTTGAGAAAGAAAAAAAAAAACTCATTCTATGCGAAAGAGCCGTATACAAGACCTCTAAGTCCGTAGAAGACACCAAATGCTTCGCAACACAAAAATAAACATGACTTAGTTGACTACATATCGTCGGTAACATCAACTGTATTTTCTTAATAATCATAACATCTCTCCGTGGGGCCAAAGTGGGGGGAAAATTAATGGGCCTTATCACTGTACATAAGAAATCCAACTTAGAATCAGCGTGGATCAAGCAAGTATATCGCTCCCATCAGAATCTTCAGTCACCATGCTCTTGCGTTTGCACCAACATAAGTACCCAGGAATTGGCCCATCTTCTCCAATAACCCAGATATGCTCAGCAACATCGCCCAATGTCATCCTCAGTTCTGGGTCTGCAGAACACGGTTCAATTGAGAAACATAAAATGATGGGTCCCCAAAATAAAATTAGGATGATGACAAAGCTTGTTAGTGGCGAAAGGAAGAGCAAAATTGAAATGGGAATATATAGTTATTTATGTCTGGGAAAAGTTGAATGCCACGTACCTTTGCATAGTAATCCTTCTATTAAATTCTTTAACTGGGGGTTAATGTCATCTGGCAGAATTAAAGGATCATTGACTATCTGGATAAGGGAGGAAACAATAAGCTCAGATTTCTGTGACAGGCTAAAAACACCTAGCATCAATTCTACTTAATAATATTAGCGGGTAAGTTAACATCTATCTTACTTTGTCATATGTGTCTTGAAGTGTGTCTCCAAGAAATGGGTATTCACCCAATATCATACAGTACAAAGTAACTCCTACTGCCCACGTGTCAGAAGCTTTACCATGATAAGTAAGACCTAAATAATATCAACAAAACAAACTGCAGTGAGAATATGTACATTCATAAAGTCCACAGAGCAAAGTATCTTGCAAGCTTGAAAAGAAATCAGTAACCTAAACAACATTCAGGTGCAGTGAAAACTGGAGTGCCAGGTGATCGACGGAGTTCATCATTGCCATCCTGCAAAATGAAACCAAAGTATTGATTCCTATTAGTTGTGAAGATATATCTTAGGACACATGTAACGTCACCAACATATATATTCTCTATGATTAATCATTTTCAACTTCCTTGGTCCTGACCACCTCAGACAAGCTAAATTCTTCTACATACCATAGAAAATTCAAAATTCCCAAGAGTGGAGTCATAATCCCATGGATTCGCAAAGACATGATATCAGCACAATGAAGCAAAAAATTAACAAAAAAAAAAAAAAAAAGAAGCTTCTGCCTCTTAAATTATGTAAGTGACACATTAACAAGGTACATTCACCAGCTTTCTTTCAAGTTTCAACCAATCAAATTTTAAACTCATAAAATAACGTCACAGGCTTGGAGTAAAAACTCTTCAGCTTTCATATCTTTTAAAGTACCATTAAGTTCAGTAATTAGATCACCTCAAATGCCTGGCTGACACTGAAATCCCCTATCTTTACAGTGCCATGACGAGTAATCAACAGATTATCAGGTTTTATATCCCCATGCACTATATTCTGCATTGAAACAAATCAATATCGAATCACCATAGGAGCATAGTCAAACTATTTCAATGCATGTAACATGAATGAGCCTGAGCACGTACAATAAATGATATGTTGGTTATGACTTACGAAGTTTTTAAGCACGCATATGTAGTATCATGTATTTCCAGTGATATGCAAAAATATACTTCAGTAAACTTTAGACATAAACATAATATAACAGGCAACAGCTTCACATAGACAAACAAACTAATTTTAAGAGTGCGAAGGATGGCATACATTAACCTACACATTACCAAATAAAAAATTGCAGCAGTGCGTACTTGCTATTCAATCATAAATGTTTTTTGTACAGGGAAATCATAAAACTGTGAAAGGCATTAACTAAAATAACTGAAAATTATAGGCATATGATGGAAGGTAATTGTGTGTGTGTGTATGAGAGAGGGAGAGGAGAGAGGGGGGGGGGGGGGGGGACTGCGTCATCATTAACCAGAAAAAGATTTGGTTCAGAGATAATACATGAGCATGGAGATATGTTAATCCTGAGACTATATCACGCAAGTATTTCCTAGCAGTCTCTTCACCTAATGCACAAGGACGACCTGTACCCTCACACACCCATTTGCTTTCCACATATTCAAGTACTGTAAAAGTAAACAACAGCAGTTACGCATAGAACTTATTGGAGATTCTTAATTAAACTCGAGGCTCAAATACATATGTACAAATTACAGGAGCAGTCATCGCTATATAGCAAAACCAAGAGGAAACTAGCATTGAGTACCCATGTAGAAGTCATCCGACTCTGGATCATCAATCACCTCAATGAGATTGACTATATTAGGATGTTCCACCATTTTCATAATCAATACCTGAAAATAACGTATTTGTGTCTATTAAAATACTGCAGGATCAGTAAAGAACATCCAAAAAATTGAGTTAAACAATGTATCAAATCATAAAATGAACAAAACAGGAAGCAAAAAAAAAAAAGTAAACTCTTGGCAAAAGATAAAAGTAATGTTAAAATGTATTGGGAAAAACCAAGTCCCACATTATTAGATGTTGGGAAATCGAGGGGGTAAATATCAGAGAGATTTACATCTGAATAACCATATAAGTGAATTAGACACCACACCTTAACCCAAAACCTTAAGGCTCAGGTTTATGGGCCTTCTCATCACTTATATGATGCTCAACTTTTCCATTTCTATCTGATGTGGAACTTTACCTCACGCTTGTACTCAACAATCTCCCCCTCAAGTATGAGTTTCTTCCACATGGTAGCCTCCCCCTCGAGCGAAAGCCATTTTTTAATTCACAAGTAGTGGCCCTTAGAGCATATGCTCTAGTACCTTGTACCACCGCAACACTCACGGGACTTGTTGCCTGGCCTCCATGCATAGACTCAACTTCCAGGAAGACTTTCGATACAACGGATCGAAAATGTCCATGGATCCACAAACGCTTTCTTACTTGTCCGAGCCAGTCACCAAGTTGAACCTGGCTCTGATACCAATTGTTGGGAAATCGAGGAGGTAAATATCGGCGAGATTTACATCTGAGTAACCATATAAGTGAATTAGACACCACACCTTAACCCAAAACCTTAAGGCTCAGGTTTATAGGTCTTCTCATCACTTATATGATACTCAACTTTTCCATTTCTATCCGATGTGGGGCTTTATCTCACACTTGTACTCAACAATCTCAACATTAGAGATAGTGCCTGAATACTATATATAAATTGGAGACAACTCTCACCCTATGCATTAACTTTTGAGGTTGAGTTAGCTTCTAAAAGTTCAAATTCTAAGATGGTATTACAGCCTATCTTAGCAACTGTTGTTGGGCCTACCAAGCCCCGGTTATAGGACTGTTTTCAAACCACCCGCAAATATTTAGTCCTACAAACTTCACACTCGAGATGTCTAGTCCTCGACACAAGTGTGTGGGTGATCTTACATCAACTAGTGATATGCTCAAAATAGAGTATATAAGTGGGGGGAAATCCTCACCTCTTGACCTAGCTCTTGGAATTGGGTTAGGCCCAAATCCAAATTCTAAAATGGTATCAAAGTCTATTCTAGATCCATTATTGGATAGCTTACCATATTATCAATGCACCTAGCCTAATAATGTAGGGCAAGAGGAGGGGAGGGGGGGTGTATAGGGATTTTGGAAAACCCAAGTCCTACATAGACTAGAGATAATGCAAAAATAGTATATATAATAAATGGAGGGAAACCTTCACCCTATGAGCTAGTATTTCAGGCTAAGTTAGGCCCTAAGCTCAAATTCTAAGAAAATGGAACATAAAACATTGGCAACAGAAAAAAAAAAAAAATTGTTTTCCAAAACTGACCTATATGCATGCTATATTGCTATGGTATTAAAAAATCACGGATGACAATATATCCCATAAGAACAGTAAATCTCTAGCAGCAGAAAATTTAGTGAGGATAAAAAATTTCTGTTTATTATTAGTGAGGATAAAGTGCCATATGAAGCAGTAACTGGCTAGCTGCTAGTTGCTACGTAACAACCAACGTGTTGGCAAAGTTCACTAGTTCAATATATTTACACTTGTATAACATTTCAGAAACAAATTATGATAAAAGAAAATAAAAAGAAAAGGCCAATGCCCTGAATATAAATGGGGACCCCTTGGATAGCCCTATATTGTTCATTTAAAAAAAAAGATACTAAAAAGAAATATACCTCACGTAGAACATCAGTCATAGCAGTCTCAGATGGTGCAACTCGAAGCTTTTGTAATTGAGACTTGTGAAAGGACTGCAGTGCAAAAGAGTTAACATCTAAATATTTGTGCCCGTATCTTGATTATAACATTACACACATGCATGTTGCAGTGAGTCAGTGAGCCTTCGATTATTTCTTATGTCCTAATGTAATACAGTGCAATTTGTCAGTCACACTAGCTAGTCCAACAATCTACCAGTGTTGCAATTCCCTACTGTCAGGAGCAGTGATTACTGCCCTGTTACAAAAATATGCTATTATGAAGTAATCTGCCTGCAAGTGCTCATACAAAAAAGTGTCCTTACCTTAATTGCATAATGCTTTCCATCAACACTACTTCGATAAAGAGCCTGAGATGCACATCAGGGAAGGGCTCAGGACAGTGGATTCCATGAGAATAGAGAAAAGGTAAATTCTGCAAAAACTCTGCTTACCACTTTGCCATAGCTTCCAGAACCAATTTTATACTCTCGAACATATTCATTTATCATCTTGTTCCCATTTTCATGCTGAAGGGATGAAAATATTTAAATAAAGGCAATGGTAAAAAAATAATAAGATATTTATTACAGTAGACAAACTTTGCCTGAATACAGATCACACCATTCAGATAGGTTTAAACACACTGACAAGACAAGAAATTCAAGACCAAGAATAACACGTTGAATGTAATCTCTAAATTTATTGTTACAACTTACAAGTGAAGGAAAGTAGAACAAAGCAACAACTAGGGAGAAAGAAATTGCACCAAAACATTTCAAAGTTCATCCCCAATTCAATGTCATGTCACCGAAAATGGTAAAAATAGTGTCTAAAACTAAACCCAACTTCCCTTTATCATGTAGCGGTCATTAAAAGTTAACAAGCGTTTTTCTGTAATTATATTAAATACAATTAAATAAATTTCACAAAATTTCAAGTAAAGGTCTGGATACCATAAGGTGATCGAAACAAGGCAACCTAGTATTGACCTTTCACTATAAATTGAAAGCAACTTTATAGCAAAAAACAAAAAAGCTACTCCCATGGATACCTCTGAGCGATCAAGTTTGCAAGTCTCCTTAACAGGAAACGGCCTGCAAACCATGCCATTCTCAGCTCTAAAGTTTAAAATATCCTCTGAACGGTTGCGTACAGCTTGCACCTCATTGTCGTCTCCACTGGTGCAGTTACTAGTAACGTCACCACTATATGTCTCATCACCTTCGGTTTCTCCATCCAATAATAGCCCCTGGGAGAGAAGATTACTGATGCTACGTTTATCCCGAGGCCGTCGTCTTGATTTTTGGACAAATCCGAAGCAACCACAGCAGCCCATCATCTTGGAAAATGAAAAACTCTTATAATCTCCCATCACAGCATCAATCCGACTCACCCTCAAACGGTCAAAGCCAATATATATCCTAATAACTAACTTCACTTCTCTCTGCTGACCCTGCAAATAGCTTTCACAACAGGAATCTCATCAAAAAGGGTGAAAGCCAAATTGGGTTAAGCACAACCACAAAAGAAGATTGTAGTTTGCTCCATAAGGGAAAGATGATTACCTGATACGAGAGGAACGGAAGGGCCTCAAGCCCTGTTTAGCATTGCTATTCTAATGGATGCCATTCAGCTAGGTGGATTAAGCGGCTACAGAAATTAAAGCCACTACGATTCACACCCAACATTGCGATAACTCCAGTTTATAACAACGGTTGCAGGCTCAGCCCACAACTCACCACCAAAAAATTCGTTGACCTTTGGCATAAACAGGAACAGGAAAAAAAATTAAAATTTAAAATATAAAAAAATAAAAGATACAGATTAATAAAGTAATTTTTATTGAATATTGGGAAAATGGAAATAAAAGAGAGAGCAGAAGCTTTGGACGCCATCAAAGAGAAACGTCAACGACAGAGTCCATTATTATAATTAAATTACAATAAATAATAAAATGTTCAACAATTTACCCCTCTCTCACTCTCTCTCTTTTTCCTTGGCGAAAATGACAAAATGGAAGAACCCTATCTCTGCAGCTCCCAAAGCCTGAAATTCCAGGACGAATCGACGGCTTTTAGAAGTAAGACTATGAATCGGAACCCTAAATCCAAAATTCAATCGAGAAAGCTGCAATTACCACAGATGGAAGCCGAAGGAAACGAAAACCCTATTGCAATTATGATTGTGAATGCGCTGGGATGGGGAATCGGAATGCAGAAAAACCCTAGGCGGAAGAAATCGATCAATCGGGAAGAAAGAGAGTGAACAAAAGAATTATTAAATATAGCGAAGCTAAAAAGAGAGGGGCAGAATAGCAATTAATTTTTTTTTTCAGTTTTTATTTTTAGGAGGAATCCAACAACGGTAACAGGTTGGCCACGTTGGGGATCACTCATTTTATCACACTATAAATACAATTTATAACTGTTTCTAGCATAGGATTACAACCATATCTCATTATGAGACACGCCATAAATGTATTTTTTATAGTTAAAATTAATATTTTAAATTTTAATATACATACACATATAATAATCAATTGTAGTAGTAATTTTTTTAATTATTTTAATGAAAAAAACTTTTGTTTTCAAAATCTCTATAGTTTCTGTATAGGTAGGAATGGTATTCTTAAATTGTTTTGTGGTTCATTGGCAAAGAAATAAACGTTTTTTTTCTTAGTGTGATCAGTAACCTTTTTAAGTTTTATAGTATAAAACTCAAAATTTAGTTGAAATTGATAGTAACAGCTTATTTTTAACAAATAATATTGGAGAGGTTCCACTATTTGTTAAGTACTTCAGTTTTTTAAACATTAATGACACAGATTTGAACAATGTGTACTTCCTTATAAATCTCTCTATATTATTTTAATAAAAATAAGTACTAGTATTCAATAAAAAATATATATTTTAAAAATATATTTAATATTTAAAAAAGAAAAGCCGTAAAACATATTCAATATTATAGTATAAAGGAAGTAGAAGAATTATTTAATAAGTACTGTAAGAAGATTGAGAATTATAGTACCATCAAAATAGTTTTTTTTAATATATATGATTTTATTTAATATCCGTCTTACAACCAGCTTCAAGTATGTCATTTAGCAATTGTTACGCCTTAATCATGATCAAAACCTTAAAATTTGTTGAAGTTCTGGCATCTTAAATCCCAAATTCGGAGGAGGGTTTTTCTTCTTCGTTATGTTTTTTCAAGTTGAACTTGCTAGTACTAACGAAGGATTGCGTAAAACTGCTATCAGTCATTAGTCATGACAAAAGAAGACATATTCTTCATAAACGAATTGTTCATATGCTTTGTGATGTGCATGTATCCAAGAAAAAAACATGGCCTACCATAATGTTTCCCATCGCAATCATTTTCTTAAATCTTGTACTGGTCACATGCACTAAAGCTTGGCATTTATTCCTTAATAATGGAAGGCTCAACTTGTTTGAAAATGCTTTGTTGATGACAGTACGACACCTTAAGATTGAAACCACTACCCCTGTTTAATTTACGAAAAAGCACTTGGAGAAGCATTTGGTTGATTACTATTTTCTACTGATAAAAAACTTAATGAATTTCTAACGTTCCATACATCCTCTTCCAATTAGTAAAATTTTACAATACAATTTCGTCACTCCTAAGTTCCAACATTGTAAGCCAGTGTTTTGGAGAAGTTTAGCTTATTTTTCCTTTGTTATTTTCTTCTCATGTGAATGTTTATGTTGAAATTTATCTAAACAGGACCTCACTGTCCAGCTTCCTCACACCAACTCATGAGAACAACTTGTCTTGCAAGTTGGGAAACCAATCATCCATTTTCAGTGAAAGCAAAAGTAAAAATACCATTTATCACGTACTGTCTTGCATCAGCTTAAGAGACTTTTCTTTTTTATTGCATGTGAGACTAAACTGTTTTAGTTGACTATATTTTCTTGGATGTTCCTAAAATTACAAATCTACTTTTGCTTATTAGAAGGAATCATCTTCAGAAAATTGGGAAGTGTTATTGAAGAAACATGTCTGTCTATGCACAAGTAGCTTCAACTGCTAAACTTTTTGCCACTCCTCTACAAGGGTTTCTGAATGTCTCACTTGATACTCCAACACTACAACTTCTTGATCCAATGCAGGCCTGTTTTAAGATCATTTGAATCAGTTTAAACCAAATGAAACATATGAATCTAACAAGGCAAAGAGAAAGCTAAAAATATTTGATAATACCTTCTGCACAATAGAAAGAGCCTTGTTGCTGCTGCAGCGTCCGTGGTAGAAGTTACCACAGGTTCCAAGGGGTGTTCCATAGCTTGCAAATTTAATGGAAGAGATGACTTGGTTATCATGAGGGCAAGTGAGTGATAGCACAGGACCTACTTTTCTTCCTGATTCTGTATCTGAGTTCCACAAGTCTACGGGTGGTGGGTGAGAATCGGATACATGTGCACACAAACTATCTGTCTGCTTTGTGACAAAAGATATTTGTGTTGGATCACCTCCCTTTTCCTCAAACAATACAAGAATGTTGCCACTTGGTTTTAACCACGATCGCGGTACATGGTATCTGCAGGATAAGTGTCTTAGTGACATCATAAACTCAAGATTATCTTCATTTTTCAACTCTTCTCTTTTATGATATCCAACACTTACAGTGTCTGTGATGGCTTTCCACAATTTTTGCGACATTTGGATGCACTGTAAGGTCCTCTATAATTGCATGAGTCCGTGCAACCAGCATCTGAAGCGACATATGTAGGCCAGTATCGCCCGATGCTTTGCCCATTCACCCAAGCCTCACCTTTTCCCATCCCCGTGAAGTCAATTGCAACTGGATCACTGCCGGAAGGAGCAGCAAAGATTGTCTAATCCAACATGTACTACATTAGTTAGTAGCAGAAATATATTTCTTATATTAGCATTCCCTTAATTTAATTGCTGTATGCTATTGCGAGTTGAAGATAACAGTTGTAGACACTGCTGAGTAAAACTATAAGGATAAAATGAGAGTGTATAAGAAGTGGCCATGAGGATGGGAATCATTTAATTGTCTGTAAGCACAGGATAAGTATAATTCCAAATTCCCTTATAACCAGCGAAACAAGAAAATGAAAATCTGATTACCTTGTACCAAGTCAATGGTTGGTTCTTAGGGAAGGTAGATTGTGAATTCCACTGTCCAGAACTTCCACTAGACAGACCTAAGTCTTCCCCTTTGAGGCCAACCTGTATCAAGAAAATTAAGACTGCTTTCTATGACTTCAACCAACAAGGAAAAGTGCAATCCAATTGACTTGAGTTCTATAGCTTCAGGCTCTTGAAATAAATGATAGAATTTTATTCCTTTTAGCATATAAGCTTGTTAATCTATGAAATTCATAGGCAGGGAAAGAGAAAAACAATGTAACATGCAAGTAAACTTCATGGATAGATTTAAGTATTGCATGAATCTCATCAATGTTTACTCAATTGAGTTTTAGAAAGGAGAAAGTGTAGTCTTTAACCAAATGTGAAGACTAACCTGATAAGTCCACTTCTGGGAGGAGAGATCAAGCGTGTTGCCATTTGCCAAACCTTTCAATATCACTGGACCAGTGATCCCCGCTCCCCATGTGTCAAAAAAGGCTCCATAGTTCTGATGTGTATAAGGTTTAATTAGTTGATGTAGTAATGACCAATGAGATAAATCACTAGACGAGCAAGCTAGATCATGTGGGATGGAAACTAACAAGCCAATGCATAATTGCATACTATAAACCATAATTTTCTCTCTTGTAAATGCTTATATACATCATGGTCAGAAAATCTGAACCTGAAGTCCCACGGTTAAACTCAAGAGATCAATTGTGTTCTTTCCGGCCAGTAGTGTGACAGGGATGTCCACAGTGAACTTATTTTTGCCACTGTTGCCTGCTTGACTTCCTGAAAAGTTTTCAATAATATCGCAGATAATTAATATTAGTTAAGTCAAGAAAAACTGTGAGCAACTAAATTGAAAGAATAAACTCTTAACATTTTAGGAGGGAACAACTGTGAGCAACATCTCTTATGTTCTTACTTAATTTCGAACCAACCTTTGATTTTATTTTCTCTACATCTTTAAAGTGATTCAAATTTTGCATGACTAGGATAACCCATAATTACAATCATGTTAAAACTTGGTGTATCCTCTTCACATTTATTAAATCTAGACTTTGGTAACATATTTTGAACTGCTTCGAGTAGTACTTAATGTTCCATGTGATTTCAGTGATTTGATTTTGATTAAGGTTAGATAGTTTTAAGGTCATAAAATTGGGTGAATTTCATCTAAGAATTTTAGTTATGTGCTTCTGATCTATAGCCAGCAGCCTATCACTTCTGATTGCCTCCCTACAATGAAAGGCTAGAGTAGACTTAGGTTGCTTTACACCTCTCTAAGTCTAACTTCATTACCAGCACTTCAAGAGGTGTGCCAAGAAGATAGGAGGGGAAGAACCTATTTTGGAATGCAGGCCTTAAAATGATAACAAGGTCTACATAACCAGCAATTAAAGAGGAATCTCAACTCATTAAAGAAAATAATACATACGGACATTCAATCATAAAAAACATAAAAACAGAGAATATTTAGGAAGAACATTTGTAGACACAGAGTTATCCACATATAATCAATTGACAATGCTTTAGTTTGTATTTACCTGCAAGCTTCCCATTAATAAAAGCATGAAGGGCATGACCAAGTGATTCAATGTGAAGGACAGTTTGAGAACCAGCATCACCCTTATAATCAATGCTTTAGAAGAACACAAGAACAGTGTTATCAAGGAGCAGAGAATTATAAGTCAGAGAGAATGTCTTTCAACCTTGGAGGCCTATATCTACCTTAATGAGTACCACAAGTAATCACTTTTATCAGCTGTTGTATTTATTTGCTCCAGTAATCCAGTTTGTGGGAATGAATCGGCCTTTGAAATACCCACTGGTTCACTTATCCAACTCCATCCTGTACTGTAAGCTTCAGAAGAACCAATATCTTCTTTTAAAGATTCAGTTGTGAAGCTTGAAATTGCAGATGCAGAATTAATCTGTCATACAAAATGTATTTTTACTACATGCTACTTACTTCTTGGACTAGCAAATAACAGAAAGGTTTTTGACTATCGATACATTAATCACAAAATGACTATTAATTACACTTTCAGAGTAACTCCCATCAGTTAAACTGTCTACTTTGATTGGGAAAATCAACCAATATCACATTTTTTGTTACAAAATCCATTTGCGAAGCCACATAAACATGGAAATGAAGTTGGTGAGGCAAACCTTTGCAGTATTAAGTACTACATTCTTGCAGTCTGGTAAGATGCTCACAGACCATGCAGGCAAGTGATATGAATTGCCACTAAAGTTTGCTGTTACGTCAGATTTGGTGCCTACGTTAGCAAGGAAGGCCGCACAGACAGATCCTGTCTTGTAAACTGCCGCCTGGGGTTTAGATATTATACAATACATTATGGACAGACGAATTGTTGATAAAGCATCTAAAATGTGGTAGGGCAGAAAGAGAAACTGGCATCAGCGTACAGCAACATTTTGTCACAACCAATAAAAAAGAAACACTTAGGAAATTGCAAAGGAGGAGGTAACCAGAGAAACCTATGACAATGAGCCTGTATACAATTGTTAATTGTGTCAAAATTCCACTCTATGCAGGTCATTTCCAGGGAAAGAAACTTCCAAATTTGAAAAACTAGGAGAACTTCAGGTTCAATGGTTCATAATAAGTTTATCTAGAAATTCCATCCCAAGACATGGAGTAATATGTTTTAATGGACCAAAAGTTACAAAATAAACCATTTATACCTCTAGGTTTGGACCAAGGGATGTAATTGTTGGATCAGTAGCTATCAATGCTTCTTCACAAAGCTTTATGGCCTTATGAACTTCTTTAAGGTGGCCCCACTTAGGCTGTCTAATAATTCCTGAAGCACATGGTAAAGAAATTAATAAAAACCCACACAAAATTATCAAGCGTAATTTGTCTTATATAAACAACAAATTAACTGTACATGCAATACTCTTTATTTATCTTCTTCAGTGCATATATAAGATAAGCTGAAGTCAATTGACAATTGGTGGTGCAATTGTGATGTATTCAATGTCAACTATAGATATGAGATATGAAGGTAGAATGAGTGCATACCATACTCATCAATTGGTGCATCATAATCATAACTTGTAGCAATGAAAGGTCCACCAGAAGCTCGGTCAAAGTTGGTCCCTCCATGGTACTGTTTCAGAGCAAGCAATACAAAGTGTTACAGATTTCCTCTTAGGGCCAAATTCTTTCTTGAAGTATTATATAAAATGAACTTAAGCCACCACATTTAAGGTTGCGTTACCATATAGTAATTTTGAAATGTTCCTCCTCGCTGGAAAAATCGTGCCACGGCGAATGCAAGATCTTCCACCGGTCGATAAGGAACAGCACCACCGAACGAAAGAAACCTACCATTCCAAAGAATTCAAAACAACAATAACAACTAAAACCTTATCCAAATAATTCAAAAGATAAAAAAAAAAATGAAAAGAGCGGAAGTAATAAGATACAAAACTGATCAGATGGCATTTCAAGGGATATATTCAATTGAATAGCCAACTGATTTAAATAGAAAAAGACGCTAACCATCCACTCCAATTCTCAGTCCACATTTTTGGTTTTGTGTTAGAGTTTGGTGTAAATTGATCGCAGTAGAATCCATTGCATGTATTAATCTGCGGGTGGTTACAGTATTAATAAAGTAAAATGAATGTATACATCATACTGTGTTTGCTCTTTTCAGGATTACAAGCAATCTAGTAAAACATAAGCCACGAACACTTGATGTTGACAAGTAAAAGAGAAAACTTACAATTGGATCAGGAGCATCAGCTTGCTGACACATGACCCATGGAACCCCTGTATCAAGAGATATAGCCATAGTTGCTGCCCACTTGATGTAGGATTTACCCGCAGCACCGTAGGCCGAATCAATGTTTCCATACTCATTTTCAATCTGACATTAGTAAGTACAATTATTCTCATATTGACCAACATAACCAAAAAATAAAAATCCAGAAAAATATTATGATTTGTAAGTTATAACTATACTTCAACATCTGTTGTTACTAATATCATTAAAAAGAGCATATGCAAACAAAATTGACTGTATATATAACCAAAAAAACATGAATTTATTAAATAAAAAAACATAACATAAAAACCTGAGATAATATAACAGGTCCATCCTGTGAGGCATATAGGTTCTCTTCCTTGATCATATCAACAATTTTGGCAGTGAATCGCTTCATTTCTGCCTGAAGACAAAGTTTTGATGAGTGGACTTGGATCCCAGGCCAACATCTCGAAGTGAAAGGAAGAGGATTACCTTGAAGGGTTCATTGTCAGTTCGGAACTTGATTCCCGGAATGAAGTGTAGCCAAAGAGGGAAACCACTGTTGAGAAATGAAACCCCTCAATTAGACATGAACACCCCTAGAAAATAATGAAGAGAAAGGACCAAACTTTACCCATAGTTCCATTCAGCACACACGTATGGACCAATGCGGAGATGCACATATAGACCCGCTGCAGCCACTGTCTTCACAAATTTCACCAAGTCCTTCCTCCCATCAAAATCATACTGCCAAATTTCTTTTCATTAGTATTTTCATTCAAAATCACACACACACAGATCGAATAAAAAAAACTGCTCAACATTTCATGCTTTCAACAAATGCAATGCTAAAACTAAAAGCCATAGGAATATACAAAAAAAAAAATGGGAAGAGAAGAAAAAGAACCTGGCCTCGAACTGGTTCGTGTAAGTTCCAGAAAACATAAGTCTCAATCACATCCAATCCTCCATCTTTGGATTTCTGAATAAGGTCTGGCCACATCTGCAACATTACCCTCTTTAAGTTCAAAGAAAAGACACACACAAACACACAAAGAAAAAGAGAGAGAGAGAGAGAGTGAAACCTCTGGAGTACTACGAGGGTAATGAATGGAACCAGAGATCAAGACCCTGCGCTTGCCGTCGATGACTAATGCTCGATGATCATACTCTACATTGACGCAGAACAACGTGGGAGTGTGAATGCAGAGCAACCAAAACAGAACCAACACAATCTGTGTCGCTCTCATGTTTTTTTTGTTTTTTGTTTTCCAGAACAGAGAACGGAGCAAACCCACAACTAAAGTAAGACACTTTTTCAGAACCAAAGTGGCAACAAATAATGGGGTTGCCTTGTTTGTTAACACAATGCAAAGCAACCTTACTTTGCTTTGTGTGTTATTTGGGTCGTGTCTCACATGCGTGTGAAATGTAAGTGGAAATGATGTTGCTTTGTGAATAAATGTAAATGGAAAATAAAAGTAGTTGAGGAAATGACAGAGATCATAAAACTTGGAGAGAGGGAAGGGAATCAAATGGGAGAGGAAGTAGAGTGAAGAATATAGAGCTAGGCTAAGCAACTACTATATATGTACATTTATTTGTTAATTAAGATTTATTTATTCTGCAGTGAGAAAAGGACACGCCAGGTGTCAGATGTGTCTGTTAACGAAGACAAAAGGGTTGTCGGTGAGATTGTCGTGTTGTTCTGCGTGTCAATGGTGGAGGGTGGAGAGTGGAGGAGCATAGAGGAAAATGGGGTCTTTTCAATCAATGTGAGAAACTGATAACAATGGCGGTCAAAAATGGATAGTGAAAACTGAAAAGAGGAAGTGGGATGTGGCGTACGGTGAAACGATGAGTGATGGATTTTATGACATAGGACAATAATGTGATCCCATATTAGGATTTGCGACAAAGCCAATTTTAAACTATTAAAGAACCGCTGACAGAAAAAAGGCCTAGTATTTCATAATCAGGGCTGCAGCTATAACCAGTAATAACCAACCTTTTTCATATACCCTAAATACTAAAATTTATCTTTCAACTGTGATGGGGTAATAATTTTTTTACATTCAGCAGAAATTTCATCTTTTTAAAACTAATTTATTACCGCCTCACGCATTTAAGGATGAAATTCACTGTTTATCTTCTTTTTTAAGAGTACCTGTATTTGGATATTCTACTCTTCTTGGTTTTTGGTCGTGATGTTTTCATGCTTTTTAGAATTTGTTTTCATTTAGGGAAGAAAATGTATCATTAAAACCAAACCAATTCTTAAAATTATGAATATGCAGTTAGGAACAAAGTGTATTATTAAAGGAAGAATTTTACTGATAATGATCTTAAAAATTGTCGTTAGGATTTTCAGGAGTCGATTTGGATCAATTTTGATTAAATTTAAGACTAAATTCAATCAAAGTTGATAGGTTCGGTTCGCTTAGATTTTTCAGATTTTTTTTAATCCAATTCAACTCATTCATGGACAGTTTGGTTTGGTTTGGTTTGGATCCATGAGTTTCTCATTTAAATTTGATCTTTTTTGCTCAGAACTACTATTTTATATCATGATTAATCCAAATATCTAATATAATTAACACAATATGATAAATAGTCATTTTTCTTCCTGAATGTGTAGAAACCTGACAAATTCATCCCCAAAAGATGAAAATTCAAATTTTAGTCATCGAAAGTGAAAAAAGTGCGATAAATCTATTCATCCATTAACTTTTGTCTGTTACTATTAATGAAAGAGCCTATGTGGCACAGAGAGACAAAAATGTTACAAAAATGATTGTCAACATGACTGTAGAATAGATGGGATCAAAATATTAGTAAATTTTCATTTGACTAAAATGTCAGTAAGTTTCCATTGAACAAATTTTTCATATCCCAAATTTTGTTTCATTTAAGTGTAAAATGCAATTTAGGATAATTAGTCATTTTTAATCATTGAATGTTTAAAGTGCTGACAAATTCATTCTGAGAGATGAAAATTCAAATTTTAGTATATTCATTTACATGCATTGTAAATTTGTTGCAACTATTTGTTTGTCTTCTCAACTACTGAAACCATTGACACATTGTTGAAATATAAAAGTATCATAAGATATTTTCGTCCAGTGAAAACTTTCTAGCATTTTGATCAAATGGAAACTTATTAATATGTTGGTCCAATCTATTCAGCTTCCATGTTGGTAATCATTTTTGTGACATTTTTACTTCTCTGTGCTTTTATGCTCTTTCATTAACGGTAACAGATGAATGAATTTGTTACACTTTTTTTACTTTCGGGAACTAAAATTTGAATTTTCATATTTCGATGATGAATTTGTCAGTACACTACACATTCACGGATAAAATGGTTATTTACCCTAACACAATCTTATTAAATGTCTGAAAGTAGTAAAATTGATTAATTTAAAATCATCAACATAATATTCTAAAATAAACTAATACAAATTAAAACAAAAAAATTCTTTAAAGAAATTTACTATAATAGTCTGAATCACAACTATTTTCTACAAACTAATTTCTTGCAATAAGCTTTGGTGCAATCAAATTTGTTACAACCAGATTTACTGAAACAAATGAACAAAATATGATCGACTAATATTATAAACATTTGCAGTCCCAACACTTAGAGTATAATATTAACAATATTTAAAGCCAAATCAAATAACTATGAATTTTTTAATCGGTTTTAGTCGATTCAATTCGATTTTGATTGAATATATAGTTTTATACCTGTGACTTAACCCGTACATGAACGATTTTGATCTAAATACATAAATGATCTAACCCAAACTGTCTCGATCAATTTGAGTCAAATTGAATTCATAGATGATCCGTACTCATAAACACTCCTAATTATCACTTATATAGATATAGATATAAGCAACACTTAATATCAAATGTGGTCCTTTTATTTCCTTTATGTTTCCTAAAACCAAAATCCACACATAAATACTAAATTACACTATGTTAGAAATAATTAGTATAAAAAAGTGTAATTAGTCCTACAATTTATTAGGGCAATTGTTTTT
Organism: Glycine latifolia; assembly: GCA_013407115.1. Taxonomy (NCBI): domain Eukaryota; kingdom Viridiplantae; phylum Streptophyta; class Magnoliopsida; order Fabales; family Fabaceae; genus Glycine; species Glycine latifolia. The sequence continues at coordinate 24,249,737 of CM023953.1, forward strand.
TCGTTTTAACAAGATCATTATATCATATATAAAATATGAAAAAATGGATGAATGGGAGAAAAAGATCATATTAAAATAAATATTTTTATTAAATAAAGACCTGGATGATTATAAAATTCATTTGTTAATTGAAATAGTGTTTTAATTTTTTTATGTAATAAGAACGATAAAAAGAATTGAAGAGAAATGACATAAAACGAATATTTTACACTAAAAAAACGAATATATATATATATATATATATATATATATATATATATATATATATAGGCATATAAGCATTGGAACCCATGTAATGCAAGGTTTTTTTTAGTAAAAGAAAGAGTGAGAGAAAAAAAAATATTAATAGAATTTTTTATTAAAAAATACATTAAAAAACAAAAAATGCAAACCGTTACATGGCGACCATTAAACAGTTTATATATTATAGATAGATAAGAAATTATGGACATAATTTTTCTTCTTTTTTTCGGGAGAGATCGACTTTATAGTTATACTGAAGAGCTAAAAGGAAAATAAAGAAGGATATGAAATAAATGAGTCAAAAGGCACGAATTAAAAAAACGATATAAATTGTTTGTTGGAACAGGCAAGTGTGGTAGCTACGCCAAAAAAACAACAAAAAATTATACCAAAAGAAAAAGAGCTAAGTGGCAAAATATAGTGCACAAGGGAACCGGCCAACTACTAACTACTTCACCAGTATCAGTGGTCATAATTAATTAATTAGCAACAATTATCATCAGTTATTGGATTTTTTAAAATCAAATAAATTCCTGTAAAATAATTTAGTCGGGAAGATAAATAAATATAAATTTGTTAATTAAAATATATGATAATTTTTCTTTATTAAAATTAAAAAATAAACCATTACTTTAATTTGTATTATATATGTATATATATCCATTTTAAAAGAATTATTATTTCAAATACAGGTAAAAATAAAAAACTAAACAAAGATAGTGAAAATTTTAAATTTATTTAAAAGATATAGAATTAATAATTAATAGGGAAATATTTACTATATATTTTTAAATATTAGGGATTAATGCATAACTCATACAAAAAGTTTTAAAAAAATAAAAAAAAAAGAATAACATGTTATTAATTATTTGTAAAAACATAAAATAAGATTTTGTGTGGATATTTTATAAACTAGATAATATTATGTTACTTTAAAGCATTAGACAATGTAAAAGTGATTGTTTTTGTCTGAGTAAGCATTATTTTACAAGCAGAAATTAAAGGATGTATTTAATTTCTTATTGTAACAGTAACATGCACCGTCATCACGGGGGGTTTTTATGATACGGAACAGATGCGACCACTTTAGGATTATGACATTTCTTTTGAGTAAATAAATAGCAGAATTCAACGGTTGATCACTTACTTCTATTTCATTCAGTTTTTTTTTTTTTTTTTGGCTGCAGCACAAATCAATTTCATTCGTCTACTGCCACATCTTCCACACCTAAATGACAAAGAAATGTCTCCTTTTTCTTTATTTTTCTCTGAAATTTTATTAGGGTTCATTATTAACAGTCTGATTAATTAGATAGCTTCTTACGTATTAATAACATTCAATTATCGATGTCAATTAAGTACTGTAATTAACTGTTATTGCAATTTCAGTGGGCAAAGCTTTTCTAAAATAAGAAAACCTTTGAGATATAAATGAAGGTGTATTCATCTTCAAATTAAGAATTTCAATAAGTCATAATCGAAAGAGACAGATGATTTATAATATGGAAAATAATTAAGTAAAAGTAAAATACCTGAAATGTGTATATAATGTAAATAAATTTAAAAGGAAATGATACCTTTGCATGCCCTTTTGGCTCAAAACTTTTTAAAAGGTAATAAAATAATACAAATGAAGATAAAAATAACATTTAGTTTTAGGGTTTGAACTCAGCGCGGTCCATGAGTAGAATGAACAAAATTGAAACTTGGTAGCCCATGCATGTCACGAACTGTGATGGTTGAGTCATTCAACGATTCAGCTACAATTTTTTGCAAAATAAAAAAATAACACCCAGATTCCATTGAAATCGTGTTTGATTGGCAGGGGCCTTTTCAAAATTATAGTATAACTCATGCACAGCCAGCTTCCATGAGATATGTACGTGAATTTTTTTTTTAATTCTGAATTACTCAAATTTGTGAGCGATTATGAAAGAGGTTAATTTGCAAGAAGCGTTGGGTGAGTATTTCCTAAGCAGGAAGCAGCACACCCACCATGCAAATATTATTATAAGGGTCGATACTTCACTTTTTCACCTAAAAAATGAGAGAGTGGGACCATATCAAAGCAACACAAATTGTGAAATTGCGGAACGACACTAGGCCATAGCAACTGTAGTAGGAACTTAATTGGCAATTGACAATGGCTTCTTGTGTCGTATTCAGCACTAAAGAGTTTTTGTTTGTCACTATAGTTTGAACGTAAGAAACAAAGTATTGGATTTTCCAATTTGCCGTGTGAGATACACTTCAGTGCAGAGCCAAGAATTACAAATTAATAGATTTCAAAAGTCATAAATTAAAATTGAAGTTAAAGCAATTTACATATTAGAATTATATTCTATTAAATATTATATCTTTACATTATTAATTAAAATTTAAATATTATTTTAAAAGGGTAATATCCAAAATATTATTGTAATTTTTTTGTAAGAACACTTTAACTCTTTGATGAAACTCAGATATAAAAAATTAATTCTTAATTTCAAGATTTAATCATAAGTTTCTTATACTTCCCTAAATATATATATGTTCTATGGGACTAAATTATGATTTAACTCTTCAAACATATACTTTTTTGAATTTATTTTTTAACTTATTTCTTGAATTAAACTTTGAACACCTAAGCCATGTTATCCTATATGATTTATAACGTACAAAAGTTGTATAAAAGAATTGATGAAAACAACGTTGCATATAAAACATAAAATAATTGGATTAACATTTGATTTATAAAAGAATAAAAATAAAATAGAGGTGTATCTTTCAAAAACATTATGCATAAGCATCTTGACCATGGAGCACCCAACTCCTAGTAGCCTTCTAGAGAATGGGTTATGGGCGGTGCGTGAAAAGCTTAACTTTCTCTGTGTTTACCTCAGATTTTTGTTCTGCAAAGAAGTCAAAATCTAAAAATTAGGTTGCAATTGTGGATGTTAAAAATCTAAAAATTAATGTTAGTGGAAAATCATGGACATTTTATCTATAACATCATTGTGTTTGTGGAATACTCTAATATATGGTTACTTTTTAACGTTGGAGAATAGAGAAGTACAAGACGTGGGTTCTTTTCTCTTTGTCCAACATATCAACTTTTTAAATGCTTGGTTTAGATTATGAACTAGTTTGTTGAACCGTCAGAGTGCACGAGACATCTTTGTGTTTAACGTATGTATTAAAATAATTTGCAAATTCTTTTTGTTACAATTTTTGTGTGTGTTTGTAAATATACGGTACATTGATTTTTTTTATATTTGATATTAAATAAAACATGTTGGCATGCAATTAAATATGTAGAAACTCTATCTTAAAAAAATGTAGAAATTACTCTAATGAAAAGTTATCAATTAAAGTAATCTAAATTGACAATTTTTTTTTATATTCTATTTAGAAATTAAAATTTAGATTGAAGGTATAGATAATTGGCATGAACTCAGTTAAAAAATGATATGAAAATTCAGGAATTAATCTATAATTAGAAAACAATATTGTCAGGATAACATGTATATGAGTACATCTATAATTCATACATAATCAAGTATGAAAGTCCTATCAATACATTTTTCTTCATCACAGCAACTACAATAGTCTTATTACTGGCATTAATCAAGTTCTTCGCTAGATCATATCTATGTAAATATTGTAAGATTAATGGTGATTTAATCCTTGGAAATTTTTTAAATTTTTTTGTTTTTTGTGCTTGACATTTGAAACATAGGTTTTAGTCCAAAAAATATCCTTGATTCTTATATAGGAGGACAAAGTGTTACTTTTAGAGACTAAAGTTTACGTATTTTAAAAAATACAAGGATGAAAACTTTTGTTTTAAAAGTTAGGGATTAAATTAACTACCGAGCACATAAATAAATTTATCTTGAGATTAAATATTAAATATGTAATTACATTAAATATTTAAAATAAAAATTTTGTCATAATGAACATAACTATCATACTCAAACATAATTATCTCTAGTAAAATACCTATGGTCTTTAACTTTAGATTTAGATAAATTATGAAATGTTACAAACATGTTTATTTTAATCATAATTTTTATTATATGTATTTATTTTAAAATCCCTATTTATTTGACACAAAATCGATTTATTAGTCTATTATTTGGTAATTTATGATAATTAAAAAAATTGTAGAAATCAGATTTTTGGTGGGTTGGGCATGCCAACCCATTCTTGGCCCAAAACGACATTTTAAAACACCAAACCCAATTAGGTGTAAAATGAAAAATTATGAATAAAAGGTGGCTGATTATTGACGCCAACCTTAATGACTCAACACCCTAGAGCTTTCCTTAATTATATCCTTACATTTTTTTTTTTTTACAATTTTTTAATCATTTAATAATAGACCATTCCATTATAAGTATATATGGACAATCTCGTTGCCTTGTGAAATACACATATGATTAATTTTAATCATTTGTTAATAATATTAAATATATTTTTAATATTATTATCAATAACATTTTTTGTTTTATTATCATTAAGTGAGAAACCAAATATTAACATTGAAATTCAACACACCTATTCAACCGAAGTGTATAAATCTTGTTTTTAAGATCAAATTTATATAAAGTATAAAAATTAATCAAATCAATTTTAAGTCATTAAAATTAATTGAGATATAAAGTTATATTCGACAAAAAATTTCAGTCAATTTCTAGTTTTTTTTACTAGTTAAAAAACTTATTTGATTGTTTGTTAAACAAATCTTTTTAGAAACTTTTAGTATTTTTTATTTTTTAAAATGCTACTTGAAAATTATATTTGACAAAGACAGTTAGTTATAACTTTTTTTGCTAGTGAAAAATTAATTTAGTTATTTGATAAACAAGTTTTTTTTAGAAATTTATTAGTACTTTTTAATATTTTTTGAAACGCTACTTAAAGTAATTTTTTTTAAAGTGTCAACTTTTAACTTTTTTATTTTTTTCCACTTTAACTTTGATATATTTATCCATTTTTCTTGTTATTTTTTTAAAATAAATTATGATATTTATTTAAGTATAGAAATCTATTTTTAAATATATATATATATATATATATATATGCGTATAAAAAATTAATTTGAGCTATATACTTGCATTGAAACGCATGTCTTTATTAAGAAGTCTAGATTTTTTTCTTTAGAAAAAATCCGAGGCAAAAATATAGAAGAAATGATGCGGATAAAAAAAAAGATGGACACTTCCAATTTATTTCATATACTCTATTTTCATCCAAACAAAATGAGGTAAATGTCCTATACGGCGAAATACATTTTTTTTAATACTTAAATGCGTATTCCATTAAAGATGAAACTCAGAGCACCTCCAATGCAAGCATCTTGTTGGATTTCTTATGCTAAGCACCGGTTCCTTATGGTTTCTCTTCCATTGGAGCGCAGTGACGTGGCGGAACGCATTCCTTCCGCGGAGGTTGGGTTCCTTATATAAGGAACTGTTTCTCCCAATTAAAAAACAAAAATTTTGGCGTCAAATTTCCCATTTCAGTTATTCTCAACCAGATGCACATCTCAAATTGATGAATCAAAAACAGGAACATGAACAAATCAAACCAGGAAGATGAAGAGTTGCAAAAAGATGAAACCAAAACTGACTGTGACGGCGACGGACCCCGAAGGTGACGGAGCGGGACGGCAACCCAGACGGCGGCGACCCCGACGACGGGAACATGCATGTGGGTTTTGTGGTGTGGAACGGACACGCGATTTCTGTGAAGAGAGATTGAGAGGGGAAGGGGGCGGTTTCGTGAGAGAAGAGAGGGGAAGGGGGCGGCTTTTTGTGAGAGAAGAGAGGGGAAGGGGCGTTTTGTGAGAGAAGAGAGGGTTGGCTGAGAGGAGAGTGAAGAAAATGTGGATTGAAAAGGAAAGGGTCGATTTTGTAACATGTGATTTTAAAATCAACTACGCATTTTCTAATTACCATAGACCCACTGCATTGTCTTTTGCGACCCTTGTGCCTATCATTCTACGTAGTGGAGTACATGTTTTGCTGAAACCAATTGGCAATTAAACAATAAGGGGAAAAAATGTCACGAAGTATACTTTTTCTTCGAGCAAATTAAAACTTTGCTTTCAAAATCAATTTGCCGTAGATTATATATAAACAATCATTAATTTCACCCCTATTTTATCCTAATCTACTACCTCCTGCAAATGAATATATGTTTGTAAAAAAAAAAATAATAATATATGTTTGTAAAAAAAAAATTAAATAAGAAAAGAGTCGTTTACTATGGCAGCAGGCTAGGGATTGCCCTATATGAGAACATTAATTGAAAATGAAGGTTTGGTCTTTATTCCTCACTGTCTAAGTTAGCACAGGAAAAATTTATCATTGTAAGAAAATGACCGTTGAAAGAAAATGGCCGTTGAAAGAAAATTTAACGTTAAAAATTTTACCGTTGTAAGAAAATGGCCATTGAAAGGTTGGTTATAAATATTGAGTGATTTGTTTTGGTTCTTTATACTTCCCTTATTCATTCTCAATCTTTTTATTTTCTCTCCATCTTTGTTGCTTCCTACCCATTGTTAATCTTTTTTATTTGCTCTGAAATGAATCCCAATGAATATAATTATCAAAATAACCCACATCCACCGCCATACTTTATGTATCCTCAACCACCTCCTACTAGTGAAAATTCGCAAAATCCACCTCAGTATATGATGTATCCACCATCCCCACACATATGGTATATGCATCCTCCATCTAATGTAGAGTCACCTAGCGATGGTAGTTCTCAAAATCCACAATTTTGTAGTCAACCATCACTTCCCATTAATCCAAACACGTGTTATAGGCCTTCCCTATCCAATATTTCACCCCCTATCAACGAAGTTGAATCTCCAATCGGTGTAGACAATATTCAACTAGATGAGGGCGACCACAATGATAGAGGAAAAAAAACACGTACAGCATTCTCGGTGACAGAAGATGTGATTCTCGTTCGGTCATGGCTCAATGTGTCAAAGGATTCAATAATCGGTGTCAACCAAACATCGAAGCAATATTGGGCAAGGATTAAAAATGCGTACAACAATGACGATGTGCGTGAAAGCGGCTTATTTTGTGAAAGAAGCTCGACACAATTGAAATCACGATGGAATAGGATCCACCCAGCAGTACAAAAGTTTAACGGGTGCTACAAACAAGTAGATAGGCAACGGAAAAGTGGAAGTTCAGAGAAAGATTGTATGGCTAATGCTCATTTGATTTACTCGCAGGATACAGGTAAAAAATTTGAAGTTGAACATGCTTGGTTGTTGTTGAAAGATCAACCAAAATTCGATGCAGAATTTATGTCAAATTCTTCAAAAAGAACAAAGGTTTCCGCAGGTGGAAATTACTCGTCGTCTTCTAACACCGAGACACCCATTCAAGCCGAAGAGTATGATGAGCCATCGCCAATGTCTCGCCCAATGGGACAAAAAGCAGCAAAAAGAAAGAGCAAAGGAAAAGAAGCTTCTAGCAATATCGATTTATCTGGTATAGAAAGTGTAATGAATGAGAAGAATGCAAACACATTAAAACTCATTCAGTTAAAGGAAGAACAAGAAAGGCGTATGCAATATGAAATCCTCATGAAGGATACATCCAACATGTCAGATAAACAACGCGAAGACCACGAAAAATATTGTGAGCATATTAGGAAGAAGCTGTTTAATTAAAGTTCAGTCCATATCTTCGAATTAGTTGTTATTCAGTTACTATGTATCCAGTTATTAACAATGTAGGTCCTTGTTGTATGTTTTTTATTGAAAATTTTATTTTATGAAACTAGCCGTTGGAAACTAGCCGTTACAAAGTAGCCGTTGGAAACTAGCCGTTGGAAATGAAGCTATATAAATGTGTAATGTTTCATCATTTTCACATGTTCTCATTCAAATTACGCAACATTTCTCAGTCATTTCAAACACTTCAGATACCATATAATGGATCCAAACATCGATTTAGATGAAGCTTTAGATCAAATGATAAATGAGGAATTGGAAGACAACACCGATGCAGACCTCATTAGGATGATACTTCAGAGCCAACAACAACTACATGCCAACACCGTCAGGCGTATGCCAAGAAGAGTGGTTCATCGAAATCGTGAAGAAGGTCATGATCGATTGTTCAATGACTACTTCTCAGCAAATCCTGTGTACACAGAGAATCAGTTCCGACGAAGATTTCGTATGCGAAGGCATGTGTTTCTTCGTATTGTAGATGGGCTCAACAATCATGATCAGTACTTTCAAGTGAGGTTCGATGCACTGGGTCGAAGAGGACTATCTCCATTACAAAAGTGCACAACTGCACTTCGTATTTTGGCTTATGGCTCACCTGCTGACAGCGTGGACGAATATGTTCGAATTGGTGAAACAACCGCGGTGGAATGCTTGGAGCGATTTGTATCAGGCATCTGCACCATATTTGGGAATCAGTACTTAAGGAGACCAAGTAACGAAGACACCGAACGACTACTACAACTAGGAGAGGCACGTGGATTCCCAGGTATGTTAGGTTCTATTGATTGTATGCACTGGGAATGGAAAAATTGTCCTGTTGCATGGAAAGGTCAATTTTGTCGAGGTGATCATCGCAACCCAACAATCATTCTTGAAGTCGTTGCATCACAAGACTTGTGGATTTGGCATGCATTTTTTGGTACCGCGGGTTCTAATAATGACATTACTGTGTTAAATGGATCTAATGTGTTTGATGAAGTTTTGTCGGCACGTGCTCCTGCAGTACAATACACAGTGAATAGAACCCAATATAATATGGGATACTATTTAGCCGATGGTATTTATCCAGACTTTGCTACATTTGTGAAGACCATCTCAATGCCACAAGGAGAAAAGCGAAAATTATTTGCTCAACGGCAAGAATCGGCAAGAAAAGATGTAGAACGAGCGTTCGGAGTGCTCCAATCTCGATTCGCAATTATACGTGGTCCGTCACGTTTTTGGGATATTGATAAAATGAAGAATATCATCTATGCATGTATCATATTGCATAACATGATTGTCGAGGACGAACGTGACACATATCAAAGTAATATTGATTATGATAATGTAGGTAACAACACATCAACATTTGAAGTATCTTCAGGTGCTCACCCTAGTATCAGATCAACATACCTTCAAAGGAGAGCAAATGTTCACGACAAACAAAAACACTGACAACTCCAAACAGATTTAGTTGAACACATTTGGGAATGTTTCGGAAACGAAAATAACAATAACTAAATTTATGTAATTTTTTTTTGAGGTCTAGGTTTTTTTATTTTTTTTTATGTTGTAATGTTTAATTATTTATTATTATGTAAAATTTTATTTTATATTGTTACGCATTTCCTTTTATTTATTTTAATTTATATTTATGAAAATTGAAAAAATGTTAAGTTTTACGAAAAAAATATAAATATGTGGATTTTTTTGAGTTCCTTGTGATTTCTTGCATTGGAGCAAATTATTGGATGAGTTCCTTAGTTGTGACATGGCACTGTAGGGACCACAAAAAATGCTGCAGAGACCACAAAAAGCTACTTAAGAAACCCATTTGGATTTCTTGCACTGGAGTTGCTCTCATATCCTCAACGACCATCCAACTGTGGCAGCTGTCATTTTCCTTCTTTAATTTCACTTTATTTATTGTAATGTCTGTGTTTATTAAAAGACTTGATAATAAGCATCTATTTTTAGCTGGCTTGTGTATTGCGATAGTGCCTTAAGTTGCGTTTGATGCACGTTGTATTTACAGAAGATGCAAATCTGAAACACGATCTTGTGTTTAATTAATGGAGCCCCCAAATTCTGTTAGGTATAAAATAACCACAGCAATCTCATTTGAGTTTCACAAATTTTTTTTGGTCTAGAAATATCTCAAAGCAGTTCATTTATTTTTTAATTGTCAGGGGGTCATGCATATTTTTGTCCAGCATTTGAAGTTGATGGAATGCTTTCATTACCTTTTTTAAAAAAAAGTAGTTCATGGTGAGTAAATATTAAGCAAGTGAATCAGGCATATCACATGACAAAAATCTTTTTTTTTTATGCTTTTAGGTTTTTTGGTTTGATTCCTAAAAAAAAAAAGTTCTTTCGTTTAGTAAAATAATAATTTTCATTGATTAAAACAAAACAAATGTTGCCTGAAATTTAAATTGCTATGGCCACAACATTCTTATTGCGGTAGCTGCAGCAGCAACTGTATTTGGCGGTGATTACATATTGCATTGGTATTTGGTAGCAGTTAAACGCGAACCGCAGTTTGAAACCTTAATTGCCTCTGTACATAAAACTGAAGCATTGTTGGGAGCCACCATAATGCATATTCTAAAGAGCCACAATTGATTACCCATGCACACACACAAGCAGAAGCTTGTAACTGAATTTCATTTTATATGAACCCCTTTTCCAATTAAAATCGAGTGCACGTGAAGTGTGAACCCTCTTTTTCATGACTCTTAACAATGTGGGATTGAGATCATTTCCTGTTTCTAAATAATGGGATATGATTTTGATACACAGAGATGCATTTCTTTAACCAATAAATCATATATCCAATAATGATGAGTGCTTACATTATATGATAGAATTTAATCTTTTTCTCTTTTAATAGTATCATTTATCATTTTAGATAAAAGATGATACAATTCGCTAAATCGTCAGTTCAAATGTAGCATATTAATCATAGCTTGCTGATAGCTAACCAAAGGGGGAAAGAACTTTAGAGACCTTGGTCCTGTCTGTGGGATGTTAACTTGAGCTGAACCTTTCATGTTTCAACACTCAACAGCTAATTTTTACAAGCTGATAAACAAATATCCACTAATGGATTTCCTTAGTTGAATGGTCAAGATCAAGTCAAAATGAGTATTTGTTTTGTTAGTTTTATTTATCAATGTAGTTGCTAATTTTAATATAAGTTGTTCAACCTTTCAAACCACTTTAACCTTGGTCTCATTGGCATGTGGCCATGTGCACACAATAGCCCTGGAGCTCCACAATAACTGAATTTAAAGATCAAAATATCTATACTTGATCATATGAAGCAACAAAATAGAACCTTCCAAGTGAGACTTGAACTAGCAAAGAAAAAGGGCTTAAAGAAGCATTTGACAGTTAGTTACATTTCCTTCTTTGTACATACACAGGATAATGAGAAAATTTTCTCAACAAAAGCAAAGGACACAATCATATACATGACCCACAGGCATTGAACACCGAGCAAGTAGCAATGCAACGTAGGTTAGAGGTTACCATCCAATATCCATGCGGGATTTGATCAGGGAAACCAACTCACGTTACTCACCCAACCCAGATTATCATTAAACATCCTCAAACTGTCAAAAAAAAAAAAAAAAATAAGGAACTTGTTCCTTAAGATATCGGCAAGCACTGGATTAACTTACCAATTTCAGAACAATTTCAACTTACAAGCGAACGTTAAGCAATCATGCTCATCTTTTTTTGCCCCCACTTGAGAGATCCCACTGTTTTTCCTGCTTTCCCAAGCAAAATCCAAGTGGCTACTACTAGCCTACTACATTACTACCACCACCTCTCCATTGACACACACACCCCACCTTTCAATAATGTCCAAGATGGTACTCTAACAGCTAAGTTTTTTATTTTTATTTTTTAAATAAAAAGTTTAAACGAGTTGGATCCTAGAAACTCACTAGGATCAGGGTAGACCTCAAGACTCAATAAGCACTTATAGAGATACTTACAAATTATCTAACAACAATGTTCTTACATAAGCATCGAGAATTAAATCCACATTCTTTTAGGATGTGAGTTCGTTTCTTATCAACCGGATCAACTTTTCTAATTGCTAACTAAACATTCCACCTAATTTCATCTTAATTCCTTATGAATCCTCAATAAATTCCACACTCCTTCCCTCACTCCCACACCAAGCGAGGACCACTCTTCCATTCAGTCATTCAACACCTCATTCACTGATTCTCAAAACACAAAAGATGGTGATGATGATGAAGAAACACCTCTTCTCACTTTCACTTCTCCTAATGGTTCTCTTCACTTCAGCTCAAACCACCCCAGCACCATCACCTTCCCCAGCCCCAACAGACATCATCAGAATCCTCAAAAAAGCCGGAGGATTCACCACCCTTATCCGTCTCCTCACCACAACACAAGTCTCAACCCAAATCAACGCCCAGCTTTTGAACTCAAACAACGGATTAACAGTGTTTGCACCAAACGACAATGCCTTCCAAAGCCTCAAACCTGGCTTCCTCAACTCCCTCAACGATCAACAGAAGAATGAACTTATCCAATTCCACGTGCTACCAACATTTGTTTCAATCTCAAACTTCGACACTCTTAGCAACCCGGTTAGAACGCAAGCCGGTGATGACCCTGATAGGTTGGCATTGAACATAACAAGCTCAGGGAACCAAGTGAACTTGACAACAGGTGTTGTTAACACCACAGTTGGTGGAAGTGTTTACTCCGATCACCAGCTCGCAATTTATCAAGTGGACAAGGTTCTTCTTCCGAGGGATTTCTTCGTTCCTAAGCCTCCTCCACCAGCACCTTCACCTGCTAAGGCTAAGGCTTCTTCTGCAAAGAAATCTACAGAGGGTCCTTCTGCTGCGGATAATGACTCTGCTGCTATCAACTTGAAACACATGAATGGAATGTGGGTGATGACCCTTGCAGTGGCTACTATTGCAGCAGTGTTTTCGTTGTGACAATTATGATAGCTTGAACGAGTTATTGGTACATGAAGTATGCTACTTGGGGTCCGATGTTGTTGTGCTTTGTTAAAATTTTCTACATGCTTTTTTCTTTGGGGGGATTGGTTGGATTAAAGGGGAATCATGAACTATTTGTAGCACTTTTCAATTATTTTTTTGCTTCTTTTTGTATTGGTTAATTCAATCTGTGGTGAGATATGTATTCGATTTTGAAGGTTTTTCTTTTTCTTTATTCGCATCTTATATTTGTGTATTGTAAGTTGCAAAACGAAGAATTTTTTCCACAAGTTTCAATTGAAAATGGGGCACAAGTTTCTTTTAGTTTTCTAGTTTTGCGTGTAAATTTTGTTTAGTTTTATCCTATAATGGGATCCACTGAGGAGGATTAGGTGTTTTTTCAAATAAAAACTTGAATCGAAATTCACAAACTGCTAAATGACTAATCCTTCTAGTGAATCTTAACCCATTAGTATTTCTTTTTCCTATAAATATTCCCCATGTGAAATAATCATGTTCAATGACTTAAGCACCAAATGTGTGTTTACCACTTTACAGAAAAGTAACTTTCTACTAAACATAATATTGCTGGTGTTTATAGCAAATTTTTAATATACTACTATGCTTTTCTTCATTTTTCTGTCTCTATATTATCAACAAATACAAATTAAAGTGCAAAAAATAATTCCCACTATGGTAATAAGAATGATGGAAACCAGAGAATCACTCTCCACTAAAATCCTCTGGAAACCTCTAGATAGTGAGTTGTAGTCCCTTATAAGACACAGTACATGATCCCAAAGAAAAAGTGAGGCCTACTATGAAATAGCCAAGGTGATATCCCTGAGGATGCAACCTGCAGCAGCCTTCTGAGTTTGCAAATTCAAATCCCCATTACAATTAACTTTCATAATTAGTTCATGAGGGGTTCCCACTAGACTGTTTTAATTTGAATATAGTTAGCATTGGATGAGATGTTCAAGGTATAAACTGGGAAGGATTGCAGACATCTTGTAATTTGAACGCAAATCATATCTATTCCTAACAACTATGTTTAGATTAGCACACAGATTTTTTTTCCTATGGTTAGACAAGAATAGAATATATTTTATCTTTATCTAATTGTTATAACTTAGATTAGATTAGGATAGACATTATCTTTATCTAAGTGTTACAATTTAGATTTTATTAGGATCGTCGCAACGTATCTGGTCACGACGGAATGACGATGAAAAAAAGAAAAATAAGTCTTGCTAAATAGGAAAACTTGAGGGGAGTCGCCACCAACATTTATTTAAAAAAAACGTCGGAAAAAACAAAAAAGATAAGGCATAATCTACGATTTGAGATAAAAGGATTCGAGAATCGTTTACGCATGGGGAAGATGTTAACACCCCACGCGTCCGTCATGAAGACGACAACCTTTAATCGAGTGTGTTCAAAATAAAGTGACTTTTTAATTATTTATCTTCCCTTAATATCATGAATTATGTTTTTTTTTTCTTTTTGTTTATTCAGAAAAAGAAATCAAAATTTTATTTTTAGAAAAGAGAGGATTTTATATTTTTTTTTAGTTGTTTAGTTCGACAAGGGGTTTGCCATCGCTCCTACGTACCCCCAAGTACAATAAGGAAATCAGAGACTTACGTAATTCTTTGGATAGAAAATAACTTGTGTGTTGGGTTGATTTTATCTTTTTTTGAAAGATTTGTTTCAATTGCGTTAAAAAGAGTTGTTAAGGCGTTGGACCTTGAAATGACATTGAATTTGAAGAAAAAGCCGAGAGAATCGCTTAAAGCATTGTGAACTTGAAGCAATCTCCAGTAATATATAATTTTTTGAGAAAAAAAAGAATTGAGTGATCTTTTCTTTGAATATTTTTAACGTTTCTAGAAAAGATTTTGGATTTGCGGTAAACACTATGAAATTAAGCAAGTGGGGACCCAGCATGACATTCACAAAATCTATCCACGTGTTATTGACACATCATGAAGCGAGTCGGAGACCCAACATGGAATGCACGAAACATAAGCGCGTATTAAAAATACTAATGCAAAAATAAATGAACAATTGACATAACATTAAGTAATCAAATAAATCAAATGGAAATAGAAATAGTAAGGGATAGAATAGAAGTGAGAAGTACACTTAGCAATTAGGGGTGTATAAACAAAAAAATGAATGCAATTAGTAGCGTTTATTTAATTTTGAAATAGATCAGGCCCAACAGATAAGAAGTACATGTATGAATATAGGGTATAGATAGCATTATGTATTTTGTTTCAAAGTGGGTTACACCCAACAACTAAGGGGCGTGCAAGTTATGAACATGGATGTGTAGACAATATTATACATTTTATTTTAAAATGGGGTAGACCAAACAATTAAAGGGTGCAGTTATGAACATGTGAGTGTAAATAACATTGTTTACTTTGTTTAAGAATGGGTCAAACCCAAAAGTTGAGGGGTGCAGTTATAAAATGCGGCTGCAAATAGTAGAAATAAGTTTTTTTAGTTAAAGTTGAAATCGGGTCAGGACGACCCGGTCCAACCCGCATTTAGCTACTAGGCATAACAGCCAGTAGCCAAACAGCAGGGAAGAAGATGAAGGGTTCCCATGGAGGAGGCGTAGCCCCCTGCCACCATCGGCAAGGGGGCCTGGCGGCGCGAGGCCGCTGCAGGGGTGGCGTGCAGTGGCGATGTGGTGGTGCATGTGGTGGTACACGGTGGTTAAAACAAAAAAACGAAAACGCAAAAAAACTTGAGAAAACGCAAACAAACGCAACCTCGAGCCACCATGACAAGGCCGCGCGTTAAAGGCTCTCGCCGGCGGCCAAGGTGCTCACCAACAAGCTGAAACGGGCAAAACCAAAGGAGAAGAGAGAGAGGGGTCACATAAGAACCCCCGTGTTTTCTCTTACGCGATGTCAAATGGCGTTGCCGGGTTGGTCCTTCCTCACGCTTCGCCATGCCTCCTATGTGTAATTAATTTTTCTTCAACCCCCTTCCTTTGTGCTTTTTATATTTTGTTTCTCCTTGACTTAATGGGCTTTCAAAGAGTCCATTAAATCCCTTTGGAACTTTTTTTTCTGTTCTTTTTTTCTCTTTTTATTTTCTTTTTTTTCTCTCTCTTTTTTTTTTGTACCAGACAGAATTAGAATTAGGGTATGACAAAGATTAATATTATTTTTATCATCTTATCTCATATCAATGAGTTAGATATAGACTCCATTAATGATCGATACACTCACTTGTTTAAGGAGCCAGGGGACCCTTAGAGCATATGGAGAGTTATTGCAGATTAACAAACTTGATCATCTAGTTTCTCTAATCTCTAAATAGAATCAAATCTGTAATTCAGTTGTTTTTTTACCTTATATCTGATTTGATCTGATATGATCTGTAATTTTTGAATTTGAATTATTTTTTGTGGCACAATAACTAATGTGTAGAAGTTAT
>CM023953.1:24276167-24308657 GCA_013407115.1 Glycine latifolia
TATATTATTATTTTATTCTTAGATCCATCTTTGAGCTTTGTAGCATTAAAACTCGTAACTCCAAATTAACAAAAAGTATTTAGAGTGATAATGTCTTAGCTTGCTAGCAAGATCGTTCTATATATACTTAATATTTGTTTTCAAAAGTAAAGTTGTAATATGTATCCATTTTTTTTTTTAAAACAGATATCATATATCAAGTATAGATCTTGCTAGCAGACATTTCCACTCTAAATCCATTTTTGTTAACTTTGACTTAAGAGTTCTAATGCTTCAAAGTTGAAGGATGGGTGTGAGAATAAAATAGTAATATAGAACTTTATTTTAATTTTTTCTAGGTTGATTTTCGTGCCCGATCATTTCTGTTGTTACAGATGACCAAATAGAAAACACCATAATAATTTGGAAAATGGGATAAGTATGCAAGGTTAAGTGGACTAGCAAATAAATCAATTAAAAAAATAACGTGAAATGTCATCATACCTTCTTTTTATTTATTTATGAATATACCACTTTATGTTCATTTCTCTTACAAGATTTAGGGGAAATTATAAGGAAAAAATTAACATGATTTCTTTTAATTTTAAGAATTTAAAAAGGGTGGATTTGTGCCTTGTAAATAGAAGCAACACATGCAATGCATCTAACTCATAAAATTATATACGCCTACATCAAATTGAGCTCTCACTCGTTTTTCCCCACCTTCTCGACCAAAATTAAACAAATAAAAAAGTGTTCCATAGTTTCAAATCTCAATCCTCACATGACGCATCACCCTAATCTCCTTGGCAGATAATTAACCAGACAAACCTCACCACGTAACAACGCACTCACGCATCCAAATTCTATTCTCACATCTTATTGAGCTCTCCCCTCCCTGTCTGCTTAATTAACCTCTCACCCTCAATCACATACAAATATTCATCCTAAATGATACACCACCTTAATAATATCCCAACCAAATAACACTACGCACATTCACAAATCACAAAGAAACCAAAAATCCGCAATATATATATATATATATATATATATATAAAAACCCCTCGCTTCATTCCTCCAACACATCAACCAACCAAACACTCTCTCATTAGGGTTTCCCTCCTAAAAAACAGCAAACCATCTCAAACCTTAATTTACCCAAAATGACAAAACACTCTCTTTTAGTCTTACCCATCTCATTAACACTTGTAGTTTCTCTCTTGCATTCAACCACTTTAGCAGCGATAGCTCCGGCCACCGCACCGGCACAAGCTCCCCCCACTACTCCACCGGCCGCCGCCCCAACACCACCCCAGCCCTCCGGCGGCACCACCGACATAGTGCAAATCCTTCAACAAGCGAACTCGTTCAACATCTTCCTCCGCCTCATGAAAACCACCCAACTAATAAACCAACTGAACTCCCAGCTCCTAACCATAAAGTCCGGCGGGCTCACCATTCTCGCCCCCGACGACGGCGCCTTCGCGGAGCTGAAGCCGGGGTTCCTCAACTCCCTCTCCGACGGCAAGAAGCTCGAGCTCGTCCAGTTCCACGTGCTTCCTGACTTCGTCTCCGCCTCCAACTTCGACACCCTCACCAACCCAGTTCGCACTCTCGCGGGTAACAAGCCCGGTAAGGTCGAACTCAACGTTATTAGTTACGGGGGTAGTGTGAACATTTCAACCGGTGCGGTTAATGCCACAATGAATGGGGTTATATACATGGATAAGCATCTTGCGATTTATAGGGTGGGTAAGGTGCTTCTTCCTTCTGAGTTTGTTTCTACTACCAAGAAGCCACTCGCTCCCGCACCCGCTCTAAAGCCGGCGCCGGTGACCTCCGCGAATGATGTGGCGGAGGCGCCTAAACCTGAAAAGGAGAAGCCGTCGCCTAAACCGGAACAATCCTCGGAGTCCTCGACGCAGGTTGTTCCCACTGTGACCTCTGGTGGTGTCAGAATTGGTGTAAGTGGAGTGTGGGTGTCTCTTGTTCTTGGTCTTGTCTTTGTGGGAGAGTTCGCAGCATAAACTTGGATATATAGGACGATCATGTGGCTGGATATACCAATGAAGAATATTTTAACTAACTATTATTGCTATATTCATATGATAGTCCAGTCTTGTCTTATATACATGAGTGAATTATTAGAGAGCATTAATTGAGATCTTTGTATCTCTATCATGAATTTATATATGATCGAAATAAACTTGTTATATATTACTCTTTTACATCTAAACTCTGAATCATGCACCAACAATAAAGTTGCTCCATTTGATGAGGAATCTTTTCCTAATCCATCCAATCAGGATCTTAAATGTTTACACAACACAACAAGCTTTGCTATTCTTGATCAATGGGGCCCAACACGTGAGCTTACTCTAAGTTCATTCAATATTGGGCCTCATTTGTATAGATTATTGGATAGTGGGCCGGAATCAAGCGACAGGGATGTGAATAGAAAATAATATTCAAATTGAATATAATAATTGATTGGTTAAATGCGTTGGACTATCTTAATACACTATAGTTTTGTTTAACTTACATTATAGGTTACTTTGATTTCGTCTTAATTATATATCTAAATATGATTTAAATTAAACTCATAAGTTATTAAATTTATTTAGCTTTAAGTTTGTGTTCAAATTTAAAGAATTGGTCTGAAAATAAAATTACAACTAAACAAAAACATAGCTATCTTTTTATGTCTTCTTGATAATACTTTTACTGCACCCAACCAATAAAAAAAGTAGTAAAAGTGGGGGAAGTAAAACAATCGTTGCTGTTACATGATTGAATTTAAGTCTTGACAATAAATAAATTAGATTTAGTAACAAACAACGGTTATACTTATTAAAATTCAAATAATAATAATAGAAAAATATTATACTACCAATTTTTTTACTGCAATTATACCAATTAATTTGAAAGAAAAATATTTTAAATATAATTAAAAAAATGATGAACGACTCAATGCAAGCAAGCAGTGGCATCACTTCCTCGGAAACAAAGATTCTAATAATTTTCTCAATCCAAACTAAACTCCTGTCAGATTGATAACATCATTTCCTCCTTATTGAAGCAAGTTATCCAACATAAATATTTAGAGTCACCATCTTTCAAATTACATCCCATTAACACATATATCTAACCGATGACAACTCGAGATGTAACAATAATGCGATAAAATAGGAGCGCATCACAATATCCCCGATGACACTTCTCCATCTCCCACCTTCAAATGATTTCTCAATGATTCTGTGACCTCTTAACCATAATTGATTCACCAACTTTCGTCCATTTTCTTTAAATGAAGTGCCACCTATAATTATGATCATGATTTTAAATTCTCAATCGCAACTGTAACTGCCACATTAAGACATTTTAACATTATGTAATTTCATCGTGATGAGAATTATGACTGCATTAGTCATATTTATTCATAATTATCTGTAATGTAATATTTTTTGGACTCATCCGAATGTGATGACACCCCACAATTTAGAACCATGATTATGATTATCAATTATTTCCTCCCATGGCAACATATATAAAAAGAAGAGGCCCTTAGGTCTTTTTCCTGACACGAACAACAGAAACAAAGGAAACTCACTCTCAACTCTCAACTCTCAAGTAGGTAGCCTAGCATAGTAGCATTTTTAGTTTATCTTAACACACTCCCTTCCCAATCACGTACTAAAAATGACGGTTAAGGTTAAAGGCTTTTCTGTCTCACTTGTACTAGTTATCCATCAACACCCTTACAACATCAGCTCAAAAACTCTCCCTCGTTCAACCTCCACCAACGCAAGGAATGAACACGGTTCCCCTTTTACCCACATCACCCGCAGGTGCTCCTGTCTCCGCCACCCCAAAACCTCCCACCATAGACATTTCCCAAATCCTCAACAAAACCAAGAGATTCTCCGTACTCACCCGTTTGTTCAAAACCACTCAACTCAACTCACAACTCATCACTTCATCTTCTTCAGGACGAACCCTTTTCGCTTCAGAAGACAGTGCATTCTCAAAGCTAAAACCAGGTTTTCTAAACTCTCTTAACGATAGACAAAAAGTGGAGCTTCTTCAGTTCCACACTCTCTCTTCTTTCATCTCCATATCCAACTTCAACACCCTCACCAACCCCGTTCAGACCCAAGCCGGCGATGACTCCCTAAGGCTCCAACTCAACGTCACCACCTACGCCGGCAACCGAGTTAGCATAGCCACCGTGACTGGAACTGTTTACGCTGACAACATGTTTGCTATTTATCAGGTGGATAAAATCCTTGTTCCGCTTGATTTTGTGCTTCCTAAGGCTAAGGATCCCTCGCCGGCAGACGGAGTTTGGCCAAAATCTGGTGAAACTGGCTCGTCCTCCGGCGGGAGCGTGAAAAATGGTAGCGGTGATGATGTTGTTCAGGTGGATGCTAGTTCTGCGGGTTCTGTGAGTTTGAAGAAGGTGGAGGAAAATAATGTGGATGACTATTGTTCTTGTTCTTGCTTTTGGAGTCACGATATGCGGATTTGAGTGGTTTCTATATCAACGGTCACGATCGAGTTTGTGATTGTTTTTTTGTGCATATATAGTTTGGGTTTTGCCATTTACTTTGCAGCATTTGGGGACGTATTTATGTGATGTCTGTCTGTTTACCTTTCTTGTCTGTTTTGTTGATTAAACTGTAAGTTTTGTTTTGTTTTGTTTCTTGAGTTAAAGAATTTAAAGAGAGAAAATTAATTATTCTAGTTTTTAGCCTGCAACTTGTATCTTAAATTGAACGAACATTGCCATATATATATATATAGGGGCATTCATATCGGGTAGATATGTTAAAAAGTCGTTATCTGATTGTAGAATCATATGGCAAATGAGACACCATCCGGAATAGGACTCGATCGTCTCATATGTTAAGGACCATTTTACTGCGGCCCATTTTAAACGTGTGCGTTTTTTATGTTTAAATTTTTTTAGAAGTGATAAGAAAGGAGATAAATATAGGACAGAACAATTCAAAAAATAAATAAATATATATATATATATATTGAACATCATAGATCTATTCACAGAATTATTACATTTCAAAATGCATGATATATCATTCCAAATTTTCCTGGTCCGAAGTTGCTGCCAATAGGTTTTGCAGAGAGCATCTGGTGACTGGTGTTTCTTTTAAGTTTTAATCTCAGCCATTAAATTACAATCTAACAGTCTTCATTCTTGCTGGATAGAGCTAGCCGGAGAGAAATTCTTGTTGATTTGGACACTCGTACATGGTATTGTGGTTTCTTTCCAAACGAATAAATCAAGAAAATGAAATTGAAAAAAAATATATATAAAAAGTCAGTAGTGTGATAGTGTGATATCTAAAGTGCAGAAAAAAAAGTCCGGCGGATTTCTCACTTTTTTTTTTTATAATAACAGTCGTATGGTCTAACGCTATATAACTTTATGTTTTAGCAATTCTCACTCCATTGTTATGAACATACGGACTATTAACAATTAAATCAGCTCGGAGGTAAAGGAGTTTTAATTCAAATATATATTTGTTGAAAATATTTTATGTACAATAAAAGTGGAAAACATATTGTTGTCTCTTTTAATTTTATACGAGTATTTTTATAGATTAAACTAGTAATTAAGGAAGTTCTAAATTATTTGTAAATTTAGAAATAAATTCTTAAATTATTATTATTTAATCGAGTCCTTAAGATTTTTAAAACTACCACAGATTATCGTTTTATGGTAATTTTAAACCACTGAAAAATAATTTTATGGACCAACTTTTTTTGTTTAAGGTCCCAATTTTTAAAAAAAAATTAGGAATTTATTAAAATAATTCGCAAAAAAATAGTGATCTATTAAGTAATTAAAACTTTTTTTTATATGCATGTATATCCATGAAAAAGATAAAAGGTAAGAAATCTAGTAAAAAAATTAAATCATTTAATATTTAAACTAATAAAATGATATGTTATTCATGGCGTCTTTTGATTCTGTTTTCCCTAGACAAACAATTATTAAAAATTATGTCATTAAAATTTAAAATATAAAATTGTGAGTAAAAATAATAAATATTTTTAAATTATTATTATTATTATTACTATTATTACCAAATTTTTAAAAGTTTTTATTTATTTAAAATCAGACATTTAAATTTGAAACAATTATAAATGAAGGGAAAAAAATTGAGACTCCTTTAATAGGTTCCCGGATCAAACTACTGTACAAATCACTTCGTTTTATTGTTGAATCACTCGTGATGCTGTTGTACATCAGAAAATATATGTGTGTGCAAAAAACAACAAAACTGACATAGCTGGAAAGAAAACTATTGCCTCTTTATATAGTATTTTATTTCAGGAGGAAAGCTGTTCACGGCCTCCCAAAGGTCACAGAAAACAAATAAAGTAGGTCATAATAGCCAAGACGCTGTAGCCAGTAAAGTTGTCTCAACGTAGCATGAGCTAAGTTAAAGAAGAAATTGACGTGCATTTTAATGTTTCAGAATGTTGAACCAAAGAAATACTTCATGAGATTTGAAGAATGTGATCTGAAGATGAGATTGAATTATATTCTGAGCTGTGCAAATCCATTTTGGTTGTATATTATTTTTTAAACTATACTTCTTCTAATAATTATAAATTAATAGTGAAATTTCTTAATTTAATGAATAACATAATATTATTTTTAATTATATACCATAAAACATATCTTAATGTTAATTTTAAAAAAATTTAGTTATTCACCACTCAATAATATGGAAAAGAAAAACGCGCGCACCAGCTCACTTTGGAGTAAATGGAGTAGGAAAAAAAAGATAAAAATAAAGTAAATTAAGTGACGGATATATATAATAAATAACTCGATTAAGACATAAAAAATAAAGTAAACTGAATTTTTTTAATAACACTTAATTATATATAAAACATAAATTAATTTGTGTGACTATTATAATTCCGAATCACGTAAATGACCTAATAATATTTTATCTTAAAATTGACACATAGGTCAAGAAAGCGAGTGATCGACTAATTAAGATAATCAACTAGGCCATTATTCAATCAATGCACGTAAGTGCTACAGTTTCTACAACATTCATGGAGGAAAGCGCTTTGTGTACGTGTATCTACTTGTTTGCCCTGTAATAATAATAATAATACATTATAAATCAACTACTAGAAGCTAAAACTTAAAAAGAAATTAAACCAGGCAAATTATTTCTTAACCTTAATTAACAATATACAATACACCAAGCACAGCATAGAATGCAGGGAATATATATTGTCTCTTCCAAAACGCAATGGCCCCCACTTCCTTCACGGGATGGCTTTATGATATCGATATTTATCATCACGTGATATCACCCTGTTCACTGTGCATGCCTTCGAATCCGACTCGGTATCATGCCCCTAATCATCTCATTGTTATCGTGACTTTGAGGCTTTGTTGGACTGCGGTTTGTGATGTTTGTTGATATCGTGACAAATTTTAAACAAATATGATTAATATGATCTTAATTGTGATCAAGTTACGGTCATGGACAGTTTCTTAAAACCTTGAGTACATATCATCTGCTACACGTACTACTAATGGCTATGTTATATATCATACAAACTTCACTACCTTAACCTTATAGATTCATTAATTATTTTGAACCTAGCTCGCCCGCTCGATGATCAGTAATGTCCACGGAACTGGCTTTGCAGGTTGATCATTGGTCCAACACCCATGAAATCTTTGGTTAAGTGCTCTTCAGTAGTGTTTGAAGTACTTGAACGTAGTTGTTGCTTCTCCATTATTTTTGGTTCTCCACTCTCCCACTCTTCAATCCGCGGCATCACCATGTGCTCCAAACTCAAACTCTTGGTGCTACTCAATGAAAACCCATCTCCAATAATATTGTTGGTGCTTGCTTGGGAATTCACCATGTGGTTGAAGTTCTCAACAGCCTGGTTTCCTTGCTTGAAAAATTTCTGAATTTCAACTACGTTATTGTTGTGGCGGTTGTTGTTGTTGTTGCTGGACGTGCTTAACATGTTCGGGTCCAACAAGCCAAAGTTGGAGTTGTCGAAGGCCGAATTATTATTACCACCACTCATCCTTGAAGATTCCATGTGACTTTGGTACAAAGAGCTCACACTATGCGACAAGTCCCCTTTGTTTTCTTCTTGCTCTAGCTTCAGCCCATGAGGCATAGAAACGTTGGCATGTGTAAATGATGCTTCCGGGTGGTATCGGTAATTCAGCCACTGTCCCTGTGACGACGATGATGCCCCAAACATGTTGTTTGCTTCAGCCAAGGTTGTTCCTGGTGAGAACAAACTTGAAGAGTTGTTGCTTGAAACGCTTAGAGGATGATGATGATGATGATGATTAAGCTGAAGAGGAATATTATTGGTCTGGTCTAGCCATAGTGGCATCCTTAGCTTATTATGCTCGACATGGTTGACATCCGCAAAACTCCCCATGTATGGTTCTGAGCCTGGCCCACCAAACTCTGAATTATGAAACCCATGTAATTGTAAACCCTGTGGCATTACTCTTGGACCTTGAGGAGCATTCATCAAAATATCGCTTCCAAGGTTTGATAAAACCGCCGGAAGCCTCGCATTTTGTTCCGCCATGGCGTCACAAAAGGCTCTATGCGTTACAAAGCTGTCCTTCCTGAATTAATGGCACACAATTATAACAATTAATTCCTCAACATTAATTCTCAAGTCAAAACTTTAAGCATTTAATTCATGTCCCGGCATGCATTAAATTCAACGACTTAGATACATTATACATATTTTATCTGGTGCCATAAATAGCTTGACAAATTAAATTATAACTTATTCTCATAATTAAACATATATGCATAAGGATGTTGAGCTTCTTTGACTACAATGAACATAATTAAAGCAACAAATGAAGTACTAGCTAATATATAGTTAATGTTAATTGAATGAGGTTGATAATATATTGAAGAAGTGGGGTAGTAGTATCAATATAGCTACCTGGAGAATATTGTGCCACAGTCACATTTGTACTGTCTAGTCCCACAAATCTTGTTATGGGCTTTCCAGTCAGATTGAACAGCGTATTTCTTGGAGCACTTGTCGCACTTCCACTTCTTCTCACCGTGCTTTCTGCTGAAGTGCTTTTTTATTCCAGTGAGGTCTCCCAGGGCTCTGCAAGGGTCATGGTGCACACAACTCTTCTCTGGACAAACGTACACCTTCTTCTTCACCACCTCTTCCTTATTTCTCTGTCGCAGCTTCCACGGCAAGTTGTGCCCTCGCCGGTGCAGCTGCAGGTTCTGGTCCCTCTGGAAACCCTTGTTGCAGACTTCGCAGATGAATCGGTTGGTCGCCATCAGCGACTTTGGCGACAGAGCAATCACTTCTGCATTCGGATCTGCTTGATTTGTTTAATTAACCCGTAATTAATTATATAATATTTTTCTCAATTAATTAAGAATTACAACAGTGCATATATAATATGAAGGAGTTGAATAACTTGCCTGGTGTTCCGGGTAGGCTTCTTTTTCTCTTAAGTGAATTAGGGTTAGGATTATTAGGGTTTGAGTTTGGTTCATGAAGTTGAACCGAGGGGTCTCTGAGATTGTTGGAAGGAACAGATATTGCTTCTTGAGACATCATGTTTTGGAACCGAAGAAAATTGAAGTGCCCTAAACAACAATACCTTGCAAATTCCGAAAGTACAACTTCAAAAGCTTTGAAAGCAGACAACCGTGACACAGGCACTGCATAAACAAAGTAACATCCAAGAAATTTAAAAAAAAAATAGAAAACATTTATTTAATTTTGGATTTGAGACAAGAAAAAGGTACATAGATATATTATAGAAGAAAATGAAATTGGGACGTACATGTGAATCGCTCTGACAGCACAAATCTTGAGTTTGGGGGGTTGAAATTTTGGAGAATTGGTGAAAGAGAGGAGAGAAAGAGAATAATTAATAAAGAAATTGTTGCCCACTGAATGTGTTATTAAATTTCTCTCCTTATCAACACGGCTGCTGTGGGTGTCAGTCAGCCATAGACTAAGCTGGACCACTTTTCTCTCTGCCTATCGCTTTCGAGCTCCATATATACCAATAGGCAATAGCTAGCCTCTATACTACTAATCAAAGTAACAGTGTAATTCTACCAAGTCAAATTATACGAGCTTCCGAGGCACTTCACACTGTTAATTGAGTTAGACCCAGCACGTGCATTCATGAATCAAACTTTCAATTTCATATACATTTATATATGCATATATCTTTCTTTATTTCGTAGATTGATATGGAGCTAGCTACTAGCATTGCTTCTTCACCTTGCCATTACCTAGAGTACTTGCTAATGTTTTTGGAAGAGAGACCTTCCTGATAAATTTCATATATTTAACTTAGGTTTATATAACATCTTAATAAAATATCAATTACAATTAATTTCATATATTCAAATTAATGTTAATTAAAGTGTTGTCTCATTAGTTCTTTCAATATTTTTGTTATATCATGCATTAATTATTTTACTTTTTCATAAGGTCAAATATGGTGAAAGTTTAAATCTTTAAATAAATGAAATTCTTGGTAGATGCTCTAAGTTGCACCCAGGTAGCTCTCTGATTAACGAAATCTGTGCTTTAAGCCATAGGCTTTCTTGGCACAATATATTCAGGGAGACAAAGTTCCCAGCAGATGCTTTGGGCAAAACATGGGATGGGTTATGGATTGGGGTTGCAAAATATTTGAATGTCCCCCCAGATTTTCTTTTCTTTCATTTGCTCGTCGATGATCGCCCATCTCTTTTATTCGTTAGTTAGCTGTCTTCTTGTTTCCTGCTAGTTCTGGCCCTTTTTTAAATTTTAAAAAATAAAAATTTGATGAGTAAATTGATTTGTGATACTCATCATGCAACAATTAATTTATACAACACATTTTTTGTGCTTATCTCTTTCTTTTACCTTACATTTCAAATTTAATTTATTTTATTGTACAAGTATTATTTCTCTTTTTTAATTAGTAGCAATTACCCTTATCCTCGGTACATTAAGTATCAAGATTACTTTTAATCGGTGCCTTAAAGACAGATCTAACTTAATTTGTTAAACCATGCAGTTATAAATTTTCTTTGATATCTGTATTTCTGCATATAAAACAAAACATTCACTCCATTTTAGAGTAGTATACAAATATCATGACACTTTACAGCCAAGTGAAAATGATTATACCATAATTGCACCATTATATTATAGTTTAATAGTATATAATCTCACGACAAAGATGGAAGAGAGAGAAAGAGGGTGGTGGTGATGCTGTCCGTGAGTCTTAACTGGTTGGAAATGGGAATGGGAGCCCACAACACAAAAACGATTGTGCGAGTGTGAGAGAGAGAAAGTTTGATACTACTAGTCTACAACAAAGCCACGAGATGACGGGTACCGGTTGTAGTGTCTAATACGATCACGATTGCAGCAGATTGGACACAATATTATAATAATATATAATATTCGTTTTTATATCTGTGTCTTACAAAAAAAAATAATCATTTTTATCTTTATATTCGAACGAATAATAATTTTAGTATTTATCTCTATCTCAATATTCGTACCTGTTACTTGAAAGTTGAAACAAGGTGGCCTAGCTCCAGTATAACGCATAGTAACAAAGATGACTAGATGAGAATCTTAAATGGCAATAATAATGGATATGAGTTTTCCATTTTAATATTTGAATATTAAGTTATTAAAATAAGATTTAAATTTTAGTATTATCAAATTAATATATTAAATATGCTCAAATATGAGTGGATTGAATAAAAAAAATATCATCAGATTCATTTCTATACACTTTTACAAATGCATATTCATATTTAAATTTAAATTAATTTAACAAATAATTTTATTTTAGACTTAAATACATATTTAGTTATGGTAATTTAACGATTTTTTCATTTTTATCTCTATAAAAAAATTTATTTCATTTTAGTTATTGTAAAATGTATTTATGTTATTTTAGTTCTTAAAAAACTTTATAATAACTTAATTTATCAAATAATCAAACTGACTTTTAACTAATAAATAAACCTAAAAAAAGAAACTGAGCGTCGGAAATAAGCTAAGATACCTCGTGAGCTAGTATCAATCATATTGCTTCACTTTTCCCCATAAATTCGTCCCCGTAGCCCACATCATGATCTGGTCTCCTGTGCAATTTTATTGTCTTTTTTATATATAATATTTGTCTTCTTTCTTTAGTTTTACTTTATTTCCAAGATCAGAGAAAATAATAATAAAAGAAAAATAAATGTGTTTTTAAATTTCGAATTTTCAGCTAAAATTGAATTTGATTCTTATATGTTTGAATTGACGAGTTCAGTTTTAAATTTTTTTAAAATATGTGAAACTAAATTCACATATTTTAAAAATTAAAAAACTAAATTCATCAATTTAAAAGTATATATAAACCAGAATCGAGTTTATTTCTCTTGAAGTGAAAGTTCAAGAATCAAACACATTTTACAAATCTTCTATTGAAAAAAAAAATCGCATTCACATTCATCACGTATCCAATTTAATCTATGGTACGTCGATAGTACCTCAGTGATAAAAAGCTCCACGTGAACGTGATCAAGAAATAAATAATAATCGCGGCTAAGCATGCACCATGGTTATTTTATCGATTTGCTTCTGCTTTTTTTGGCTTTGGCATCTAAATCTTCCGCTCAAAGGGCATAGGTTCGACTGTGCGAGGGATCATATAATTTGTTTCAAGAAAAATAAATTGTCGTCATCATTAACCTGTATTACATATTTGCAAATGTTTACTACTTTTATTTATTCTTGTCTTGTTTCACTTCATGATTTACGAAAACCACCCTTCTATAGCAGTTCTGGAAATGGAAAAATTGTTAATTAGATAACAGAGCTATCATGATTCGAATTAATCTTCACATAATACGCAATTTAAATGTTACTAATTCTTTTTCATAACTTGAAAACCAATCTTGAATACATGTTATATATATATATTAATCGATTTATATAAATCTTCCGTCTTTGATTTTCATGGATCAAAATCGATTTATAAAAACATTTTTTTTCAAAAGAAAAAAACGTAATGTTTGTACATAATAATTTCTGATGGTAATGGGGGCTCCCAAATACTATTCCACGTCTAGCTATCTCTGTGCTGGTATTTCATTAATTCTTAAAATATTCCATTGTTTGTCACGAGTTTGAAATCCGATTTTTCAAATTTAGGGAGAATGTTCACGTGTAGGCATTGTAATTAAACCCTGTTCAAGTTAAGATATTTAAATTAATATATACGTGTGTGTGTCAGAAATCAGCATAAAAGTTAGAAATATATATTTTTAAATTATTTTTTATGTCAGTTAGATTAGATATAAGAAACATATAGTAAGAAAAGTCACATAAATAATTGGTTATTTTAAAGTGTGCAACTAGTTATTTATAATTAGAAAAAAGGGTCAACAAATTAGACGCAACTCATTTCGAATAGCAAAAGTAACTTACTTTGGTTATATTAATATGTAAAAATTTTACCCAAAATTAATATATTATTTTTAAATGTTTGATTAAATCCTGGTATTTCAATTTATTACAGCTAAATCCTTAGGGTTTTAAGATGTTTTAATAACTCCAACCTCCCGGTATCAAAGAGTAAAACAATCAGATTTTTCAAACCCCTAAATCTAAGAATCGTCATCTTTGGCATCCAATAATACTTGGCAAACTCTATTTAGTATTTACCGTTCCCATCAAATCTCTTTAGCCATCAAAACGATACCTGTACACCACACGCAATAATACAACTATATCTTATCTTTTTGCTAGTTATGATTATTGTCTAATAATGCAACAAATCATATTATTAAAATTATCCATCTTGTTTCCTGGGTAATTCAACAACAGACGCGAAAACAACAGAGAAATTCTATTCCCATCAATGTTTTTTTTTTTTTTTATAACTATTGGCAACTAGAAGAGGTGTAAAAAAAAAGCGAAAAAGTGCGTCATGCGTGAATATGAATATATAAAATATGATAGAAAATATAAGTTGTAAGAAAATATTTTGGAAATATGTTATAGATAAGTAACTTAAAAAGATACGTACTTAACATTGTGAGTGTTTGCATAATCCAAAATAAAGAAAAACAGAAATTCCATTTGTATAGCTTTTTAGACAACTAAAATAAGAAATAATTTCCCTAAAAAAAAGACAACTAAAAGAAAGATAAAAAGAAAAGAGATGAAAGTGTGGAAAAAGATAATGTAACGAAGAATGATTAAAAAAATGCGTTATAAAAAGACGTTAAAAAAACGTGTATATATATAAACAATATAACTCATCGCAAAAAAAAAAAAAAACCTTGTAACAATTTGAAGAATAAAGAGAAAAACAGAAAGGTCTTTTGGATCTCCGAATCAAATATGTTTGCTTCCTCAATTTATTTCATTTTTTATTAATTAAAATGTTGAATTTTTTTATCACAACTTTTACACGCATTGGGTTTAAAGTACTTGGGAGGAAAATAAATTCTAGGTTATACGTTTATATATAATTTTTTATAACAATTTATATATAAATTATCAAGACTTAATATTGATCATTTATATATAAAAAAAACTGCGCATATAAACATAATACAAATAAAATGATCATATACATATAGCACAAACACACAACTTTGATAAAATAATTTAATATCCTTGTTGCTTAGAATGAACAGAAATCCATAGCGAGGGCCTTGAATAATATTCGGAAGGATACCAATTTGAACACAAATATTATTTTCTAATTTATTTTATCCGACAAAAAGAGAGATTTCTATAAATAAAAAAAAGAAAAATGTATTTAACATTTATTGTAAATAAACGATAACGGAGATTAAGTTGATCAAGAAAGCTAACGAATTTGTCCATCTCTTATCTACTCAAAATTATCATCCTTTCCTTGCCTATACTGAAAAAGAAATGATTAATATTTAGAATGCAACGATCATTTTACAATTTAAGCAAAGTATGTGAAGAAGTTGCCAATGAGTAGGGGTCACAACTCAGAGAAATGAGTCCCGAGAAAAATATGAAAAGAAGCTGATTAAAAGTCAGGAGGACTCTTTTTCCTTTGTCCATATATGATAAATCATGAGTTCAGAGAAAAGTAATGGAAATTGCAAATAGAGAGATTCGGTTGCAACCTCAAATTTCGTCCAATTATGAGTTTTGTTTTGGCATAAAGCTTTCAAAATTAAAATTCCTGAAAGAACATAAATAAACTAATATTTGATCATTATTATTGTTTTGAATTAGGCCTCAAGGATCTAACTCCAAACAAAGTCAGATATGAGGTATGAATTAACAAATCTTCGAACTGAATATACTACCTCAAATCTGATTATGAAGATTGAAGAATTCCTTAGCTACAAACAATTTTCTACCCTAAACCCAACACTTAGATAGGGTATATAGAGCGCAAAATAAGCATACTTATAATCTTACCTCAAGAGTCAAGAGGAACGTTCCCATCTGCAAGATATAAAATTAAAACATCTCTACAATTCTCAGACTTCAAATTAGACGGGTTTTCTTTGAAAAACTTAGGGAGTGTGTAAGGTAAAGAGAGGAGGAAAATGAAAACGAAAACAGAAATAAAGAGAGGGTCTTGCATGAAGCCATGAAATGTACTTACAGGATTATTAGCCTCCTCAGGTTGGAGAAGGAGAAAAAACCAAACTCCTTGATCTTACGTCATAACTTCCACACAAATTATTGTACCACATGAACTAAACAGATCTTGTAGTTATTTATTAGTAACATCGTCATCATCAATATTCTTTACCTAAAAGTTTGATGATGACAATGTTACTGATAAAGAACTACAAGAATGTTTCTAAACTATTGCCTGAAATTGTTCAAGTCCAGAATCTCGCTTTCCTGCGATCTGAACCTTTCCAACTTTAATTGGAATCATCACTTTCTGACCACCTGTTGATACCAAGAAAGAAAGAAAGGAGAAAATGGAATGTGTAAATATGGATATGAAAGGATTTCTGAAACTTACAGTAGTTCTTAATATAAGAATTAATTCCTCTAAAAAAAAAGATAAGAAGTAATTCAAATTCAATATGGAGATCAAATCAGATCATATAACTTCCTAAGATAAGAATTAATTCAAATTCATATATTTACATATCAGATTAGATAAGGTAAGAAAAAAAAAACTGAATTGGAGATTTGATTCGGTTTAGAGATAACAGAGTTATCTAAAGCTAGTTGGACTTATATCAATTTTCTTAATATGTAACAGCTTTCCTTATCTTTAAGTGTATAACCTATAAATTCCTAATTTTTAAGATAGGAAAAAAAAACTAGTGCAATACAGATTTGATTAGATACTAAAATTCGTAATTTCTCTTTTAACTCGTCTTAGTTTAGTTTTTTTTCTTCTAATTAATGTACAGCTTCATTCAAACAAAATTGGAACCAAATATCACAGCTCTTCAAAATAAATTTAACCTCTCATAAGATTAGGGTAGTATTAATTGTGTGAGCAAAGATTGAGAATTAAAAAATATATAATATTAAATATAAATGAACTACTAATTAACAACATTGCATAAAAAAAACATCATTGGTCATACAACTGAAAAAAAGTTGTGTAGTTTTTTCTTACTTATTACAAACATATATAGATGAGGGCGAACTTATTAGTAAAATTATGTCTTCATGACTTGTTAGTTATAAGGTCAAATCTGAAAGTAATTTTTTTGTATATGCAAAAATAAAATGATTTACAATATTTCTTCTATTTACGTGCATATTATATTTAGTTTTTATGAAAAATAAATGTGAGAACTATAAGTCTAACCATATAATATTATATTGATGATTCAAATTAAAATTTAATTAGTAATTAAATAATAACAAAAAACTATATGTATTTATTTTTTACTATTTAAATATGATAAGATGTTATATATTTATAATTTTCATTTTCTAACAGAAATTTTTATTTGATACTTTATATACATATGAAAATGCATGTAGTGAGATGCCCTTTTTAATGAGAGTGAAAAAAATAAACATGAATTATTGAATTTTATCCTGAAGAATCAAAATTAATAAAGTTTTTTAAATAGTCACATGAAATTTGAATCAGTAATTAATTTTAGTGGTTGCTTTGTCACAAGGAAAGAAATACTAAAACATGACATGAAATTTCAATCATCAGAGCTAACTAGGCACATACATAGTTGCTATGTCACAAGGAAAAAAAAAAAAAACCAAAACATTAGTGGAATAATACTAAACTTTTCCCTTTCCTATATCTTTGGTATGTTACCGTGATAATACAAAAACCAAGTTATGTGAAACTGACATGATTAAGCTGTGTGAAAGATGTAACATTGTTGAGGTTGGTGTCATTACAGAGGTAACACTCACAATCACACAGCAGATCTAAACGATCGAAAAAGAATCACAGATTAACTAATTAATTGAGAAGCATAATCTATGGTCATGGTTTCATCATCTGATGCCAAAGATTGCTCCTCCTCTAAGTTAGTCATTAGATTAAAGAAATAAAACATTGTCCATGTGGCACGTCAGTCATGTGTTGCTTAGTTGGCTGTCACATATGCATGTCACTTACTAACTCTCTTATTTTAACGACATCAATCAAATAACATTGACAAATAGGACGAAATTGATTAATGATTAACAATTTCAAAAATCTTTATTATTTAGTAAATATCCGTATTTAATTTGACCGATTCTTATTGTTGCAGATTATTACTTAAGTAAAACTATAACAGATGAGATGTTTAAATTTAATTCTTTTAATGTGTCGCCTATTCAACAACTCATCATTTAAGGATTTTATAAACATGCATCTTTGAGTTACATTTTTTTTAAAATTGTTTTTGTGTTTTATTATTAATCAATTAGCTCACAAGCATAACTCTTATGCCATTAGAGTAGATACTTTTGATTATTAAAATTAAACTTATCAAACATAATGTGAAGTTGGATGACTTCACTGCACAGTAAAATGCTTGGCTACTAATTAAATAACTTAGTGATGGACGCATGAAAACTCCCTCCTAGGATTCGAGGTCTTAATGGCGCAAAAGATGACAAACAAAATCGATTGGAACTAAGTTTTTTTCTGTCAATGTGAAGCTGTGTTTTGAGCATTTACGACTTATGCCAGATATGTTCCAAATCAAAAGCTGCTTTCGCTGGTCACGAACAAATTGATAACCTGGGTTTCATCGGTTTGTTTGCGACCAAAATGCTAGTGCAAAGTTTGAATCAAGATAATCTTTTCCCCCTGTTGCTTTTGGTTAGCTCGATCTATTTTTATTTGCGAGATTCTAGTTCTGCATGAACTTTTTTTTTTTCATTTTATGTTGCCATTTGATTAATGTAAAATAATGTTACAAACTCATGTATTCATGTAATTAAGGCGTAGTGTAGTCCCCACGTAACTTGGTTTATAAGTTAGTTCACTATTTAGAAACTCTACAGTGTTATTTCATCAGGAGAGGAAGGAAAGAAGGACAAGAAATGAGGACAAGGCTAATATTCAAATGAGGAAGTTTCAAGGCATGAGAACACTTAACATTTCAAGAACCTGAAGAAGCTTTATTATGTCTTTGTAATAAGACAACTCGCGAATTTCTCCAAGGACAGAAGCTTAGCGCGGAAACCTATGCATGAGATTCACTAAGCTCTCAAGAGAATCTTTAAATTCTTGTGAGACTATTGACTATATGTTATATGAGAGAGTTAAAAATCTTAATTATGATGGTAAAAAAAATATAATAACAGAAAAATTATTAATCTCTTTTGCTTAATCAAGAGGACGAGTCTTGATACAGGTCTTTAGACAATGTGATATGTAGTTTTTTTATTTTTGTTTAATCAAAAGAAAATAGAAAAGATGGAAAAAATAAAGGAGTCCAAATTTAACTCCTACATAGTTGATTTGCCAAAAACAAAAAAATCTAAAAACTACTGAATTTGAAAGACCCTAGTAGAATTGGTAATACCATAACAGTAATATAGTATCAATTCTCTTATTCTCATCAATCGAGTTTTGAAGGGGGTTCTTCAACTTAGCAAAACAAACAATAAGAAAAACAAAAGCTCTAGGTACCCTTGCTATTTTTTTATGTTTTATTTTTTTGTGGGGGCAGGGGTATTATTAGCTATGAATGATTAATAGAGAATTAGAGAGTCGGTGTCAGAGGCTATATAAATTGCTGGTCTGCATTGTGTAATCCAATCAAACAAGTAACTTATCTTCACCTGTGAATCTGCTTCATTTTGGATGCATTTTTCTTTTTTGCACAAGAGTACTATCTACAATACCGTTCTGAAAGTGACACTAACTTATTATGTCACAATATCAATTTTAAATCTCAATTTCAATTTTCTGCAAAGCTCAATTTATAGCAGAACTACTATGCATTGTGCTGATGAGGTGTTAAGCAGATAATATATTACCTCTCATGCGCAAGTTGCTATCTAGTACGTAGGTGAAGGTCAATTTCATTGAGTAAAGCCAAATTGATGGGTTTCTCTGTCTTCTTCTCTCAAACTTTACATGCAACTAATTGTTTCCTGTCCCTAATATCTTCTCCACAATGTTAGCAATATATCTGCATGGCATTAGAGCAGTATTATATATATAATAATGCGGATAAGTAGATGACACTTTACTCTCTTATTTAAAGCGAGCCAAATTGGTATTTATCGCACTTATTGATTCCCTTGGTCTCTCCTTTTGTCAAGAGCAAAGTATTTTCTTTGATGGAGGGAGATCAACAGGGTTCTAATTACTCTTTTCCACCTGGCTTCAGATTCCACCCTTCTGATGAAGAACTCATAGTTCATTACTTGCAAAACAAGATCAGTTCACGTCCACTTCCAGCTTCCATTATAGCTGAAATTGATCTCTATAAGTATAACCCGTGGGAGCTACCGAGTTTGTCCTTTGCCATGCACTTCTGTGTTTACTAAGTCTTGTTTGAGATTATAGTTGAGAAAAATGAATCTGTTTTTTTGTTTTTGCTGTGAATGTGCAGATAAGTCCTTGTTTGGAGAGGAAGAGTGGTATTTCTTTAGCCCGAGAGACAGGAAGTATCCGAATGGATTGAGGCCAAACAGGGCTGCAGCCTCAGGATACTGGAAGGCAACTGGAATTGACAAGCCAATTCTTTCTTCTTGCGGATCAAAGCGCATAGGAGTGAAGAAAGCTCTGGTATTTTATTCAGGTCGGCCTCCAAAGGGAGCTAAGACGGATTGGATCATGAATGAGTATAGATTGGTTGACACAACCACCACATCCTCCAGGCTAAAAGGCTCCATGAGGGTAAGTGTTCTTGTAAGTTGTAAACAAACATTTTAGTTTCTTGGGGAGAAAATAACTAGTTTAAGATAACGGGATATTTATAGCAGAATTGCTTTCAAACGGGAGCTTGAACTACACAAACTAGTGATTCCATTTGGTTTCATATCTCACTCCCAATTTTAAGGAGATATCAAACTAATTCTAAGAGTTAACAATTCTTAATTTTTTAACATAAACAAATTAACTTCAACTTCATGGATACAATTTGGCATTTCTCCTTTCACCATTGTACTAAAAACTCATAACAAAGCCTATTGAACAGCAAAGTAAAGTATAATATAGATTCCATTGATGAACATCATGGACCGGACAAGTTCTCTAAGGTATGAATTTAGAATTCAGTTTTGTGCACGTAAATTAAATTAATGGTTACTGAAATTCTATATATTAATGGTAGACACACCAATCATTTTATACCAAGAAAAAAAAATCTAGCATTATGTTTCTACTAGGCAACACGCGAGGTCTATTCACACTATTTTCATACGTTCTTCTGAAAATGTGATGCCCTTGTTCATAGTACATGAACTCGATGCAATAATAAGCATGTCTCTTGCTGTCACAGTTGGATGACTGGGTACTGTGCCGGGTTCGACATAAAGGCTACTCTCCGAAGAATTCATGTGAAAATCAAGAGAGTCCTAATGAACTAAACTTGTCAGCAAAACTACCAAGGAGTGAAGAATACCCAACAAACATGAACTGTCGGGCTGACATGATCCCTGATTATCAATTCAAAGACTATCAAATCATAGCCTCTATTCTTGTTGGTGGACCTATTCCTCCCACTGAAAGCATGCCAAACCTAAGCTTTAAGGGCTGCAAAGGCAACAATGTAGTTTCAGTTTATGAAGATGGTTTCACTAAAGTGAATTCTCAATCGACAATTCCTTCTTTGGAAAGTTACTTCGACCCACTGACAAGAAAATCTAGTGAAGATGAACAGTATGGAAATCTCATTTCTTTTAACAGGAAGTTCAACACTGAGAACAGAATGGACGGATCCACTAGCAAAGTGTTGACCAGTAGAGAATTGAATTGCTATAACCAAAACCAGTCTCAAGATGACATTTTCAATGTGAACCCACCAGATCCTAGCATCAATTTTCAAGAGCTAAACGAATTAGACTTTTCAGGAAGGTACCATCATTGATGAAGGTATATATTAGTATAAGACAGTCAACGTTCCTTTACTTCACAGGTAGATTATCATGGATTATACAGCTTAAGACGTAGAAGTAACCGGAAAGATGATATACGTCCTCAATATTCAGGCGAATTATTGCTGTATTTCTTTATGCATGAAATAGCTACATATACAAGTTTCCATGTATTCATGAAATTCCTTGTAAACAATGTAAATAATGCTCCAGGCAACTAGCTTCTTGAGCGTGCCCTGTGTAAGTTCAACTAGAACTTTATCCTATACCTAATAATTATAACGTGTAGATACAATTTGTATTTTGTATTTTGGATCTCTGCAACCTACAGGAGTTGCGTGTTATTTGAAAATCATACGGAAGTACTAAGCCCTTAAAGACATTGTTTTAACATAAATGTGTGTGTATATATATATATATATATATATATATATATATATATATATATGCACATCAAAACTTTTATATTGCACTTTGCACCTGTGTTTCAGACATTGTTTTAACATAAATGGTTGATTGAGCTAATACTTAATAATAAAAAGTTGCTAATGACTTATGAGAGGTTATGGAAGAATGGAGTTAGAAGACAGATGTGCCTCAAACATCAATCTTCTAACTAGTATACAGAGACTTTCATTCAAAGAGAAATAGTAGGCAAGATTTATAGAAAAGAGTGATGACATATCAAAGTGGCCATTAATACATCAAAGAATTACAAAACACATTGTATACTATATGTTGCCATTCCCCAGCAGCTGAACCATGATGTAATATTGGAAAATTACACTGAAAGCCCCTCTGATAGCGCAAGGATGTAATAACATATTACAAACCAGTACAACAAGGGAAAGAATCCAAGATCAAGTCACCTCAGAGCACTGAAATTAAGAGAAGATATTGTGTTAACCAGGAGAATAGAGAAAGAGTACAAAATTAGCATAAAATAAATAAATATAAACATTCTTGGCATGGTTTGTTATGATGAATAAAATAGTAGCTGAATATT
Organism: Glycine latifolia; assembly: GCA_013407115.1. NCBI lineage: Eukaryota > Viridiplantae > Streptophyta > Magnoliopsida > Fabales > Fabaceae > Glycine > Glycine latifolia. The sequence goes on from CM023953.1 coordinate 24,298,744, forward strand.
TAATGTATCAGAGAAAAAGACAATATGACATATTCCTGTTAATTGGCTTTAAATCAACTAAAGAAAGTGCATCCAATGTCCCACCATCATAATAACATGATCAATTATACGCATGTAACAGAATTTATCATACGACTCAGCAAATTGAAGTAGAAAAGGCTTTCCAATATAATAGTGCAAAGCACATGATAATAATGAGAGTATGGGACTAGTATTACTGCTGCAATCAATGTCAAAGCACTTTATAATTCACAAAAACGGGTATCTAGGCTGGGTAGACACAAAAACATACATAGATGACCTCACTTATTTCTTCAAAATGAAGCAAGCAACGAATATCCCTATTCCTATACTGGAAGTTCAGCATGCAATGCATATATATTTATAGATCCAACATATTTCTTGTTTTTGAGATCAATCTAGCATGTTGCTTTTGATGCAAGAAAGGAATTAGTGTGCTTAAAAGCAGTCACGATAAATAGTCTTGTAAAGTACACAAATGCGTAGTGGTTTTTCATGTTAGAAAGCATGTGAATCAAGCAGCTGTTTGCAGAGTTCAACAGTAAAAGCAAATTAATAACGGAGCAAGTAAATTTTGGACACAAAAGCAAATGTTTTTGTCACTGACCATGTTTAAATTTGAAGGCTGGGAATCAGGCATAGGACAAAGGACTTACTTGTATAAACAAAAAACGATTCCAAGAAGAACACAGAGCAGAACAATGTCGATGCAGAAATTTCGACTAGACCTTATCTGTAGAGGAAACAAAAATTGCAATTCAATGTAAAGTTGCAAATGTCCGCAGAAAGGAGGAGAGTGCAATTAATCACATCAATTACCTCGGTGAGAGTTTTCTTCAGCCTTACGTTTGTGTTTCTGACATCAGCTGCTGCTCTATCCACCTGTATAATGGTGCCGCACACAAATGACACGATATTATTTTGTCAAAACTATCTATCTGAACATAGAAAAGCAAGACTGGATAAATAACTATTTTACCTTTGTGTCAATTTCATTCATTAAGGGAACTTGCCGATCAATTTCCTGAGCATGGTTGGGGGGGAAATATGAGAAAATGATTATCTTTTTAAAATCCAACATTTTTCAATAAAATTCCTAATCGGAGCTAGATGCACAACACAACAAACCTCATTCATTTCATGAGCCAGATCCTTCAAGGTATCCAATCCCTCTGATATGATATCAAGTCCTTCATCCTGTAAATTAAAATTTGAATCATCTTAAGACTATATGTAGATCAGCCAGTGGCAAAATACCATAAAATGATTATAAACATAATTTAGCAATTAACTAGACAACAAGGTAATTGAAATACTGAAGAAATCTTGCTTACCTGTTTCGTCCTGCGCATATCATACTCTTGTCGAAACTGATTGGATTCTTCACTTTGCTGGAAATAATCACTGCCAAGATGTCCCTCTGAGGTTGGGAATGAAAGAGAGTCAGTATTGAAACATAATTCAAATGCATTTAATATAAGCAACGCCATGACCTGATGAATCAAACTTGATATGCGGCTGAGATGAGGTAGCGGTCCATCCTGTAGTTTGAACAGCAGCACCAGAAATACCATCTGGTATTGCTTGGATTCTCTCTGGCAATGCAAGAACAAGATCCTGTCGAACGGCCATGTCCTCTTTTGTGAGACCTTTAACCTGTTAATGATAGTTTTAGATTTTGAAATGCAATCAAAACCTTGATTCTATCATTGCTAGTCAAAGATAACATAGAACAAAAAGACACAAGGAAACTGAAGCAGATTAAAAAATCTTCCTGCTTTTGAAAAATATATTTAAATAGCATTGGTTTTTATATGCACCCTTTTAGGAGAAAGACAATTTTTAGTGATTTGTTGGTTTAGTAAGGTAAAGCCACAGGGTTTTAAATTATTTTGTTTTAGCATGTATTAGTTAAGGGCTTGTTCTTAATATGATTTTTAAAAAAGTGAAGAAACAGAGCACTCAAATGTTCACCTTCTTGTGCATCAATTTGCGGAGTTTAGGAAGCTCTTCCATGAGTCTACCTTTGGTTTGACGAACCTCTGCATTCAAAGCCACAGCAGATGCCCTGTTCTTCTCCGTGGAAGCAACCTCCGATTTCTGAATTCAAGTAAACAACACGTCAAAATCATTTTCAACAACAAAAGCAAAATGAAGGAAGGAGAAGAAAGAAAGAAAGAAAGAAAGAAAGGGAAGAGAATGGAACATTGAGAGCGGATTGAATGCTGGAATCAACAGCGGCGTAGAGGCGAGCGAAGAGGTCATCGCCATAGGCGTTGAGCTCGCGCTGCTTATCGATGTCGTATTTGTCATATTTGTGGCATATGTCGTCCACGCGGAAGAGAATGTCGATGACGGACATTGTTGTTACGGTTTCTCCTCAGGTTGTTGTTTTGAGGGGGGAAACTCTGCAAAATAAGGAGTGGTGAAGTGAGTACGGAGAGAGAAAGTTAAGGTGGTTGTGGGTGGTTGGCTTGTGTTTCTGGCGCAGTTCGTTACTCTCACTGTTCCATCTCAAACGCAAACGAGGCGTTCAGCGCATAAAACGCTACGCGAAGCCATTTCCAGACAACAGCGTGTCACTTCCTTTCTCGCGGGGGTCACAACTTTGCCTTTCCTTTCTTTCTTTCAAAAAAAACTTCACTTCCTCTCTGTTTCAAACATATATATATATATATATATATATATATATAGCCAATGCTCCATTCCTATTTACTTGATATGATTACTGTTAATGTTACCTCATTTTCAATAAGTCAATGCTAATAATATGCTTTTACTATTAAATAAAATTTATATGAATCTCATAAAATAACAAATAAGTGAAATTCACATTGTATCCGTATACATTTTACCTAATAATAGAGTATATTTTAAAAATAATGTAACATTTCTCAAATTGGATGGTTGAAAAGAAAGTTTGAAAGTCACAAATATATCACCCAAAATTGGATCTAGTTGAAAAAATTAATCTTTAATATAAATTTTGACTCATTAATGTTGTTGATTTTTTTCATTAACATTTTTATCTCTGCTTTTGATTTTGCCGTCAAACACTTACAAATCCGTACACGTATTAATCTTATTATTATAATTTTAACCATCTTGACATCTTGTAGCAATTCATTTTTTTTTTTTGGCAATTTACCTCTTTACTAGCTCCAAATCAATCTACTACTTTCTCAAATAATCTAACCCCAATACAACCAACGGAGATATCTAAACCGAAACAATTCACTCCCAAAATTACACGTTTGCCACGTACGCACCACAATTAATGACATCTACAGCAATTTTAAATACCTAAATTTAAATGATTAAAAATATATTTATGCTTAAATTTAAGTATTTTGGTTCTTTCCGGCCAAAATCTTGGTTCTTCGTAGACGCAAAATTTGGAAGAAAAGCATTGGACCTACAACATGCATTCTACTCCCTAGAATGATGGTAGAAATCATCAATCTGGAGTTGTTTTAATTAAAATCGCTCCATTGATTCAGTTTAATTAACGCAAGATTAGGTTCCATTACAATGCTTTTTATGTGATATGCTCTGAAATCATTTCTGCAGACTAAGATCACAATTCACTACTTGTTTTCCGAACATTCACCAGGAAGGAAAAATCAAAATCAAAATCAAAAGCAAACTACCATTGATAACAACGAAACAAACTTTGATCAAATTAATAACTTGTGCAAAAGAAACCATCAAATTCCTTTGAGAAAAAGGAACAACAGCAAACCTAGCTCATTAATATACATGCATGATTAAATAAACGACATAGATCGATGTTTAAGGCCAAAGCCAAAATTAACCACAGTAACTAGACAGTCAACGATTTGATTTGACAGCTACAACAAAATAGCAAGTGTTAACAAAATTACGGAATTAAAAACCGAAAACAAAGCGATCGGATGCGGATCAGAACTACAAATCCAAAAGAGGATCTTAAGATCAAACGGTGCCGCCAGATTTGGAGCGGTAGAGTTTGCCGAACACGTGGAGCGCGGTGACGAAGCCGATGAAGCAGAGGCTCATCACCAGCACCACCGTCGGCGAAATCTTCAGCCCTGGAGCGTCGTCCGTGTAGAACCTCAGCATGTTGCTGCTGCCGCCGCCGACGCCGGTGCTGGCGGAGCTGTTTCCTCCGCCGAGACGGCGGCGGCGCATGCCAGCGGTGGCGGCGGCGGAACCGCGGGGAGCCATGCCTGCTGGTCCTGGTCGCGTGGCTGTTGAAGTGGAGGACTGAGACTGAGAGGACCCTCTGGCCATGACGCAAAGATGAAGGAAGAAGGAAACAGAGGAATTGAGAGATACAGGGCGAAAAACAAATTTGGGGTAGGAAACAAAGAACAACGGTTACAAAAAATTAGAATGAAGTCATCAAAATTGGTATTTATTTGGGGTTAAAAATTAAAATATTATAACCAATTCGTCCAAGAGTCATATACATTTCTGTAATAAATAAAAAAAACCATATACATTTTAACCAGAATTTGAGATTAAGCAACGGATAAGATAATATCAATTATTGTAAAAAAAATTATCCATTTTTTTTCATTTTTAGTTCTTGAAAATATTTAAATTTAAATATTAGTCTCTATAAATTTTCTACCTTTCAATTTTAATTCCTATTAAATTTTCAATTTTTAATGTAATCCCTAAAAATATTAAATTCTAGTTTTTAGTCCATAATTAATGTTTGTCTTAGTCACTATTAGAATATTTAATATCTAATCATCAATAAAGTTAATAGATATTTTACATTAAAAATATGATACCAATTTCTTCTTTATTTAATTTGTTTCATTAATATGATCACATAATATCATTCAAACCATTATATTTTAAGAAATAATGACCAAGCTAAAAGTAGAATCATGTGATCTAGACACTTAGCCCAACTCACTTTAATTAACCTAAAATATCTTTCTTTTGATATTCATAGAGTCCCACATCTTTTAGGAATCGAAGCTAAGAGTTATTTATAAACATTCTCTCCTCTCAACCCATCGAATAGGAAACCTTACTTATGTCAATTTGGACTTGGGGTTGAAACATTGACGCTAGAAGGAGAATCTAGACCACTCTTTGCCCTTAGCCTCGAGTTGGGGACTTGTTGAGACACCTAGGCTTGAGGTCAAAACAACCTTCAACACACCTAACTCATAATTCACTTATATCAAAAGCTCGCAAAGCCCACAATTTATTTGATTGTGGTTTTGGTTTCGTATGTAAATATTCACTAATAATTGTTTGAACCATAATATTTGATTGTGAGATAAAAACGAATAAATAAGATATTAGAGATTCTAAAAATAATTAAAGTAAGACACAAATTCACTAATAATTGTTTGAACCATAATATTTGATTGTGAGATGAAAATGAATAAATAAGATATTAGAGATTCTAAAAATAATTAAAGCAAGACACAAAAAGTTATAAAAGGACTAAAAATTTGAATTAAATTTTTTAGGACTAAAAAAAAAAAGAGATTAAAATCGAAAGGTGAAAACTTTGAAGAGTTTAAAATCTAAATTTGAATTTTTTTTGGGAATTAATATTGAAGAGTTTAAAGACAGTGTCATTCATCAAGGATGGAAAAAATGCGAATACAAATATAGTTATGGCATTTATTCAGATTACAATTGCACTCATCACAAGTCTTGATCATGTAGAAATATAGCAATAGCATTTATGTATTTTACTGTGGAAAATTAATTTCGTTTTCAATGACCTGGGTAGTAGTAATGCCGAAACTTATTTTGCACGACTTACCGCAGTCCATGAAAAGTAGGCAAGCTGAAAAGCATTCTGTTCCAATGAGCACGCCAGAAAAGAGACATGTATAACTTGGATTAGTAACTAAATTAAGAATTTACATTGATTGATGTCGTTGCTGTGAAAAAGTGGTATAAAAACATACCTGAAAAAGCACGAAATTAATGAGGTAGAGAGTAAGTCGAGGTTTGTTAAACCAGAAGAGATCATCCCTGGTTGCACTAGTGGCACTTCCTTTACAACCTCTCCTCGTTGTTAAATTCTTTAACCCATCTTTGTTATGATCACTTGCAGCTTGGCTCCAACTAATAGAACAATCTGCATTTTAATTAGGAGAAACTATAATTACACAAAATATCATTTACGTTTACGGCAGAAGAAATTAGATTAATTCATTGATTATGATAATTAATTAAGCTAATTTAAGGCATTGAATGGGCTTACAATCAAAGGAGCAAATGTTAGCTAACAATAAGAGTACCAGCCTCTCCATATACAAATAATGTACGGAAATCTTAGTATTTATACATTTAATTAATAATCAGTAAAATGATTTATCTTGGTGAATTATTATAAGATGTCTCACTTACCATCAGTGTGAACCAGGAGAAAAAGCACTATGATGAACCAGATTGGAGTGCTAAAAAATTAGAAAGAGAGCAGTTAATTATTCTATAATTTTCTAAATCAAATTGTGACATGTTATTTTAAAAATTTGTTGCTATTCTACATTTTTTTGTAACCACCCCCCCCCCCCCCCCCCCCCCGGGGGAAAGACATAGATGGCACGAATTAATTAAGCAAAAAACCTGATTTCAACGACCACTTTGAAGTCCTCTTCCAAAGATCCTTTGATATATTGAGGAAAGTCGAATTTCTGGTGACTATGAGGCCCCAAATGTGCCTAAACCAATTAATTAAAGTTATATTTCATTAAGTGGACATTTCAAAGAGTTTATACTTCATTCATTTGGACCCTTGAAAGTAATTGATAAGCTCTTTGGGGCGCGTAAATAAATATAATTTGTTTAGTATACAACACAATTTATTTGGGCATGTTGATTTAGTGGGTGAAAATAATTTACACAAAACATAAAGTTAAATTCCGAATAAATTTTATTCTAATAAGAAAAAGTGACATGCCAACAAAGTATCAACGAATAATCACAAAAACGTTAGGTAAAATTGATAATGGTGTAATGTGATTAACATCATAATCCACTTTAGGAACTGACCGTACAAACTGTCTGAATAAACAAACCTGTATATATTGCAATAAGGTAAAGCAAAGAAGTGATTCTTATGTAAAGAAAATAAATAAGAAAAAGTATATATTTTAATAATACTATTTCGTTATTATATGATTTGGTTATTTATTTCAGTACCAGTATAAAACATATATATTAGATTGTTGATTGTTTATATAATTATATGTTATTACATGTCAAAAGAAATTAGTTATACCATAATTACTTTTAAAAAATTTAATATTTTTTTGTCTTGTAAAAATCAAAAGACAAATATTGGAAACTTAGAACAATTCAGACTCCCTCGATTAATTTTTTAAATATAATAACAGATAACTCAAGACAAAAAAAGTTATAATTAATCGACTCCAATATGCATACATACATGCCTTGGGACACTTGTCACCACCTCCCGCAGCCAAATTACGACGCTGATTTTCGTTATCCGAAGCGAGAAAAGCCTCTAGTAATCTCCGACCATAGGTTTGGTGCTCTGGTTCTTCCTTCTTCTTATAATATTTTTTGGGACAGGGGTGAAATGTCCCGGCAACCTTTTCTGGTATGCATATCCTCGATATTACACCTTGTCCTACCGTTAGGAGCAACGATATGAATCCCAACAACATAAGCTCTGCATGCACGTGCATGTAATCCAATTATCAAGTTGATTATTTTTCACTAAGCTTTAATTTTATTTGTCACATAAACAGCTTTATTAATTAAATGGTTCAGACTCACATGCATACCAGATTTGATCTTTTCAAGTGCCTCGCATAGAGCTCTTTTGTGCTTCTAGACTTGGCTACTGCACAATCTTCCAATTAGAGGTACTGATGCATATGCTGGATGGCCAAGCATTTTTGGATATGCTTTGGAGGGGAAGAAATTAACTAAAAAGCTAATTATTTTCAAGGGTACACGTCCTGTTTATGTAGCAGCCAAATATATATGTTATTGTGTTCTTGTCCCTTGGATATATACATATTTGTTCAATGGTCTAAGCAAAATATTGTCTGGCATGGAGTTAATTAATCTTGCCTTGATCGTGGCTTATATACAAAAATCATGTTGTATAATTTTGGATGTAAATCACGTATATCTTTTATTAAAGAATTAAATAAGGTTATTATGAATGTTAAAGTGACTGCTTGATAAGAGTGTGTTTTTTATTTTTATTTTAAAGAAAACAAAAAATAAGAATAAAAATAAATTTATTTAAAATTTAGAAAATATTTTTTCATAAAATATTTTAAAAAATATGTCAAAAGCTGAAAATAATACATCAATATTTTTAATCTGAAGAAGAAAAAATACACTGATATTTTAAAATAGTTTCTTCTTGATGCATTTTTTTAAATCTTAAAAATTTTAAAATAAATATTATTTTCAAAGTAAAAATAAAAAATAAACATCATTACCTAAAATTTTCTCTCACATAACTGCATAGTCAATATTTAAAATTGAAATTCATTATTAAATTGAAACAACTGCTAATTGTAACTTATCTACTCATTCAATAATAAATCCGTTGTATCGATCTGATTTTCAAGTTTTGCGGTCAAGACAAGCTTTTAAATTATCGATGCCTAATTAATTGCCCACCTTTGTTACAGGTTGCCCTCTCCATCAGAACAATATTCATGCATCAGGCATCTTAAATGTTCCATGTTTTTAGATAATGCATAGATACGGATCTGGACAGAGGCGAGCAAGATTCGAGCTTCCCTATATATATATATATATATATAAGTTAATTAGTATAAAATTATATAAAATTAATTTTGTATGTTGTTATTATAATAATATTAATTAGTATAAAATTTTATAAAATTAATTGTGATTGTTGTTTTATTTTAATGATTATAATGATAATTAATATAAAATTGTGTAAAACTAATTGTATGTTTATCGTTATCAATTATAATAATAATTAAGGTTATCATTATTTAATATAAAAAATAGTTTCAATTTTATGTGTAAAAATTATAATTTTTTTAAAAAATATTATTTATTAAAGTTAGGCATTTGAACAATTATAAGGGAAGGAAAAAATTCAGCCCTCTTTTATAAGATATCTGGATTCATCACTGATGATGCATGTTCCCTTGCCAAAAATATTTGTTGCGTGATTGGCAAGGTATCCCTATAGACAAAATTAATAAAACAAAAACCTAAACTATCCTAATTAAGTACATAGTTGCAGAAAAATCACCTAACTAGCAACAATAAGGAAATGATCATGAAATCTGAAGGGACGTCATATATTCTCAACCCTAGACTAGTTAAGTACAGGGAAAACCTTCTTATTTAGGGTTCATTTGTTATCTAAGATGAGGTTCTTAAACCTTATTTTTCTAGACATATTTATTGTTTTTAAATACTTATTTTCTGTTTTATTTCCCTTTTATTTATTTCCATTTTCCATTTTTTTTTTACGTTTCCTCTCTTCCTTTTACTTGTACCTTATTTTTTGTTACACTCCATACTTACGCCCGAATGTTCCATGATGTGTTTACCAAAAAAAAAAAAAAAAAACAAGAGCGCATAGCCATCAACCCCACCAAGCACCAAGCTACATGCCTTCTTCCATTGAGCTACATATTTTGGTCCCCTTTTTTCTGGTAATTAAGAAATGGTTTCTTGTTGAATATTGAAGATTATGAATGTTTAATTAGTTTGCCCAATTTTGACTCTAACCATGCCACTAGATAAGGGGCCGTACCTTACATGAAAAACCTGTAAATTAAGCAACTCGTGTTAGAGTACTTTTATAAGTAATAGTAACAGCCAGTGATCGAAGACATGTAATAAATAAATATATATATATATATATATATATATATATATATATATATATATATATA
>CM023953.1:24308667-24396901 GCA_013407115.1 Glycine latifolia
ATATTATGTATGTGTGTAGTAGACCTTCTGTAACGTGATTAAATTGGAATTAATCACTGTTTTTCTTTGTTATCAAATTGCAATTCTTTCCTTTGTTATTATAGTTAAGAATTTATTACATGATCCATAGTAATCTTCACTAATTTTTACATGCTATATAGTTAATTTTATTGATGTTTTTCGTATTTTTTTTTACTATATATCATATAGAGATTAACGAGTAAAATTATAAATATGTAATAATTTGTCTCTAATTATGTAGGAACTTTCCCGACACTATGGTCTAAATTAAAATTGATGAAAGATACGGTGCTCCACAATGACGAAAATACCACAATGTCAAAAAGTGGCTAAGGTTGTAATAGGTGTTTTAACCAAGGTTGTCAGAATCGCGATTCTACGTAGAATCGTGGAGGCCTCATAGAATCGAATCGTAGAATCGAATCGTAGAATCGTAAGAGTCTACTTCAGACAAAAAAAAAAGTAAATTACCTAAATACGAAAAAAAAAATGAGTCAAATGGGGTATAGTAAACAAAAAAAAGGGTGTCCGAAGCAAATCCTTATGGACCTGGCCCAATATGAAAAAAAAACCCCTAAATAATCCCATATAAAAGCTGCACTTCTTCTTCTTCCGCTTGGCTTTCTTCTTCACTGTCTTCTTCACAGCGGCGGCGCATCCACTTCTTCTTCTTCTTCCACTCCCCATCTCCAAATTCGCCTCCGGCATGGTACCTCACCGGAATATATTTCTTTCATTTTCCACTCCATCTTCTCTTTCGTCCATGGCTTCTTCCTACTGTTAAAGGTTTTTCTTTTTTCTTCATCATTTGGTTCAAGGATTTGTGATAGCATTTCGTTTTTCACTCACCACAGAGGATTAGGGGAAGAAAAATGCAATCCAGTGAAGCCAAAAACGATGCCGTTTTTCGATTCTGTAGACTCGCAAACTCGGCGTGGAATCGCGATTTTGAGTGGAATCGTGCGATTCAACAGTAGACTCGTCCGAGTTTACTGCCAAAGCGATTCTGCCTCCGATTTAACTCGCCGGGGGGTATCAAACTCGTAGAATCGTACGATTGAGCGATTTAAATCGCGATTTTGACAACCATGGTTTTAACGATAAGTTGAATTCAAAATTAAACAAAGTATATATCTTGCCTTAGAGCATCTCAAATGCAGGAATTTTTAGAGTTCCTTAACCTCAAGAATCCGTATTGTGAAAAAAAGTAGTGTTGGACCAAGCTTACGTGACGGAACCGTCGCTTGAACAAAGAGGAGCTGTGCTTATATAAGAAATCGCTTCTTAAATAATAAAATAACATTAACAATCTCAATCACCCCGAAACATAAAGAGGAAAAATAATCACTCCTACAACATACGCGGTTGCTCAAGGAAGACGATGACGATGACGACGACGTTGGCACATGCACGCACCCCCACGATGATGAGAGGATGCTGCCGTCACTCAACGGCAACGACGAGAGGACACACATGACAGGAATGGTGCGAGGAGGTTGATGGAGAAGAGAGAAGAGAGAGTTGAGCAAAGAAGGAGAAAGAAAGAAATGTGAGGAGAAGAAGCTTCTGGAGTGAAGGAGAAGAAGCCAGAAGGGCATGCGTCTAGACATGGAGGGATGGGCTCACGGGTTCTAGTTAAAAAAAATAAAGGCTGAAAAATTAATATAGCTGTTCAAATAGCCATTTGATGGGATATAGTCGTTCAAATATAAATAATATAGCCATTCAAATATAAATAAAATAGCCGTTAAGATAGCCGCTATGAAAAAAATAGCCGTTGAAGGTGTTGTAGGGATGGTTATAAATTTGGCTCACTTTGTTAAGTTGTTTTTACACAAAATTCACACTTGTAATTTTTTTCTTCTTATCAATCCTCAATCTTTTTTATTTTCTTTGCAATGGATCTCAATGAGTATAATTATCAAAGTGTTTACAATTATTTGCAAAATCAATCACCTCCTACCCGTGAAAATTCTGCAAATCCACATCCACCCCACTATGTTATGTATCCGCCACTATCACATACCAATGAAAATTTCCAAAATTCACCTCAATATGTTATGTATCCACCACTCCCACACATGTGGTATATGCATCTTCCAGCCATTGTAGAGTCATCTACCGGTGGTAGTTCTCAAAATTCACAATTTTATAGTCAACCATCACCTCACACCAACCCAAACACGTGTTATAAGTCTTCTTTATCCAATATTTCACCCCCTATCAATGAAGTTGAATCCACAATCGGTGTGGATAATATTCAACTAGATGAGGGTGACCACAATGGTAGTGGAAAAAAAACAAGTACAACATTCTCAGTGGCAAAAGATGTGATTCTCATCCGATCGTGGCTCAATGTGTCAAAGGATTCAATAATCGGTGTTGACCAAACATCAAAGCAATATTGGGCAAGGATTAAAAATGCGTACAACAATGACGATGTGCGTGAAAGCGGGTTATTTTGTGAAAAAAACTTGACTCAGTTGAAATCTCGATGGAACAGGGTCCATCCAACAGTTCAAAAGTTTAATGGGTGCTACAAACAAGCAGATAAGCATAGGAGAAGTGGAATTTCAGAGAAGGGTTGTTAGACTAATGCTCATTTGATTTACTCACAGGATATAGGTAAAAAATTTGAGGTTGAACATGTTTGGTTGTTGTTGAAAGATCAACCAAAATTCGATGAAGAATTTATGTCAAATTCTTCAAAAAGAACAAGGTTTCTGCAAGTGGAAATTACTCGTCGTCTTCTAACACCGAGACACTTATTAAAGCCGAAGAATATGATACGTGATCGCCAATGTCTCGCCCAATTTGACAAAAAGCAGCAAAAAGAATGAGCAAATGAAAAGAAGTTTCTAACAATATTGATTTATCTGGCATAGAAAATGTAATGAATGAGAAGAATGTAAACACATTAAAACTTATTCAGTTAAAGGAGGCACAAGAAAGGCGTATGCAAGATCATAAATGGCACATGAAGTATGAAATCCTCATGAACGATACATCTAACATGTCGAAACAACAACGCCAAGACCACGAAAAGTATTATGACCATATTAGGAAAAAACTATTTAATTAAAGTTTAGTCTCTATGTTTGAATTAGTTCTTATTCAGTTACTTTGTATGCAGTTCTTAACAATGTAGGTCCTTGTTGTATGTTATATTCAAAATTTAGATTATGAAATTAGCCGTTATAAAACTAGCTGTTGGAAAACTAGTCGTTGAAAACTAGCTATTATAAAACTAGCCGTTGGAAATGAAGCTATATAAATGTCTAATGTTTCATCATTTTCACATGTTCTCATACAAATTACGCAATATATCTCTCTCATTTCAAACACTTCAGTTACCAAATAATGGATCCAAACATCGATTTAGATGAAGTTTTAGATCAAATGATAAATGAGGAGTTGGAAGACAACACCGAGGAAGAAATCATTAGGTTGATACTTCAGAGCCAACAACAACTACATGGCAACACCGTCAGGCGTATGCAAAGAAGAGTGGTACATCAAAATCGTAAAGAAGGTCATGATTGATTGTTCAATGACTTGTGGATTTGGCATGCAATTTTTGGAACCACGGGTTCAAATAATGACATTGCTGTGTTAAATGGATCTAATGTGTTTGATGAAGTTTTGTCGGCACGTGCTCCCGTAGTGCAATGCACAGTGAATAGAACCCTATATAATATGGGATACCATTTAGCTGATGGTATTTATCAAGACTTTGCTACATTTGTGAAGACCATCTCAATGCCACAAGGAGAAAAGCGAAAATTATTTGCTCAACGACAAAAATCGGCAAGAAAAGATGTAGAACGAGTGTTCAGAGTGCTCCAATCTCGATTTGTAATTATACATGGTCCGACACGTTTTTGGGATATTGCTAACATGAAGAATATTATCTATGCATGCATCATATTGCATAACACGATTGTCGAGAACTAACGTGATAATATCAAAGTAATATTGATTATGATAATGTAGGTAACAACACGTCAACATTCGAAGTATCTTTAGGTGCTCACCCTAGTATAAGATCGACATGCCTCCAAAGGAGAGCAGAGGTTCATGAAAAGCAAAAACACTATCAACTCCAAGTAGATTTAGTTGAGCATATTTGAGAACGTTTCAGATACAAAAATAACAATAACTAAATATATGTAATATTTTTTTTTTGAGGTCTATGTTTTTTATTTATTTCGATATTATTGTGTTTAATTAACTATTATTATGTAAAATTTTATTTTATATTGTTACACATTTCATTTTATTTATTTTAATTTATATTTATAAAACTGAAAAAAATGTTATGTTTTGTTAAAAATATGTGGATTTTTTTTGAGTTTCTTGTGATTTCTTGTATTTAAATAAAATATTGGGTGAGTTTCCTTAGGAGTGACATGAAAATGTGGTGACCACAAAAAGTATCGCAGAGACCACAAAAAATTACTTAAAAAACCCAAATAAATATCTCCCATTGAATATGTTCTTATTTGCCTTGATTCATTTTTCTTTTTTTTTTGTTAAATTTTTTCTTTCGGAATTTTCTAGGAAATAATTTAGAAAGGAAGGTGTCGCTGAAACCAAGTGCAATTAAGATGATAACTAATTGTACAAATAAAAAGGGCACGCATAGAACTTACCAATGTATATATTCTCATGGACATTAAAATCTAGCTAGGCATACTATTTTACTTGTTGCGATCGATAATAAATCCATTCGAGCATATAGTTAATTACGTACGCAGTGAGGTTTCACTTTCCATACATTATACAAGGCTTAGTTGACTAACCTTTGTGCCTGTTCCTATATAGATTCCATGGCTCAACTTTTGTGAGGTTTAAACCATGGTTAATAATTTGGTGTAATACTGCAATTCTATTGTTTATTTGCCTAATTAAATATTATAAAATACTCAAAAAGTATAAAAATTCTGAAACATACAAAGCTACTTTTATTCATAATATTTTTATTAAAATATTTTTGAATTAAATATATCAATTGTATTACTTTTATATTACTATTTGTGATTAGTCGCGCACCAATTTTTAGATATAAGAAGATTAACTAACTTATTTAAAAGTAAGTTTGTTTTTTCAACTTTTATTTTTTTTACTAAATTTCATTGATATCATTTACTATGAATATGATATGATTTACATAAAAAAAACTATAAATAGAATAGAAACCCAAAAATAGATAACAATGTGTTGAAATTTAAAGAAAAGGAAAACTATACACATTTAAATAAAACACGCGTCTCATTTTCAAAATGAAAAGAGTAGAGCTAATTAATTTATTTTTCAGAAAGGATATTATATAGTTAAGAAAGACATATAAAATTTAAATAAAAGTAGAATTTAATAGACTTGTAGACACGTAACTTCTTTTCTTAAAAATATAGCATCAATGAAAAAAAAACATCTTTGATATATGATTTTTAAGATAAACATTATAAAATAAATAAACTTATCATGCATATATATTTTTTATTGAATAATAGTGTACGAAATTTTCATACTACTGTTAATGTACATATTATTTATTCATAAAAATAATTTAGCATAAACAATACTTATAGATCTGTGTAGATCTATATTTTTTTCTGTGAAGATGATAGATCGATGTATCACGATCATTTTACATATACATGTTTAGTATATAAATTTTCTATTTTGTTATTTGTAATGATAATTAATAAATCTCAAGGTTAGAGATCTTCTGTTGAACTATATTTATACGTGAACAACTAAATGTTATTTTTTTAAGAGTTCATTCTAGATAAGGACTAATTTTTTTGACTAAGTCATGCATCACACGGATAAGAAACTTAATAGATATTTTATAGATCGATATTTTTTTCTGAATAAGTATAGATCGATATATTAGGATTATTTTACATATGCACGTTTTTGTTGCACTATTATAACATAGTCTAATAAATGAATTCTAAGAGCATCTTCAATGGGAGATGCTTAGTGAGTTTCTTAGCCTAAGTTATCATTTCTTCGGATTTTTTATGCGTTGAAGCAAAATGACATGGTGGAACAAGTTTCTTCAGCGGACGATCAATTCCTTATATAAGGAACTGTTTCTTACCAATAAAAAATTATTATTTTGGGGTAAAACTCGTTATTCCTGTTATTTCCAACCAATCACAAGAACATCAAAGTGATTCAGCAAAGGAAGAAGATGAACAGTACCAATACTGACCATGAACAGAGTATGAAGTTGTGCGAGGAAGAATGGAGCATGAAGATGGCGACGATGTTGGCGCACGCGAAGAAGACGACAACGGTGGTGGCTAGAGAACAGGATCTTGGCACAAGGAAGGAGAAAGATGATGACGGCGACAACATGCATGTCGTGAGGGCGCGAGGAGGTTGAGTGGAAAAGAGAGAGCTGTAAGTGGAGAATAGAAAGGAGAGGTTGAGAGTGAAACTTTTTGGAGTGAAGGGACACACGTGTGGTATGTAAAGACCAAGTTTTTTAAAAAATTATTGTGAAGTAAAGAAGCCAAAAGGCATGGACGGGAAAATGGGCTTTAACAAGTGGATTATACTTAAAAAATAAAGGCTGAAAAATTAAATTGCAAAGAGATAAATAAAATAACAATTTGATGGGATAAAGGCTGAAAAATAAGATAGCTATTAAAATATAAATAAAATTTAATTATCAATTATTATGTAAAATTTTATCTTATATTATTAAACATTTCATTTTATTTATTTTAATTTATATTTTTTTTCAATTATTCATATTTTTATTTGTGTTTATAAAAATTGAAAAAATGTTAAATTTTATTTTAAAAAATATATATATAGATTTTTTTTGAATTTCTTATATTTGAACAAAATTTTGGATAAACTCTTTAATAATAATATGAAACTGTGAAAATCATAAAAAATACTATAAATACCAAAAAAATTACTTAAAAAACCTAATTAGCTATCTTCAATTGGACGCTCTTACAACATGAAAGCGCCATTCTCGGAAGTCAGAAATCTGTTGTCCTACGCAGCATGCACTTAACTGCTATGTCTCTTGTCGGTTCGCTGGGAACATGGGCGTCGATCAATGGAAATTAGATTGGAAAATCCTATTCGGCTTGGAAAGTTTGTGTAATCTCAGAAAGGTGTGTTTCACAGGTAATTTTTTAGTATTGAAAATATTTTTTCTTATTTTTTTATATTATTAAAATATATGTTTGATTAATTATTAAAATTAATTGTGATTATTTTTTATATTCGAATCATTAAAACATATATTTGATTGAAAGATTTTTTTCTAAGAATATATATTATAATTATTTAAAATATTTTTATTACAATTTTTTTTTGTTATCCTCCTCATCTTTTTCTCATGTATTTGACGCTGAAAAAAATAAATATGAATTGCCTATTAAAAATAAGTTGGTCTCAAAGGTGAAAAAAAATCCAATTGTTGTTTGTTCCTTTATTTACAATACTTACTAATATTAAAATTACATCTTAACAAAAATCCTGACTTTTTGGAATGATTTGCTAAGGGGAACTCCTGCAACTATGTGTACAAATTATACATAAAAAAAAAAAAAGAAGCATAAAACAAAACAATATATTACCATCGGAATTATCCAATGCCTTGTAATATCTCCACAAGGTGAGATGCTACTAAAATTACCATCACCTTTGTGATTTTGACATTTAATAAAATATGTAGTCAATTTTTATCAAAAGAAAAATCCTTGCCACGTTCAATATCAATCTCGTGTTGAGGCAGACTTGAACCCCCAAGGGCAGAGTTAGGCTCATGAACCTTTTCAGCATGATGATGGGCCTGGTGACCCATTTCCATTTCACGGTGGTGAATAGAAGAATTAGTAGCATTGACCACATAAGGAAGATGGGCCTCAAAATCGAACCTTATTGGAGAAGAGGGATAAGTGGCCATTTCACTATGGTAACGGCGCAGGAACTTATCGTTGGACTTAGTGTGGTTTGGGGTTGTGGGCCTAGTTGATGAAGGAGTCTGCAATCGCAATCCACGGTTATGTTTTACGTTCTTCTTCGCTGTGTGGTGCCACTTTCTTAGAGCCGTGGCTACTCTTTCGTTAAAAATGGTTGGCTTCATTCTTGAACCCATCTGCTCTCACCCACAACCAAGCAAATTTTATTCTTTCTTAAATCTTGTTTGAGAATCTTTAAATTAAAAAAGGAATTTATTTTTATAATAGTTGTTATTAGGTTAGATTCAAAAGGAAAAATGAAATAAATAATAAGTTCTTTGTTGAACGAATTGATATATATTAATCAAACTACCTGTGTCACTAGAGCATAGAGAGGAAGGGTCACGTAGCTGCAAAGGAATTGAACGAAGATCCTGGCAAAACATTCATGTTAAATTGTTAATGTATATTGGCAAAGATTTTTAGTAAAGAGGTATGGATCTAGAAAACGGGACACACGTACCCCATTGAGATTCTGATCACCACATCCTGTTTTTGGGAATGGAAACAGGATTTCATCATAAATTGAAGCTGAAATACATAAAAGAAAAAAGTTTTATCATTCATACAAGTAATTAAACGCATTAAAAAACAAGATATATAGTACCATTCATCAGGGGTAAATTATGCGAACAGAAATGTAGTAATAGCATTTGTTCAGATAACAATTGCACCCACAAGTCTTGATCTCGTAGAAATTAATATAGCAATATATAGTATTCAAGTATTTTACAGTGGAAAATCTCGTTTTTCGATATAATTATCAGAGTAGTCGCATAACTGAAATTTATTTTGCAGGACTTACCGCAGCCCATGAAAAGAAAGCAAGCTGAAAAGCATTCTGTACGTTCCAATGAACACGCCAGAAAAGAGATATGTAAGACTTGAATTAGTCACTAACAGCGATGTGAGAAAATTAAGAATTTTCATTTTGAAAAATAAATGATTGATGTAGTTGCTTTGAAAAAGTGGTGTAAAACACATACCTGAAAGAGCACGAAATTAATGAGGTAAAGAATAAGTCGAGGTTTGTTAAACCAGAAGAGATGATCCCCAGGTTGCACCAGTGGCACTCCCTTTACAACCTCTCCTCGTTGTTGAATTCTTTGACCCATCTTTGTTATGATCACTTGCAGCTTTGTTCCAACTAATAGAACGATCTACATTTTGTGGGGACATTATAATTAGAAAGACAAATTATATATCATGAATTTATTTTACTAGAGGCATTGCATGTGCTTACAATCAAAGGAGCAAATGGCAGCCACAGATAAGAGTACCAGCCTGTCCATATACAAACCATGTACTAAAATGTAAATATGTATACACTTAATATATAATAATCAATAAAATGCTGTAGCTTAGTGAGTTATTATAAGATGTATTCGCTTACCGTGAGTGTTAAACAGGAGAAAAAATACTGTGATGAACCAGATTGGAGGACTAAAAAATTAGAAAGAGAGCAGTTAATTATACTATATATTTGTAAATCAAATTATGACATGTTATTTTAAAAAATGATTGATATTTATGGAAGATTGAAATTTCGAAAATAAACAAAAAGAAGAAAAAAAAACAAGAGCGAGAATTAATCACAAAACCTGATTTCAACCACCACTTTGAAGTCCTCTTCCAAAGATCTTTTGATATATTTCCGAAAGTTGAATTTCTGGTGACTTTGAGGCCCCAAATGCGCCTAAAACAATTAAATTTATATTTCAACAAGAGTACATTTCAAACACTTTATAACTTTTTCATATTTTTAAAAATTTATTTCAATAAATTTCATAAAAGAATTAAAATAAGTAATTCCATGTTAAGTTTATAATAATATAAACTCTGTTGCAATAAACTTACTAAATAATAAACACTTAAGTAAATTATTTATTCAAATGACAGGCACGCCTTAAACGATTAATGCATGCATAATATATAACGGGGAAAAT
The DNA here is from genome assembly GCA_013407115.1 of Glycine latifolia. Classification (NCBI taxonomy): domain Eukaryota; kingdom Viridiplantae; phylum Streptophyta; class Magnoliopsida; order Fabales; family Fabaceae; genus Glycine; species Glycine latifolia. The sequence goes on from CM023953.1 coordinate 24,318,632, forward strand.
TATACTTACATATCATAAATATTGCACTTAACATCCTTTCTTTTTCTGACCATATACATACCCCTCATTTAATAAATAGGGAGAGTAACTTGTAATTAAACTAGGGTAGATATGTGTTAAGGATACACGATATATTTATTGTTATATAAATTGAAAGAAGGTTGTGTGTAAGGTGAAAAACAAAAAATCACACATAATTGGACTTAGGGTATTTTTGGTTTAAAAGAATAAAAAGATGTAAAAAAAATGAAGATTTAAATTAAAGTAAAATGTAAAAGTGTACTATTTACATTATTTTTTTATTTTTATCTTAAATACTTTTAGGTGAAAGTAACCAAATACTACCTTAAGTTCTAGGGGTGTGAACATAATTTGTTTATTAAAACTAAATTTATTTGGGCATGTTGATTTTATAGGTGAAAATAATATACACAAAATTTCATAAAGTTAAATTTGAAATAATCTATTCACAATATAGTTTTTAAAAAAAAAGTCATTGTTTTATTCTAAAAATATAAAGTGACATACCAACTAGGTATCAATGAATAATTAGAGAAATGGTAGGTGAAATTAGTAAGGATGTAATGTAATTACCATCATAAATCCATGTCTTAAGGTCAAGTAATCTACTTTAGGAACTGACCGTACAAACTGTCTGAAGAAACAAATCTGTTACAGCAATAAGAAAAGGCATTGAATAGGTGTGATAAGAGGCTATTCAATTAATAAACAAAATGTAACAAGTGACACAAACTCTTTTTTTTTTTAAATGAAAAAAATATATCTCATTTATAAAACGTGTGGAAATTAGAAACTTCTGTTAGCTCTGTTACAGTGGATCAAGGCTTCCATAAGGATACCATTGGTCAGGGGGCAGAATGGTAATTTAACAAGCGAGAATGGTCCAGCAGGTATAAATATGAGATATCATAGGACAGGAAATTAATAGGAGCAGTTAGAAGCAAAGTCACTAAGCTGAAAGTGTTTCCAACTTGCCTGTCTAATGTCTATAGCGTTATTTGACTTATTTATTTCCCATCTTCTAGGAACTGATATGCATTTCATTTTTTTTTGTCCTTTTATAAGTTTAGTTGGCATTTTCATATTAGTAGAACATGAATGATATGATTTTGAGCAATTGAGCTATATACTGAGTTTCCACTTCCAGCTTTAAACGTGAACTAATATGGACTAGCTATTGGCGAAGCTTCATTTATTTGTTATTTTTTTTATAGACACAGTACGTACTCGAATGAAAAAAAATATGAATAGTCATGACTTACAATCCAAACGAGAACGGTATTTTGGGTCCAAAAACTTAAATGTCTTCTTCCAAATGAAGTTTCTCTCGCAAATCGAAATCGTTCAGGATCTGTGATAAATAATAACATATAATATTGCACCTATAAGTGTGAGTATACCAATCTTATATAAAGTACTCATTTTCTATCAAATTATATATATTAAGAAACATTAAATTAATGTAAAAATATTGTTATTTCTTAAATAAAATGTCTTTATTATAATTTTTGCATAAGAAAATAAAATACGTTCTGAAATAATTATTATTTTAATTTTTCAATAAAACATTAATTATTTTTTTACTTATATCCTTATAATATTAATAATAAGTAATAAAACTTATAAATAAATTAATGATAATATAAGATTAATTATTAATTATTATTCTTTTTTATCTATTTATGATTTTCTTGCTCTATATAAAATAACTTAAGAAAATAAGTTTAGAATGAAAAGAGTAATAAAAGCATGAGTATTAGGTAAAAAGAGTGTGTTTTTTTCTGAATGGAAAAAAAAAACTCTCTTTTCATTACCTTGATAGGAGACATATACAACTACTATTAAGTGAACATATAATTACAAAAGAAAATTAACCTAGCTAGGTCTTAAAGTTTTAAAACAACAAATGATTTGGAACGAAAAAAGGAAGTGTAAGACATGAATATTTTTGAAAGAGAACGAGTACATTTATATATTGTCATATGCAGATGACTAACCGTGTGAAAATTGGTACTCTGCTGTCTTGGTTTCCACTTCCCACCGTTTCCACCTTCTCATCTATTGTAGCAAATAATTCAAGAAAATAAGTAACTCAGATGAATCCAAAGAGGTATACAAGTTGTTAAAGAATATACATATTTTCTTACCTTGGCTCTACCTAGAGCCAGAGTGAGTATGCAGTAAAGAACATGAAACACAGCCAGTACGAAAATAAATATATGGAGTTGATGAATGGCCTCGGATGAAACAAACGAGACTTTACCCTACGCATTTATACAATAAAAACTACATTAGCTAGGACCCACTTAATAAATTAAATTTTTTAACACCGAATAAGAAAATATATGTAATTTATATCCAAAAACAGAAAATATATGCAGTTAGATTTAGGCGTGAGTATAACCCGATTCACCTTACTAATTCAGCCCGATCCAAAGTTGATTATGATAGTGTAAAATTTTGAAATTAGACCCAGTTTATTTTGAGAACGAATTTGAATTGTTTCAATTTGTTTTATTACGTATTTTATATTCTTTTAAATCTATATCTTTCTAATAATTGTATATTAATAATAAAAAATCATTTAATAGATAATTTTGTGATAATATGATATTATATTTATAATTATATTATTTATTTTAAATATATTCTGAAATATATAAATTAATTTATTTTTTATACTTATTTTATTATACAATTTAACTATAAATATTGTTATGATTGATATATTACATTAAAAAATCAGTGCCTTATTATTTATATTTTGAGTGTTGATCGGATTGGATTCAAATAAATGACCATATCAAGAACAAAGATAAATTTGTCTAAACCTATCCCTCGCTTACCCCTAACTGGATTAAAGAATTAAAATTTAAAACAAAGTTAAAAAAATGACTACCTTTGAATGGAACGAAATGAAACTTAAGTCTCTCTCAAATACAATATTGTTCCTCTTTCAGCCTGCCTCTAACTGTTTCTTAATCGATAAAGTTTAAAAATGTTCACAGATTTCCAGCATACATTTTTTTTCTTTTTTTATGAGACCCTTTAATAAGCTTTGACGAGGTTCACATGATCAGGGATTCTCTTCAAACCAAAAACAAATTAAAGTATAAAACTCAAAACATTATTAATTAATAATTAATGCTGGATATTTCTATCCCTATATTTATGGCAAAGAACAATGCCCATTCCTTTGTCTAGTTGAAAATTTTCCGCGAGTGCATTATTTTCTACCTAACAAACTAAATCGTGCATGGGAGAAGTCAATATATCATAGTATAATTAAAGTTAGGGAGAAGTCCATATATCATAGTATACTTAAAGTTAGGGAGAAGTATTTATCTCTTGTCAATTAGCATTACCAACTTTTGTAATATAGCAACACATCACATAATATAAGGTAAAAAAATATAGTAAACTCAAATAGATATTGGTTCTTCTAGCTAGAGTGCAAAAAGAATTGGAAGCGAAACAGTATGTAAATTTGTGGAAAGTTTCTCTATTAATATATTTTGTTATTATTATCATAAATATATTGAAACAAAAGTTTGTGACTTTTTCCTTATTTAATGGACTTACTCTTTTAACTTTATAATTTTGAATAAATTTAAGGTATAACAAAAATGTGTTATATATATATATATATATATATATATATATATATATATGTATGTATATGTATATTAAAGAATGTTATTAATATAATAATACAAGAAATATTTAACAATAAACTTTTTAACATATTATTTTTAATACATTTTATCATTAGTTAAAATTTATTAAAAATTATAAAATTGAAATAAAAATTATTTGAGACATAAAAAATTATAATCTTTAATAAACTACAATGAATAATAAATATATTAAAAAATATGTTATTATCATGTCTGACAACATATAACATACATGAAGAAGATGTTGACCCTACATACCTGGGCTGCACACTTGTCCCTTGCGCCCAGTGCTAAAATGCGGCGGTTGTTTTGGTTATCGGAATCGAGAAACGCCGCTAGTAATCTCCGGCCATTGGTATCGTGGTCTGACCCTTCATGATGATGATTATCTAATGGAGGCGTGCCGTGTTTCATAACTCTTTTGATACTGCAGGGGTGAAATGTTCCCGCAACCTTTTCTGATATCCATATCCTCGATATTACACCTTGTCCTACCGTTAGGAGCAATGATATGAACCCCAACAACATAAGCTCTGCATGCACGCATGTAATCCAACTATCAACTTAATTATTTTCGCTAAGCTTCAGTTTGTTATTCAAACAAGTTAATTAATTGATCATATACTCAAACTAACCTGATTTGATCTTTTCAAGTGACTCGTACAGAGCTCTTTTGTGCTTCTGCTTAAACCACTTCTCGCATGAATATATATACACACGGTGGTGCAAGTATATATTAATATTGATAGTTAAAATTTAATACTTAGACATGTAATTAGCTAATATATATATATATATATATATGCATATATATATATATATATGCATATATACCTTTCCTATGACATGGAAGATGTGCTCAATGGTGATAGATATGGAGAGCAAAACAAAACAAACAACGGCCACTGCCCAAGTAGGCGTTTCTTCTAAATTTCTTCCTCCGCTTCCTCCCATTTTAGTTGCTAACAATATGATAAGCTTATTTATTTATTATTGCTGTTCCTTTGAGTCTAGGTGTATAAATAGATAACAGATGGGTGAGGGGGGACCAAGTAGAAACTCAACTAGCTAGATCCCCGTATTCAACGGGTGATATCTATATGTTCTACTAGTGGGGTTACGTACTTCGAGTGAGATTCGAACAAAGAAGGTCATTAATTAATTAATTTCATCGTTTATTGTACTTATAACAATGTTAAAAAGGAAGAACCAAATAACCCAGTTTGTTCTTCACGAAACGTGACATATATACTCTGTTAAAGAAAAGGACATACATACAAAGCTATTTGTTGGGCTTGAATCCCAAGCCAAGTCCAGTCCAATAAGGAAATATTAGGATTTCTTGTTTTAATAGGTCAGCAGTTACTTCTTTTAAGAAGTTGACAGTTAAGTTGAAACCACAAGAGAGAGAAAAAGGAGTTAGAGAAAGAGAGCATCTAAATTCGTATGTTGAGAATGATAGAAACTGTCATTTTTCAATCTTCTCGATCTCCTTGTTTAACCGTTAGATCTTGCTGAAACTTTTACATCAAGTTCATGACTCACCAATACTAACATCTAACGGTTGGTTTCTTGAGTAGAGGCTTTTAGCATTACCAGAAATTCCCAAATCGAACAGGTTCTGAAACCATTTTCTGAAGTATGAAGTTTTATTGCAAGGGACGTTTATCTCACATTAACCGTTGGATCGCGTTCAAACTTTGAAGAACGGTTAATAAAATCGGTTACTAGATTCTGACCATTCGGATTATTCATTGACGTGTTTTAAGAGAGATTGTTTCAACTGCAAATAGAGGTTATCATAATTTCTGCTCTATTCTATCTTGTTTCGGGCAGTGATACTGAGAAATGGTTATCTCTTTGCTTAACCATTGGATTGTCCTCAAATTTGATCAGTGTATTCCTCTCTTGCAATATGTCAATGTGACCGTTGGGATTTGTTATTTGTTGTTTCTGGTGGTAGAAATTAATTTTGTATAAAAGCTTATTTTGTATGTTTACCTCTTGTGATGCTTTGGTACAACTTTTGTTGAAGTTGTTTGTTGATTGTAATGGTTGTTGGAACCATTTTGTAATCTCACTTTATTGATAGTGAAGAGTTTGGGTGGACTCCGAAATCGGTCCTGTGGTTTTTATTTCTCACATTGAGAAAGTTTTCCACGTTAAAAATTGTGTTGTGTTGCTTGCATAATTATTGTTTGTACATAAAGTATTTTGCTTGTGCAAGACCATTCATAACAGGTCCTGGAAGGGGAAATTGGTATCTTTTACCCAACAACTGGTATCAAGAGCTTGTGTTATTTTACCTGTTGACTTGTGATTAATTATGGAGGTTAATACAAGTAGAATGGTTACACTAAATGGTTCAAATTATCATGTATGAAAAGGAAAGATGGAAGATCTTCTGTATGTGAAGGAGTATCACTTAGCCGTCTTTGGTACTGGGAAACCAACAAATAAAACTGATGAAGAATGGAAGTTGATTCATCGACAGGTTTGTGGTTATATCAGGCAATGGGTGGATGATAATGTTTTGAATCATATTAGTGATGAGACTAATACACAAACGTTGTGAAACAAGCTTGAACAACTATTTGCAAGAAAGACTGGAAACAACAAACTCTTCTTGATTAAGCAGATGATGATGTTAAGGTATCAAGAAGGAGCCTTCATGACTGATCACTTGAATAAATTTCAAGGAATTATTCTTCAACTAGTAGGAATGGGAATCAAGTTTGAAGATGAAGTACAAGGGCTATGGTTGCTTGGTACTTTGCCGGACTCGTGAGAGATGTTTAGAATGTCTCTATCTAATTCAGCCCCTAATGGTACAATCAACATGGATTTGGCGAAGAGTAGTATCTTAAATGAAGAAATGAGAAGAAAGACACAAGTTTCGTCTTCTCAATCAGAAGTCTTAGTTACTGAAAGAAGGGGGAGAAGTAAAAGCCGAGGTCCGAAGAATAGAGATAAAGGAAGAAACAAGTCTAACAAGTTTGTCAATGTTGAGTGTCACTATTGTGGTATGAAAGGACATATAAAGAAGTATTGCCGAAAAATGAAGAAAGATAATAAGAATGACGAAGGTGGTAAAGATGATCAAGTTGCTACTACCACTTCAGATTTCTTCCTTGTTTATGATTGTGAAACAATTAATCTTTTATGTCATGAGACCAACTGGGTGATAGATAGTGGAGCAAGCATTCATGCTACATCTCGCAAGGACTTCTTTACATCTTACAAATCTGGTGATTTTGGATTTGTCAAGATGGGTAATGTTGGCTTGGCCAATGTGATTGGAGTTGGAGATGTGTGCTTGGAGACTAGCAATGGCACAAGGTTAGTCTTGCATGATGTTAAACATATTCCTGATATTCGTTTGAATTTGATTTCAACAGGAAAACTTGATGATGAGGGATTTTGTAACACATTCAATGATGGTCAATGGAAGCTCACTAAAGGTTCAATGATTGTGGCTAGAGGCAAGAAGTGTTCATCATTGTATATTACACATGCAATGATCTCTACAGGGAAAATTAATGCTGTAGAAGATGAAGATACAATGGAGTTGTGGCACAAGAGGCTTAGTCACATTAGTGAGAAAGACTTGACTCTTTTAGCCAACAAGGAGCAGCTTCCAGGATTGAAGAAAGCACCATTGAAGAAGTGTTCTCATTGCTTAGCAGGAAAGCAAAATAGAGTTGCATTCAAGAGTTCCCCTCCTTCAAGAATGCCAACTACACTTGATTTAGTATACTCTGATGTTTGTGGTCCTATGAAAACAAAAACACTTGGTGGTGCTCTTTATTTTGTCACTTTCATAGATGATCATTCAAGGAAGACATGGGTTTACACCTTGAAGAAAAAAGATCAAGTGTTGGATGTGTTTAAGCAGTTTCAGGCCTCAGTTGAGAGACAGACTGGGAAGAAGTTGAAGTGCATCAGAACAGATAATGGTGCAGAGTATACAGGTCCTTTTGATCATTATTGCAGACAACAAGACATCCGACATCAAAAGACACCTCCTAAGACTCCTCAGTTGAATGGTCTTGCTGAGAGGATGAATAGGACACTGGTTGAAAGAGTTAGATGCTTACTCTCACAGTCACAGTTGCCTATGTCATTTTGGGGTGAGGCTTTGAGCACTGTTGTTCATGTTTTAAATCTCACACCATGTGTTCCATTGCAATTTAATGTTCCAGAGAAATTTTGGACTAGTAGGAATGTTTCCTATGATCATTTGCGTGTCTTTGGATGCAAGGCTTTTGTGCATATCCCCAAAGATGAGAGATCAAAACTTGATGTTAAAACACGACAATGTGTGTTTATTGGATATAGACTTGATGAGTTTGGCTACAGGTTTTATGATCCAATAGAGAAGAAACTTTTGAGAAGTTAGAGTCGATGGTTCGACTTGGTGACCGGCTCGGACAAGTAAGAAGGCGTTTGTGGATCCATGGACGTGGAGATCCATTGTATCGAAAGTCTTCCTGGTGGGTGAGTCCATGCATGGAGGCCAGGCAGCGAGTCCCGCAAGTGTTGCGGTGGTACAAGGTACTAGAGCATAAGCTCTAAGGGCTACTACTTGTGAATATTGAAAATGACTTCCGCTCGAGGGGGAGACCACCATGTGGAAGAGACTCACACTTTGAGGGAGAGATTGTTGGAGTACAAGTGTGAGTTAAAGTCCCACATCGGATAAAAATAGAAAAGTTGACCACTATATAAGTAAGGAGTGATGTCTAGTTCACTTATATGGTTACTCATGATTTATTGGTATAAAATCTCTCCGATATTTACCCCTCTCGATTTTCCAACAAGTTAATTGTTGCTGGTATGAATTTCACTTGATGATTGATGTTTAGAATCTCCCTCATTGGACTGGAGGGGGAGATTTGTTGGGCTTGAATCCCAAGCCAAGTCCAATCCAGGTTCTGAAACCGTTTTCTAAAGCATGAAGTTTTATTGCAAGGGACGTTTCTCTCACATTAACCGTTGGATCGCGTTCAAACTTTGAAGAACGGTTAATAAAATCGGTTACTAGATTCTGACCGTTCGGATTATTCATTGACGTGTTTTTAGAGAGATTCATTCAACTGCAAATAGAGGTTATCATAATTTCTGCTCTATTCTGTCTTGTTTCGGGCAGTGATACTGAGAAACGGTTATCTCTTTGCTTAACCATTGGATTGTCCTCAAATTTGATCAGTGTGTTCCTCTCTTGCAATACGTCAATTTGACCGTTGGGATTTTTTATTTGTTATTTCTGGTGGTAGAAATTAATTTTGTACAAAAGCCTATTTTGTATGTTTACCTCTTGTGATGGTTTGGTACAACTTTTGTTGAAGTTGTTTGTTGATTGTAATGGTTGTTGGAACCATTTTGTAATCTCACTTTATTGATAGTGAAGAATTTGGGTGGACTCCGAGATCGGTCCCGTGATTTTTATTTCTCACATTGAGAAAGTTTTCCACGTTAAAAATTGTGTTGTGTTGCTTGCATAATTATTGTTTGTGCATAAAGTATTTTGCTTATGCAAGACCATTCATAACAGGTCCTGGAAGGGGAAATTGGTGTCTTTTACCCAACACTATTGACTTGACGCATATATATGAACGGAAAAGATATTTTATTTTAATTTCGAGTAAAGATTGGTTCTGATGCAATACAACTCAAATGTACCAAAATATGACTATATGAGAGATAATTAATCAATATAAATGATGATGTGGTGTAACAAAATAGAGAGAGAATCAAAATAAAAATCTAAAAAAAGTATTTAGTTGACTTTTATTATTGTTGTATCACCAAGAGATTTGACTTGAGATATGAGTATACTTTTTTTATAAGAAATGAAATATGAGTAAATATAAATAAGTATAATATTTAATTTTTTTACTTATAAATTAATATTAAAGTAATGTTATTGTTAATAAAATCTTTATGATGTCTCAATATTTTTTTTCTCGTTATTTCTTTTCATAATATTAATTTTATTTATATTTTTTCTATTTCTCTCTTTAGTATGGTATATATATATATATAATCGTTTTTGAATTAGTTGATGATATTGATAAAATCCTTGACAATATAGCTGCAAACTAGTATATGCACTTGTAAATGTAAATATACTATTTCCTTTTATTTATTTTCTTTACTTTTTTATCTTATTTTTAAAATTTGGTCGATGACTTTTTTTCTTGAAGGAAAAATTTGATCGGTGACTAGACTGTGCTTGTCACCAACTTGATTATTAATTTGGCATATTAAATTCCAAAAAGTTAATACAAGTCTAAGTACAAGTTGTCTATCTATTAAATTACTAAAATGACGTGGAGAATTGGATATGCAGACTCTTCAAATTAATGAGGTATATGCCGTATTATCTATCACCCAAAATAAAGGGTATGCCGTATATATGCTGGATGGCCAAGAAGCGTCTTTTGTTCAGCCTTGGAGATATCAGATATATATATATATGCTTTGGAGACGAAGAAACTAATAAGGAGCTTATTTTCAAGGGTAGCTAGCGGGACCCACTGACAGGACCATTGCAATCAGGCTTCGTCAACTTGTCATTGATATAGCAAACCAGACCTTAATCAGAAATTAAAAGCCCTATATCTCAAGGATTTATTGGAGGTAAGTAAACATCAAATATATATATATATATATATATATATATATATATATATATATATATCTTTCATACGGAGGTTTCTTGTCCATTAATAACATGTTTAGTTTTACATTTTGGATGTAACTTTTTACGTTTTAAATATAATTTTTAGAAGATAATAGTTATAACTTTCACATATCAAACATGATCGATCCTTTCATTCTTAAAATTCCATACACGTTTCTCCAGATAAGAGCAAAGACAGGAAACCTTGCCATTCGTGTCAATGGCCACCGCATGGAACCACCCAACGTCCAACCCACTCCCACCCCTCACCAAAGCCAGCCCACACTCTCGCCCACAATATTTGCTGTTGGAATTAATTGATATTTTTGGTTTACCGTACAACTTTGGTCCCTTTTTTCTGGTAATTAAGAAACGGTTCATTGTTGAAGACTATGCATGAATGCTTAATTAATTTGCCAAACTCTGACACGAAACTAGATAAGGGACCGTACCTTACGTGAAAAATTACTTCCACCAACTCCGGTTAGAGATACTAATTTTACGTAAAGAGTCAGTGAAGACATGTATAGTAGATATACTTTGTTCCTTAAGTTGTAAAATGACAATTTATTAGATTAAATATTGATGTATTATACTGTTTTTCTTCGCTATCGCATTGTCATTGCATCACACATATATATCATACATAAGTTTCTCCTTAAATTATTAATAGCTAGGGTGCTCTGTAATTAATGACTTAAATATATACCACAATGTCAAAGGTGACTTAGGTTGTAATAGATGGTTTTACCTTACAATACGTTGAATTTCCAGACTTAAATATGTCCCACAATGTCAAAAAGTGATTAAGGTTTTTTGGTGTTTTACCTTACGATAAGTTGAATTCCCAAATAGTCCAAGTACATATATCTTTACTTAGCTGGCTTTGATCCATTTTCGTTGTTATCTTTTATTTTCTTCGAATCTTCTTGGAATTAAATTTGCAAAGGAATAGTAACTGTGCATCCGAGTGCAAGATGATAACTACTTATAAAAATAAAATAAAAAGCGCATAGAATTGATCAAGAGAACTGACGTGTTCTCATGGACAATAAAAGCTACCTAGCTAGGTGTAATATTTTACTTGTGTTGCGATTGACGATGACTTAACTCGAGCATTTAGTTATCAGATAATACAATTGCTGCAACTTAGTTGACTCACCTTCTGCCAGTTCCTACATATAAATTCGATGCATGGCTCAACTTTCATGATGTTGAACCATGATTTGGAGTAATAGCTATGTAAAAAAAAATGATTTGGAGTAATATACTGCAATTCCATTGTTTATTTGCCTGATCAAATATTAGAAAATGCCCAAAATTATGCAAAAAGAGTTCCAGAAACACACAATCCATTTTTATCCATGATAATATTTTTATTGTTTGTATTAAATATGTTAATTGCATTACTTTTAAGTATTACAGTTATTTTTGAGTATGTTGTTGCACACCTACTTTTAGATACAGGAGGGTCAACTTGTTTAAAATAAAGTTTGTTTTCCAAAATATTTTTTTCAGTTACTAATTAAATTCCATTGATATAATTTATTATGAATAGGATTTACATTGGAAAAAACTATATTTAATAATATTTAGTTTGATCTTTTTAAAAAATAGTTTGCATGTAAAAAATTTGTTATATTTAATAATATATTAATTCAAATCAAAATCTTTTAAGAAATATAAAAAAAATTATACTATCAAATAATAATATGTATAATTTTCTCATGCAAATTAATCATGGTTTTTACCTATCTAATTTTATTAAAAATATACCCGTTATACTACCAAATAAATATGTATAGCATGTATCTCATGCAAGTCATGGCTTAAATTACCTAACTAGTTAAATTAAATAGTCACTTGTTATTAGATATTTTGTTTTTTGTTTTAATTTTAAGAGGACTTTAATTTCTTGCTCGTGCTTTGCTCTAATTCTGGCTCTTCTTCAGCTTCACAAAAATATCTGTAGTCATGGATATTTTCTCGTAAAACCCATAACAGGTAAAATTAAGATGAATATTGAAATGAATAATAGTGAATAATGTAAATGGGTATTCTCACTATTGATTTATTAATGGGGTGGGGGTGGGTATTAAGGTACTTGTGCCCAGGAATAACCGTAATTACCCATTATTATAAAATTACTTATACTCTTATCTTAATATATAATGTTATTTCTATTGTCAAGTTATATATTCTTACTTGTTATTAAGTAACAAGCATATTTCATGTTTTTTTTTTGGCCTTTAAATTTATTTTTAAATGTCATAATAATTTTTAAAAATATGATAAAAGTTTTTTTTAAAACTATTTTTAAGTAATTTTTTTAGCAAATATCTATAAATACCCACACGGATATTGATAAAGTTTGCGGATATTCACTTGATAGATACATGCATGAGTATGAAAATGAGCATGGGAGAGTGAATATTTTTCGATGGGATGGATAACCGGGGGCTACTATCCATACCCCCACATGCCCCGTTGTCAATTGTCATCCCCACTTTTGGTTCTTCCTTCTTTTTTATTTTAACTTCGAATCAGGAGTACATTGTATCTCTTGATTATTTTAATTTTAATTATATGGTCAAATTATTTCGTAGGTTTTTAAACTATTGAACAATTTTTAATTAAGTTTCTCAATTATTTATTTATTTTAATTATGTCCTTGAACTTATATTTGTTTTTAATTAGGTTATTCTGTCTAATTATTATTAGAGGAAATTAACTATAAAAACGTAATTAGTCCTTTAATCCAATATTGTCACTTCTACAAGCCTGCACTAAATATTCTCACCAAGTCATGTTAGTATTCTCACATCTTCATGCAAGCTGCAAAAAAAAAAAATCTGTAAAAATAAAAAATAATATCAAAAAATTTATAATAACTCATAAATCATGTTTAACCAATCAAGTTTGACTTCCTACAAGTTTTGAGTTCAATATTTCCAACCAGGTTTTTTAATCAGTATCTTCATTTTTACAATGTTTATCTAACCAAGTATTATTTCACAATTCTCTCCATGCACCACCCTAAAATGATCTTAGTCCAAATTCACACAATTAAAAATAGTTCATGAACCTACAAAGTATTTTAATTAACCTAAGTATGTATATATATATATATATATATATATATATATATATATATATATAATTAAACATATTTCTTTTATTTACATAATTAACTACAATGGAAGAATTTAAAAAAAATAAAGATGCAATTAATATTTTAGCACACGGAATGCACATATAAAATTTTATTTTATATAAATAAAAATAATACTAAATGAATATTTTTAATATATAAATTATGTTTATAATTAAAATTATTTAATAAATAAACATTTTTTAACATATAAATCATATTTTAAATTTATAATAAAAAATATTTTGTGCTAATGTGATATAAAGGTGATTTTAATTCTCATGAATAACCATATATTTGAAATTTGAAAACACATAACAACTTTTTAGAGCCAATTTAAAAACTGAGTTTCTACTCCAAAAATACTTATTAAATTTAACCCAACCAATGATGCATACATAGTATTATAATCAGTGAGCTAACAAGATAATTAAGGTTAATGAGCATGGTGGGATGGACGAAATACATGGGGTTGCAAAAAATTTAGGACCACGACATCAAAATTACACATTTGGGGCATTATGAGAATTGAATTGAGGACCTCTCACACCCAAAGGCCAAAGGGAGTAATGCCACTAGACCAAATACGCAAATTTGAACTTTCTACGTTCAACAACACTTATATAAATTTAATATTGAAACTTTATTGAGACAAACTAACAAAGTACAATAAACGTTATTTGTATGGATATAAAAAAATTAATGATTATATATTGAAGATGTAAAACTAATTTTATATTGTCATTTAATTAAAAATTACCATTTAAATTATTTTAAAATAATTATTTTAAAAATCAACAAATTTACCATACATAATCATTAAACAAACTAATTTATCATTTTTCTCATATAAAAATAATAATTTGTCATTATTTTTATATTATTAATTACTTAAAATTTTAATAATAATAATAATAATATTTAGAAACTAAGCTTTTAAATAATTTGTTAATTGACTGATGATATAAAAATATATTATTTAGTAATAGGTTAAAATTAAACTCGTATAATAAGTATTTAAGCAACATCACTAAGCATAACTAAGACAAATCTTAAATAGATAATCAAGCCGAATAAAACAAAAATTCATTTTGGATAAGTCATAAGATTAATTTGAGTCCTCGTTATTTTCTTGAAATAAGTTAAAATAATGATAGTATAAAAAATATTTTCATCTAATTATAAGTTGATATATATAATAAGTTTATTAATTTTTATAATAATTATTTTAAAAACCATAACAACGATAACTTTTTATCGGTTAGTATCTAAAGTTTTTTACATTAAAAAATATAGAGAAAATAGAAATTAAAGTTTGACATTCTTCAAATTTTTAAAACTTTTCCTCTTTTAAAATAAAACATCATCTTTACCTAAAATTTCTTCATAAAAGAATAAATGACGCACATTTGATAGAATGCTACAGTTTTTTATTTATATTTGATTGGTTGATTGATGTTTTCAAAATATTGAACATGTAACTTAATTTAAAACATTTTTATAAACATTTAAAAAAAATACCATTTTTGATAATAAAAATATGGGCAAACATTTGAAATGCATAAAATGACATGTTCAGAAAAACGTGTGTGTACGTGTGTGTCATATAAGGTAATAATATACAAATTAAAAGATACAAAAAATTTATATTAAAAATGTTTCTTATTGTTTTATATTCATTTTTATTGTTATATGATTTATTTATTTGATGCTTTGGATGATCTAAAACATGTAAATATATATGTAAAAAAATATTCATATTGAATTTCATTTAATTTTAGTAATTATTTAAAAATTATATGAAAATTAAGAACTATATATACATATATATATATGTATATTTATATATGAATATAATTAAAAATAATAGTAATTAATATTCTCTTAATTTTTTAAAATGAAAAAAGAATAAAAAATAATCCTAAATCTATAATTAAATAATAGCAATATAGACTTGAATGCTTAAAAGTCAATGAAAGAATCTGAGAAGTGAAAAGTAGTGGGTATTCTAGCACCACGTTGGAATTTTAAATGTGGTACTACTTCTTCCATTCATTCATTCGTTTCTACTTTGATGCTGAATATATATATATATATATATATATATATATATATATATATATATATATATATTAGTAAAAGCAAGTTGCAAATAAAAAAAAAATAAAAATAGAACAAGTTGTTTAGGCTAGTTATTCAAATTAAGCAACTTGATAATACTATGAGCTTTTATGGAATTTTTATAAAAAGTTGCAACTATAACTATAAAGAAAAAAAATTAAGTTAAAATATAGGTTGTTGTGTGAACAGAGAGATGGAATGACATCCAGTAAAAAAAAGTTACAAATTAAATTATTTTTACAATAAAAATAAAAATTAATGATTGTTCGAAAATCTTAAATGACAGCAAGAAACCCACTATATGAAAATTAAGAACACAAATTGAGTTCAGACTAGTAATTAAAATATCAAACATAAGTTCAATAATCAATAGTTTAATAATAATAATAATAAAAATAAAAATAAAGAATCATGATCTCATGATATTTTAATATGAAAAAACAAAACTAAAATACCATTTATATGCTTTAAACATTCAAAATTGACATAAAAGTATAAATCAAATATATTATAATACTTATATTTTGGTTTGAATAATGCAAACCGACGATGACGACGACGACGACGCATTCAAATTATACAATAAAAAAGAAATAACAAATATCTTAGGTTGGTTTTTTAGTTTTTAAGGAAAATAAATAAATACTATCATATTAAGTATTTTTTTACTGACCCATTGTGAAGTGATTTTTCCCTGTAATTGGCCTCTATTTTTTGCCAATTTTACCAAAAACATTTTATTGGTTTTCCAATTTTAACCAATTTTTCTTGCTCAATTCATCAATTTTTTAGACCTAGTACATCCAATTGCCAAAACTATCATACAAATTAGTTGTACGAAGGAGTTTATGGTCATTGTCAGTTAACTAGTATCCTATATATTTCACAGTGTCAAGGTTTTTTGTCATTATTTTAAAAAATAGAATTTTTTTACAAGAGATCTAAAAAAAATAGAAACTTTATATGATTACCTTGTGTAATACACGTATATTAATTATTTAATTGGAATTTAAAATATTTAACTAAATTACAATTTGGGTCTCTTTTAAAATTTTATCACAATCAAGTATTATAACAAATAATAATTATAAAAAGTAATAGTTTGGCATTACCATGAAATAAAAACTAACTATCATCTCAGAGTAATTTGTTGTTTAACTTCTGTACATAAAAAGAAATTGAAAATTCTTCACCTTGATTAACTAAAGTCTACATGTTATAAATGTTGGTTTACTTAGATTAGATATTTCCTTAATCATAGTTCAATTATTATTATTTTAATTATCATTTATAAATTAAGGTTAATTTTCATACAGAAAAATATTTATATATTTTATATTTTGATTGGCAGAATTTCAAATTTATACTTATGTTACGTATTATGTTTTTATTGTCTTATATATTATTTAAAGATTATTAGTTTTATATTTAACATCAATATATGTATTATATAAATATTTTAATTTTAATTGTTATTTTATTTATTATTGTGTTTTTATCTACAAACTTGTTTTTCCTTTAAAAAAATTACAAACTTTTTTACTCAATTTAATCTATTTTTACTTTAAATCAATAAAACTTATCTTTGTCATCAATTTCCTTATGCTTAAAACTCTTAAATTTATAATTTTTTTCATTGTCCTGATTAACTGATTAAGATTAATAGTTTTTAATTTTTTCTAAAGCCAACTAATTAAATATTTAAATTAATTCAAAATAATTATAAAATATTTTATTCTTTAAATCCTAATATATATCTAATTTATGAATTATTTTATATTTTATCAAAATTTCACTAAATTTGTAGACTTTTTTAAGAAACAAGTAACAAGAAAAATTATGTACCAAAGCAGAGTGGATTAATGAAGTTTTATGCTTTTTTTTTTCCTGAAATAGAAGACACTATCCTAAGTGGTTATTTTATCTTACTTTTTTACATTGGTTATATTTCAACCGATATAAAAAAAATACTTTTTCATTGGTTGTAAAACACAACCGATATAAAAAAAACAAAAAAATAAAAGGCATTACCCAAGATGACGTCTCATGATAATTGAGTACAAAAGTCTATTTAAGGTAACATTTTATGTTATCCTACAAGCCAAAAAATAACTCATGGTAGGTAAATAGTCTTAAAAACACTCTACTTTGGTACATAATTTTTGTATTAATTGTTTCATAAAAAAGTTGGCAAAATGTACAAAAAATTGAAAATTGAGTGATGAAATGTGCAAAAAAATTAGATGACAAAATACATGAATTTTTTATAGTTGCAAAATGTACAATAAAAATTTGGATGTCAAAATGTGTGAATTTTGAAAATTTGGTGACAAATATGTAAATTTCACAATTTGATGACATAATTCACAAAAACATGAAAGATGAGTGACAAAAAAATGTAATTAAGATTTGCTTTTAAAAATCAAGAGATTTAATTAATTTAAAAAATATATAAGATGAAACTTACATACAATTTAAACTAAAGAAACAGTGAAAGTAATTAAATTAACATTTTCCCTACCAAATCAATAATGAATAATTCTTTTAATTTCCTATATTTTAACTATATATTTTTTTGAATTAAAAGATATAATTCACCTTAAAATATCTGATATTTTCTTCCTTACAAAATTGCTCTTTAAAGATCATTAATAAAACTCACCTCTACATATGCTGAAGTTAACTGAGACAAAATATCTTAATCTTACATATCAGTTATTGCAAAGGTTGGTTGTATACAAAGTATTTCATGTGCTAAATTCTTTTTTTTTATCTATTTTAAAGAAAGTTGTAAGTGGACAAAGGCTCAAAGGAATTCCAGTAAAGAAAGTTGTAAATAAAAATATAAATAGCTAAAAATAATAATTTTGATTGGTTTAGTCGGAAACTCCTTCTGTATATGAGTTTCTCCTATTTATAATGATAAAATTATATACATAATTAGTTGTTTTTAACATGCGATCCTAGATTTTAGAAGATTACATAATTTTAAACTTTCTTTGCTGTCGACTTCTCTATGTTATTATGGTACCGTGTTTTCTAAAATGACTGCACACCACGTGCAAACAATTAGACGTTATTTTCCATTAACCACATATGTTATTTTTTGAAAATCATGACTCCATATATATTTAGCCTTGGAAAAATTACTTATAATGTCTTCACATTTAAATATTATTGTAAATTTGATTTTCTTTAAAAAGCATTGGTCATCAGAAATAATTCTCATAGTTGGCAATCATATATTAGCACCAAAGCAAGTTAGGATTTAGTTATTTAGATTGAATCGCATTAGTTGACGGTCGCCGACTAAATTAATTGTCAGCCGATGATAAAAAAATTAACCTCAATATCAAACACTTTTAGAGCCAACAAAAATCAATGTAATGAAAAATATATGATTTAAAATAATGCATCTTTCGTTCCATATGGAAAGGTGTTGGCTCACTTTAATTGAAAAAGAAGCTAGAAGTGGAAGATGGAGACAAATAAAGCTGAGCGAAAATGGACCTCCAATAACACATGAAGATTGAAGATGCCATCTTGAGGATTTTTGTGCTGCATCGGGAGAGAAGGTTTCACTTGATAAAACGAGAATGTTCGTATCTTGGAACATCCACCATAATTCATAGAAAAATACATAATATTATGCACTGTCTCATATATAGTATTATATTAAACTAGCATAGAAGGCCGTGCAGTGAGAAAAGCAAGAGAGAAAATGTCAAAGAAAGTGGATCCAGAATGCACAAACAATTGACACATCATAGATCAAAATGGAGGCCGGACAAATTTAATATATAAAGATTAGAATGCACTCTCAGATATAAAAAAAAAATAAACTAAAAATACAGTCTCTTAAATCTTGTTTGATTATCAGTTTACTCTTTCTTAGATACTGCAACGTGTCATTTTCCTTTTTATACTTTTAACTTTTAAATTCAAATTATTTTTAAATTAATTATGCATATTGTTTTTATAATTTTGAAAATTTCAATTAGTATTTTTAAAATTTTATCTAAGTAATTATACATATTTTATAAATAATTTTAATTTCTTATCTTTTATTTTATTTACTAATCCATACTTTTAATTTTTTTGCATGGATTTAGCAATATTCTACAATTCTCGAGCTTTTGCTAATTATGTACAAGTAAATGATGTGTCAAAAATAAGTTATATCACTACTTTATTGCTTCTTATGCCAGA
This sequence comes from Glycine latifolia, assembly GCA_013407115.1. Classification (NCBI taxonomy): domain Eukaryota; kingdom Viridiplantae; phylum Streptophyta; class Magnoliopsida; order Fabales; family Fabaceae; genus Glycine; species Glycine latifolia. Next base: position 24,338,496 of record CM023953.1, read on the forward strand.
ATACACAGATTAAGAACAAAGAAGTTAAGGACACAAATTGCTTTATTTGGTTGATTTTATCTTTTTGGCAAACCTGTGTGTTCTTGGTGAATGGTGAGCTTGGTTTACAGAAAACAAACAATCCATCAATGGTCGTGTTGACGGAATAGTGGACTATGATTAATATTTTGCCAATTTCCATTAGATATAGGGGTCCTATGGCTGATAAGATATATTTTGACACTTGGAAAAGTTGATGTTCCAACAACCATCTAATTATTGCACAAAATTATTTTCAAAAGAATTTGTAACACCTTTCATTGTCTTTCAATATGAAAGGGTCATCGTCATCCTTCCCTTTTGTGTCTGGACTTTTAGGAAAATTAAGGTAGAAGCTTGTTCAGGAGATAGTAATATCCAAAGAAGAATAAAAAAAGGAAGGGATGCTATCGTCAATTATATTTTAGTGGCAAGAGAAATAATGAGATCAACCATATTTTTTCACTTTGCACATTTTTTTAAAACTAAATTGACTATAAAATCGTCCACGAAACTAGTATTTCTAATAAATTTAATATTGTTTTAGATTTATTCATCACCCATCTTTTCCCTTTTTATGAGTTATTCTTATACATTTTGAGTCCAAAATTAGTTCTCGTTCAGAATATTGCAGTTGTTCTTCCCTGCCGTATATTTTTGCAGCGGACTCAAATTTTCAGTGGGCTTTTTACTTTTTAGAATGCTCATGTAAATGCATCTCGAAATTTTTCGAGCATGCAGAAGTTTGGCTGGGAGCCTGGGAGCGCTTAATGCAATGTAAATATTGTTGTGATTTAAATAAATTATGCATAGTTTTATAATTTTGAATGATCTTAACTCATAAATTTAAAATTAATTATGTATTTCTTATCATTTTAAATATAAATTGTTTTACCTAAATTTAAAATTGCTTGAAAAATCTACAAAAAATTTATCATAACAAAGGGACAAACATAAAACAATATCAATAATTTAATGTGATTTTTCTTTTAATTTTAACTAGGAATTGGAAAGACTTTGAAATTAAGCTTTCGGTGGGAGTGTAAGTTACGTGAATTTCATTTTTGAGTAACAAATTCAAGATTTGAACCTTTCACCTTATAAATAAAGTTGAAGTCTAAAATAAATAATTGTGTTAGATACTCAAATCAAAGGAGAGTTTTACTCCCACATAGTTAAAAGAATTGTTTATTCTAGTGAAAGATGTTGTTGTCTCTTTCAAAAGAAAGTTTTGTCTATGTAGGATTTAGTTTTCTTAGTAGCTTTTATAATTTTTAAAAGGAAAAGTTATGCCAAAAGTATTTTTTTAATTTTTAAGAAATTGAACAACTTGTTTTTTATAAAAGAAATAGGTTAAAAGAAATTAAGAAATACTAATTCTTCTTATCTATTGGTTTCTCTCTTTTTTCTTCTCTCTCTGTCTCTCTTCTCTCTTTTCATTTTCCCTTTTTTTCTAAAATAAAGAAAAAAATAGACAAATAACTGTTATATTATTTTTAAAACTCACTTTGATATTAACCTAAAAAATAACTTTTAAATTAAAAAAAAATGGATAAAGTACGCCTACCTCTTGGTCCTCTACTGTGATCAACCATTGTTGGTACACAAATCTTAGCCACAGTATATAATTCCCCACTGTAGTGACTCTTTTTCTCAAAACATGAGTGATTGTTTTCATTCTTTATCAGTAAAATAGTAATAGACAAGGGGTTATCACATCTTTTGACACCCAAGACAGGGAACTTCTCAAGTTAGGAAGATGGTTATGATATTGTCAAATGGAAGATTATACATAATTTAAACAATTTAAAAATAATAACGAGCAATTAATATATTTGGTGCATCGCAAGAAATGTATATATTTTTATATAAAAAGATACTTACTGCATTTTAAATTGCGTACTGATCTAGCTAGGTTCCAACCAATTCTCTCAACCTAATATAAGGATTTTAGGAGTCTTTTAACTCTTGAAGCTGGAAAGAACCAGATGAGTAGTAGGTCCGGTTTGATTAAGATAACCTTATCACGATTTAGTGGTAATGAAAGCTCTTGAAATATATCTAAACCTCAATCCAATTAAATCTTTGATCTATAATTATGCTTGCTTAAAATTAGTATAATATCCAAAAGAGAGATAATGACTCTTGGCACCTCTTTTCTCTCTTTGATGTTTCGTCCAAACTCAACTTTGGTAAAAGTAACTGTTTATGGGTGTGATAGCCCAATTGCAGGTCAGTAATCATGGGGATACCCTTTGTCTCCTATGATGGACCCACCCAGCTCTGTTTTGTAACTAAGCTAAGCATAGGGCACCTTTACCAATTAGCCATTATACGGAAAACAGGACTACTTACATAATTAACAAACCAATATTTACATGTTTTACAAATGCAAAATAGAGTTAATTAAGAGCTATATAAATCCCATGTTAATAAAATATTATGGTATTCGTATGCCTTCAGCCAACCATCGGTGTCGGTTTTCTCTAAATATTTAGATTCGAATTTCTATACTACTATTCATTTGTTTATGTTTCGATAAGAACATAAATATAAGAGCCATAGTATATTATCTTATAGTATTTTCTAATCAATCCTTCCAATATTTTGTAAAAAAATGAAAACAAAAATCTCTTAATTTTTTTAAAAACATGTAAAGTATTTAATGTTTTTATTTGATACTTAATTAATAGAATCTTTAAAAAAATTATAATAGAATTTAGTATATCGTATGTATAAATATGAAAATTCTCAAATGAAATATTCACACACCAACGATACTGGAAAGGAGACATGGACATACGATGAAGGGTACGATGAATGCGGGCGATAAATAAGACTAAAAACGAAACAGGGGAAAGTTGTTTATTGCCAGACAAAGACAGAATAAATCCACAGGAACAGGACAAAGACATATTGATTCAAGAATTGTGATGATCATTTGGTATGTAAATTAATTTTGGGTGAAAAGATTGACCCCTTAATTATTTGATAGGATGGAAAGGCAGAAATTTGGATGGTTGAGAATTCATAAGTCAAATTCTCATTTCTCCTTTTTTTTGGAAAGATTGTGAAGGAAGGAATGAAACTGGTCAGAGTTGACATGTTTTCATCCATTTAAATACTATTTGTCACATATTTCTATTCTTTTATCAACCAAATTAAATAAAAAAAGTGAAGTCTCTATTTTATGAGTATTAAACAACTTTTGCATATATATCAATTATCAAACAAGAGTCTCCAGGTTGGGGTGGTCTCTTTTTATTTTTATTGATACTGATTAATAATACTAATTAGTACGTGTTTGGTTAATTATTGAAACTCATGTTTAACGAAAAAATACGTGTTCTAAGGCATAAAAGCTACATTATGTGAGGATTTTTTATTTTAACGTGAACTGATTGGCAAACACACCCATACTTGATAGTTAATAATTAACGTTCATTAATTGATTCACACGACTTATATCTTTATGTGTCTATTCGTTAGGGGTGTAACTGAACCTGTTGTTTTTATAACACAAAACGGACACAAAGACAAAAGCCTCGCCCTCAGTTCACTCTCAATCTCACACTTTCTTTCTCTGATTCTCCATGCTGCAATGGCTTTAATAAAGTCATTACACTACATGTCAATGTCTGTCTCACAATGTTATGTTACCTAGCTTTCTATCCAGAAAAAAGAGTTCAGAGAAAACCACGGGGGAAAAACAAGGGAATTTTACTGCCTCCATGCCACGTGCGATCTCAACAGAAGTGGAAGAAACATCCTTAATTTTCGTGAAGGAGAAATTAAAAAAGAAAAAGAAAAAAAAGTGTGACCAAATGATCCAAATCATGAGTCGATCGACTTTGTAATTAATATCTGTTTTATGTTGATGCATCGCTTCAATGCCTAGTTTGTTCCAAAGAATGATGCAATTTTCAGCTTTTTTGTATAGAAAAAAAAATTATATATATATATGCGGATGAATTAATTGTAATCATGGGCCTCTTTTATCTATATTTAGAAGAATTCGTCAATTAAAATCATGAGCCTTTTTTTGTCTATACCAAAAAAGAATTATTGAAAGCATGCATCCTAATTCACCTGCGCTATACAAATAATGACTTATTAACTGTTTGAGAAGATAATACAGGATATCCTATTTGCATCATGGTCATGGCTAAAGCACAAAGGTGGAGGTATGTTTTCATTATTCATTAGTCATGTTTTTTTTTATGTATTATTCATTATTCATTAGTCACGTTCATGTGTTCTCTGTTGGTCAAATACAGAAGGAGTTTTTTGGTTACTGTTACGTAAACTATAAAGATAGGAGTAATGTTTACTAGTTTTTACATATAGGGGTAACATAATTGGATTTTGTCAAAAGCTTGCTGATAAGATGGGATTTGTGGATCTGGTATAGATAGTGTAATTATCCTCTGTATTCATCGAGTACAGAGTGTTTAGTTAATTAATTTGGCAAATTGGCATAGTTGGGGTAGAGGATCTATGAGAAGTTGGGTTAAGTACCTCTTCTACCCTTTTTAATCTATCTTAATGCATTAATTTTACTGATTATTTTTTTTTAATATTTGACAAAATAAGGTCGACTCAACCGAGATTAATAAATGATGAGAGAATTAGAACATTTTATCCTATATATGTTAAGAATAATCTCTTAGACATGGTGTATAAATACTCCATAAATATTATCTTTATTATCTTAGACCGAAGATATACATCAGCATATTAATTATAACCATTTTTTTATACATTAACCATTTTTTCCGTCTAAAAAACCATTTATTTATCTAATAGGGTAAACAATCCAAAATATCTCATAATTATATCTTTAATTATTTGTCAACACAGGTTAAATGTATATATATTTTATCTTATCTAGAATCTTTCTAACTAAATTAACATAGTTAGACCGTTAGACCAGAAATAACAACTTTTGTATTTCAAGTGGCAAAAATAGAATGAATTTTTTTGAAGAAACCAAAACAAAATTTGGAAATTTTAACGAAAATATATATTTTTCTGTACTTTTTTCTATTTAAGTTAAAATGTATACAACCGATTTCATATGTAATATACAAATCAAGAATGCATAAAATGATGTAAAAATGCACAATAAATTAAAGCCTAAAAAGATGGATGTAGTTTTTTTCTTCTTCTTTTTGGAAGTAAAGATGGATGTAGTTAAAAACGTATAAAATGAACTTAATCATGAAATATCTAACTTTTCTTTTATATATATTTTTTAAAAATAATTTAAAACTGCCATCACTTTCGGTAAGAAAATATTCCTTAAATTGCAACACTCATCATTAATTAACAGTAAGTTTAACTTCAAATATAATCAATTCTTCATTGATCTCCTATTTTAAACTAAGAAAACTAATAACCTTTGAAAAGGGTCATTAGATATTTAACGAATTCTAAAAAAATTATATAGGGCGCGTGTACATAAAAATGATAGAATCTCTCCAACAAAAAAACCCAGAAAGGAAAGCATGCTTTTTATATCAAGCATTTTGATGGAAAAAATTATTGTTGAACACTCCCAAAAAATGGGTGTAAGAAGTAAATGAAAGAGAGAGAAAAAAAGGAAAAAAAGAGTAAGCGAGAGAGAGAAAACAAGAAAATGTTATGTGATGATAATAAAAAAAAGATAAAAATAGAAACAAAAATAGGTAGCAATAGATATATGAAAATTATTCTTCTTTGGTGGCAGACATCTAGACTGTAACTAACTTTAGTCATTGTTCAACATCTTGTGGTGCATATTTGCCACCTCTTTAGGTTTATACTTTATACCCAAATTTCTGAAACCATTTATTCGCTAGCAATATAAATAATGTTTCCTAAAATATTAAGTTAGTTACACACACAAATATAGGATCATAAAATAAATAATAATAATAATATTTTATAGTTTAATTTTGTTGTCTCTAAGTGTAAGAAATCATCATAGTTATATTTTTTTTTACTGAGTCATAGTTATTCTTTTTAAAATAGTTATTATCTAAATTAATAAATTAATTATATATGATAATTTGTAATTAGATGATTGTATAAAATATTTTTATAGTGTATTTTAATCAAATTTATATTCTCTAAAAATACTTGAATATTTATTTATGCTAACTAATTACTAGTATATAATCTGATTTAATGTAAACAGATAATAAAATACTTCTTGTCGGTGACATATAATAAAGCATAATATAATTGATCTTTTTGATTTCCCTTCATGTTCGCATACCAAAAGAGAAGTATCAAGGCCAACTCCAATTTTTCAGTCAATATAACCCCACTTTTGATGTGGACTAAACCAACTTTTTTTTTTATGAAACTTGCATGACTTTAGCACGAGGACAGACAAACCTTTAAGTCACGTCCATATCTAATTGTCTACTATCCCTTTGTAGGCATGTGAAGATATATGTATATTCTGTGGGCATCTTTTAAAACTAAGTTAATGCACTACCCAAGAAGGAGGAAAAAAGCATTAATTTCATTGCAAAATCTAATGGAAATCAAAAGAGCTTGAAAACTAATTAAGAAGAATTATTATATATAGGTTAAATCCTGTCACTATCAGTGTAAATAAAACTACAATGGCAACTAAAATAAAAAATTATTACTAATATGAAAAGGTAATTAGTATATATAAAAGTAATAAAAATTTATCCTACGATGATTGTAAATTTTTTTAGTATATAAACGCTGATGCGTATATAACTAACTAATAGTTTATCATGTTCTTAAATATTACTAGCTAATACGACTGTGATAATCATAATCCATTTGCTAACAAATACGACAAAGTTAGAACTTCGAAATTAAAGCATCCTTTGGTGGACACTACATGCTTAGTCACTAGGAAGAGTGTATAACTCTGCAATGCAAACACATTGTGAACAGAACCCTAGTATACAAGCAATGTATATTTACTATTAAAGGAACAACATTAATTTTGATTTTACTCCCTTGCTTTCATTTTTTCATGTAATTAAGTATAGAAAAATATGTCAATGTCTTAATGTTTAGTTACTTTACACCAGCAACTTTCTCGTAACTCGCTATCAGTATAAATTCTGCATATTCTTTCTTGTGCAAATATCTATGATCAAGTTACATACTTATTTCTTTTTTTTAACTTCGTCGATAATGACAAATGATTGCGTTAACACCTTTTTATAAATAATTATTTAAGAAAAGTAAAAGTTAAAAAGCGGAATTAACCCGTGCATGCCAATATTTTAATTAATATTACTTTATAAAAAGATATTACTCAAAGCATTATTAGGAATCACTTCTTATAGGAGTGTTTTGATTATGCATGCACTGACAAGGCCTGTCTCTAGCAAAGACAGACAAAGTGATACAATTGAAAGGGAAGAAATGTTCATAGTTTTTCAAAAGCTTTTGAAAAGTTTTGTCTTATTTTATATATGTTTATCCAAAAAATTATTGTCTTGATAGTCCAGAAAGAAATTGTTTTGATCCAACTACTATAGCAACTTCTTTAATCAGTTAAATTGGTTGCATCAATATCAATGAGAACCTAAGGTACGTTGGAGGATGCATATTTGTAGAGACTTCGATGCTCATTTAGCATAGTAAAAAAACATTACAGGCGGAATAAAATGTATTTGATGAAAGAAACAACGCAAGTATTTATAGAGAAATTTTGTGACTTGTTTAGTGATTTTACATCGTCATCCTATTATATGTCGCCTCAGAAGATCAATTGCATATTACATTAAGCATACCTAAAGAAGCAACATGCATGCTTATGTCAATGGTGATTTCAGGAATTGGACGCCATAAATTGACTACTAAATTGACATGTGAAGAGTGATCCGATCACATGATTAATTTTCGAACTATGTTGCCAGAGCGTGATATCATTCCAGATAAGAAACTCAAGAGAAAAAGAAAAAGAAAAACTAACCAACCCTTTCTTTACAAAAAAAATCTTCCATATTCATGCTTGAACAGATGTTACTTAGTATTAGTGATTTTGATAGCTATTTGACGTTTTACCTACAAGAATGAAGGCTGTTGAATCCAATTTAATAACTCATGGAGGATTGAATTCAAAACCTACAAACTAATCAAACCTTTCATTATTATTTTACACTAGTTAAGCAACCGTTAGTCAACCAAATCCTACTTGACCCTTTAATTGCTTGCTAAAGAATAAAGATATGAACGTGCAGTAGTTATCTATCATAATTTAGCATCAGAAAAAGTAGCATTTAAAGACCCTGTCCTATTCGATTTATTTCAATCTGAAAGTTTTGCAAATTGTTGTGTCAATTCTATATATAGCTGTCCAATTGTGAATGCTATAGTTATTCATCAATATACCTTACAGGAAAAATGAAATTAATTGTTAACTCGACCCCATTAGAATTAGATTTTACCCCCCGGAGTACATGCTACACTAACTGATGGGGATGAAGGGTCTATTTTTGCAGAGAAAAAAACACATAAAAGAAGGACAAGTAAGTAATAAAGTTGCAGGCGCGTGAGAAGATGATGACTAGAAAAATATGAAAAAAGGAAAGAGTGATAAGACGTGAGATATGTAAAGGAGCGGACTGTTGATTCAGAGAGGGCTCGGCTTTCTAAACTCTGAGAGCCACTGATTAGGAATGAGTCCTAACAACTAACAACACGCCCACCATACTTGCTGCCAAACCATACCCAATCCACACTAAATAGTATCCTTATCCTATCTCTCACTCACTTCAATTAAAAAATATTTATCACAATAAAGACACAAGCAATGTGTAAAGTGTTAAAGATTTTTTTATTTTTATGTTGACATTCAATTACAAAGATATTATATTTAACGGCTTTAATTACTAAAGTTTAAAAAATAGTTGTGTGCTATTTTGATTATAATGAAAAAAATAAATTATTATTTCATTATTTGGAAGCTCTATGTTATTCATATAAAGGGAGAAAAATATTATATGGAGAGACTTATTCTAGTATATATAAAGAGAGACTCATTTTGGTTTGAATCATGACTAACTTTTATTTTTGTATTTGTGTAGCCGGTAAACTGGATGCAACGCCAAACAATACTGTAGTTGCTTTGGAATGTGGAATTTTTTCCTTCAACGCGAATAGAACGTGTTTCCAAACACAGTCTACAACCTCGATAACTTCCCTATACAACCTTGACAATTACAATTTAAAACCATGCTAACCATCTTAAAAATAAACTAAGAATGGATATTTGTTGTTTAACCGTGTATGTATGCTAATTAAACTTCTTTTTTTATTTGTAGTTAGTTAGCATCAGTATTTAATATTAACAAACTTGAAAGAAGTTAGTGATTTTATTTAATGAACCGTATGGCTCTAAAAATGTCGAATATCACAGGCCTACAAATAAAATCAGCTGGAAAAAAAGGTAACATTATTTTTCTACTTATGGTTGACGAATTAACCTATAAAACTTTCATTTGAATTCAACCATGGTATTCATTACCATAATATTTACGTACCTAATAAAATGTGTAGTGGGTTAAGATGTCAGGTTGAATTTTTCTGAGCGAAGAAGGGGAGAAAAATAATGTAGCAGAAGATGTTTAATCAATCAATTGAAATGAAATGAATGAAAGGGCTCCTTGGTTCCTTTTTTGGTTGTGTTGGTGTTGGTGGAGGGCCATACCCACAACAACACAAGTGATGGAAATTATTAATAATAAAGAAGAAAAAAAAAAGATAAAGTTAAGTCCAAAGCAAAGGAGAAGAAAGAAGGTGGGGGAGTGCGGGTTCTGTACTGTATTGGCTTGTCCCCCCACCCAACACACACACCCACACTCTCTCTCTCTCTAACATAACCCTCCCAACCCAACCCAAGTCCAAAAGGCACTACCACATTGGCTTTTGTTGCCTTTTGTTTCTGTGCCTCCTATGCAATTGTCTATGTCTGCTGTTTCTGCTCCCTCTTTCAAGTACCTTCAAATGGGAGTGGAATAATACTTTGAATTTTTTTGTTATTATTTGATTGACACTCTTCTCTTCTTCAGTTCTTCTTCTTCTTCTTCTTCTTCCCACCATGTCCTCTGTTCCACTCCTCCCCTGTTTTTATTCTTCTTTTCTCCCTTGTGGTGTCCCTCCAAACATGAACTCCTTTTTCATGATTTGACCTCATTTCCATTTTGTTACAGTTCTCACTTTCTGCCTTTCTTTTTTTAAAAACCCACTTGATTGATTGCACCCTTGGCCTCCTTTATCCTCTTTTTTCTCTGTTTTTTATTTTATTCTCTTTGGTTTCCCATTTGAGTCCCACTTCAGAAGAGAACCAAGGAAAAACAACCACATTGGGGTGTGTTCATGGAAATTGATCTGAATGATGATGCAGTGACGAGTGAGGCTGAAAAGAGTGCGTCTTGCAATGAGGAGTGTGAGAAAGGTACTGCTTTTGCGTTGTCCTCTTCAACATGTTCATCCTCTGGCTCCTCCTCCGCACGTGTGTCTTCTTCTTATCTTGAGCTTTGGCACGCTTGTGCTGGCCCCCTCACTTCCCTCCCGAAGAAAGGGAATGTGGTGGTGTATTTCCCACAAGGGCACTTAGAACAAGCTTCATCTTTCTCTCCCTTTTCACCATTGGAGATGCCAACCTATGATCTTCAGGCACAGATCTTTTCTAGAGTTGTCAATATTCAGCTACTTGTGAGTGTGCTCAAACTGAGAATGAAACTTGTATTGCTTCTATTTGTTTATTTGGTTTGGTTTAATTTATTTTTCTCTACGAATAGGCCAATAAGGAGAATGATGAGGTTTATACACAGGTTACTTTGCTTCCCCTGGCTGAGGTTGGTTTTTTCTTATTATTCTGTTTTGGTGCATCATCTTTGGTTAATTTTGGTTTTTCCTTTAGAAAGATGACAATTTCTTATTACTTTGAGCATTGTTTGTAGTATTTAGAGGGAAAAGAGCTTGAGGAATTGGGAACAGATGAAGAGGGAAATGAAACAACACCTACAAAGTCAACCCCTCACATGTTTTGCAAAACTCTTACAGCCTCAGATACCAGCACTCATGGGGGGTTCTCTGTCCCTCGCAGAGCTGCTGAAGACTGTTTTCCTCGTTTGGTGTGACACCTCACATGTTCTAGCTTTGAATTTCTAGTAACATGAAATTGTTTAGGAGTTTTGAATTCATTGTCTCCCTAGGGGTGATGAATTTCTTTTTGTGCTCACTACAGGATTATAAGCAGCAAAGACCTTCTCAAGAGCTTGTTGCCAAAGATTTGCATGGTGTGGAGTGGAAATTTCGACATATTTACAGAGGTAATTGGAAAAAAATTAATTAAAAAACTGTGTGTGTGGCTAGCTTCATAATCTTATATTAATACAGATGATATAGAAAGTCCTTGTGGTAATTTTTGTCAGGTCAGCCAAGGCGGCATCTGCTCACTACTGGCTGGAGTATTTTTGTTAGCCAAAAGAATCTTGTTTCTGGAGATGCCGTTCTCTTTCTTAGGTGTGTATATGTGTGTGTGTGTTCAAGTAGGATTTTGTTTTAAGAATATAATAACACTGATAGTGTAAAGAATTATTATACTGTCACAGTGTCACTTAATTTCAAACCGCCAGCCATGTACAGAATAAGTTTGTTTGATTTTCAAAATAACTACCTTAAAAGTCATACAAAAGGATGATTTCTGATTAACAGTGTAAATTTTTTTACACTAACTGTTCATATCTATTAAACTATTTTTTTAATTGGTATTGATATGTATGTTCTTTCTATATTGTTTTAGCAATCAATGTTATATTGTTCTTTTATTGAAATGAATAGTGTATATTCTTTATTGATTATTAATATTAAGGGAACTTCTTGTCATAGTGACCAATTAGCATTAGAAATCCGTAGGGGAAACAAAAAAAAAAAAAACGAACATATCTCTAAACCTCTGATATTTTTTGTTCACGACTATCCAGAATTTATGTCTTACCAAAATCAGGAAGCTTGGAAAATGAGTGATAATAATATCCTTATAGTGGATCCTTATTGCTCATTAATTACTTTGTAGGGGTGAAAATGGAGAATTGAGATTGGGAATCCGAAGAGCTGCTCGACCGAGAAATGGTCTTCCTGAATCCATTGTTGGTAGTCAGAGTTATTATCCCAATTTCCTTTCTTCTGTGGCTAATGCTATATCCGCCAAAAGCATGTTTCATGTTTTCTACAGTCCAAGGTACTATACTAATGAATAAAAAAAATTCGTTTTGCAAGGTGTTTGAAGTACACACTCTAATTATTACCTTTCATTATCGTTATGTTGTTGGAAATTATAGATGAAACATCAATTTGAGGTATGTCATGATGACTTATCTGTCAGTTAGTATTGAATCTTAGTTACAATGAAAGTGAAGTATTAGAATATTCTAGTTCATATGGTAAGGTATGGAGAAAAGAGTAAGCACCAGAACAAAGCATTTATTCTTGCTAGGAAGCGCTAGATAGATAGCTCACATGTGTTATTTAATTTCTCATAGTTGTCTGTTATTCTTCCAATAAGAGCTTTCCATCCTTGTCAAGGAAGGGATTTAATGCTCAGAAATAGACAGGTAGGCTTTATCAGCAAATATATCCTTATCATCTTGGTGTTGTCCGAAATACTTCCCAAACCATACATGAATTCTGTTAACCAACAGCAGAACCATAGTTTTTATCCATATTCTATCATCAGATGATTGAAATTGTCCATTTGACCTGTAACTTGTTAGCTGCTTTGTTATATTGTTCTGTTGTGTCAAATAGTAAGGATCCTATGTTCCATTTGACTGTTCATTTGCTGGTAGGATCCTTACATCTTGTGCCGTGTTCATTATTGTGAGGATTTTTTTGTTTCTTGTTTGATAAAGGATTTCAGCGTACTCATGATAGGTATAATCTAGCTATAGATTTGTAACATTTAAATTTGGTATAATACAGAGCAAGTCATGCGGATTTTGTTGTGCCCTACCAAAAATATATCAAAAGCATCAAGAATCCGGTGACCATCGGGACAAGATTCAAAATGAAATTTGAAATGGATGAATCTCCGGAAAGAAGGTCAACTAGCTACAACACAGTTATAATATTTTAACCATTATCTTCCATGAACAAAACAAAAATATCTATAGGAATATGACATTTTCTTCCTGTGTTGCAGGTGTACTAGTGGTATAGTGACTGGAATGAGTGATTTGGATCCCTATAAATGGCCTAAGTCAAATTGGAGGTGCTTGATGGTACATTTGCTATTTTTTCTTTACAAACTACGCAGAATGTTTTGACCTTATATTGTACATTTAGCATTTGCTCTGGATTTTATCTTCACCGACTTTGCCATGGAAGATATGTTATGCTTCATAAACCTTTTATTGATGATGCATTTTCATGTGAGGTTTTTTATTTATATATTCCTTTTATCACTTTCTTTTGTAGTTGCAGTTGATTGAGAAGGGTTTGGATAAGAAATTAATAACTCTAATTTTAGATACCCTCCTCAAACTGAAATTTTGTGAAGCCACTTTATATGGATCCACTCACCGAGAAATCTAATCCTTTCCCCAAAATTCTATATATGATATGATACATCCTTGCACAGAATATTGCCTTCATGCATAATATACTACTCTATTTTGCTAGATTTCACTCTGAATTGTTTTACATGCAATTATCATACCCAGAGAAAAACTTACAGTTAAGCCTGCAATCGAATCAAGCTCACTCTACAAAAATAGTGCTTTTAAATTTTAACGCAATACATTAATATAGACCAAATGGTGACATCTTGTTACTGTGATAACCAACAGGTCAGATGGGATGAGGATATTGAGATTAATCATCAAGATAGAGTATCTCCATGGGAGATTGATCCTTCTGTGTCTCTCCCTCCCTTGAGCATTCAATCCTCCAGAAGGCTGAAGAAACTGAGGCCAGGTCTGCAGGCTGCCACACCCAGTCACCTCACCACTGGTATGAATCCCAAATCCTAATGCCGAGACAGCCAAAGTAAAATAAACCAGTAAACTTCGAGATCCTAATCATCCTCTATTTAATTTTTGGCTTCTGCATCTGTGGCAGCAGGAGGCAGTGGGTTTATGGACTCTGAGGAGTCAGTAAGATCATCCAAGGTCTTGCAAGGTCAAGAAAATACGGGTTTTATGTCACTATATTATGGATGTGACACAGTAACTAAGCAGCCAGAATTTGATATCAGATCTCCAAGTCATCGTAATCTTGCATCAACCGGAGTGAGAAAGATTTCTGCTGCTGAGTTTATGAGGGTTCACCCTTCTAGTTATGCAGGCTTCACGGAAACTAACATGTTTCCAAGGGTCTTGCAAGGTCAAGAAATATATCCATTTAGATCCCTGACAGGAAAGGCTGATTTGAACTTTGGTTCTTGGGGCAAACCCAATGTCAGTTACTCAAATTACAACCTGCATCAGGCAACCAAACCTAGCTTTCACTCTTTAGGACCTGAAGTTATTCAAACTGCATATTTCCCTTATGGTGATATTCACAATGCTGGTCAAGGTAGCAGCATGTTGTGCTCCAAACCGACCAATTTCCAACGAGAGAATATCCCATTTGACACTCCTTCCACTCAGTCAGGGATCATGAGAAATGAAGTTGGACGGTCAGACATCACAATTCCAAATGAGCAGAAGCTGCAGGACAATATTTCTGGTACTGCTTCTTTAGGGACAAACATGAGGATTCCAAATGATGACAATTTCAAGGAGAAGGTAAAAGCTTGTAAACTATTTGGATTTTCCTTGTCCGGGGAAACTACAGCCCAAAATTTACAGAACTCTGCTAAAAGAAGCTGCACAAAGGTGAGCGACGATAGCAACAGAGTTATATTGTGAAATATGCCTTTTTCTCTCTTCCATTGACAATTTGCCCACCCATGTAACATAACACTGAATGAAGGTTCACAAGCAAGGTAGCTTAGTTGGAAGAGCCATTGATCTCTCAAGATTGAGCAGCTACAATGACCTGCTGATTGAACTAGAGAGACTATTTAGCATGGAAGGCCTTCTAATAGATCCTAATAAGGGATGGAGAATCCTCTACACTGACAGTGAAAATGACATTATGGTTGTGGGAGACGATCCATGGCAGTAAGTAGTCATCTTCCTTAGCTTTGCCATGTTTTAGTTAGTTATCACTGGCCATCATCACCTTATTCTACACAATTAACTGATGGGACGGGACCAATAGAACCTCACTCCTGTTCCAAACTATTATCTTATGTAACATAACAATGTAGGTGAAAATGTGAAATACACTGAAAAAATTGCATTTTGCGGTTTGTCTGCAGTGAGTTCTGCGATGTGGTATCCAAGATTCATATACAAACACAAGAAGAGGTGGAGAAGATGACAATTGGGATGATGATCAATGATGATACCCAGAGTTGTTTGGAACAGGCACCAGTGATGATGGAGGCTTCAAAGTCTTCCTCTGTGGGTCAGCCAGATTCTTCTCCAACAGTGGTTAGAATGTAGGTCAGGGTTGTCTTAATTAAGTATAAGTATTGTGTTGTTGGCCCTGTTTCTATGCTATATGATCAATAATAGTTCGATACTATTTTCCACATCTGTTGATACCACATTAATCCATTACTATCTTTTAGCTAGTATAAGCCCCTATCATCCCCTATCATGGAGATGCTCTAATGAAAACAACTTATGACCAACCTTGTGCGATAGCCACATATGGTTTTAAAGAACACAAGCCACTCCTGTTCGCTTCATATAATAATTGAGTTGTACGGTCAAATACCAATATTTCACCCACAAAAAGAAAAAATATACCTAATAGTTAATAGTTCAGTTGAGAACACACTTAAAATTTGTGGGAAAAAATTTGAGTTCAATTCCTGTATAATATAATCTTGGGGAAAGATAAAGAATTTTAAGTGTGATTAAGTCTGAATTAAATATTAGTCTCATAATCGATTCAAAGGATCGAAACTTGTGAGAATATCTTGTGTATCATTAAGAAGCTTATGACCTTAGTTATGGTGGCATCAATTCAAAAAGAAAAATAATATCACGTCTATGCTACTGCTTTCACAACAGAAACATGGTTGATTTATAGCTTGCCCTTAAATAAATAAATAAAGGTGGATAAATTCTAAAACCCCAAGTTGTCCAATTTCAGGAAAACCCAAATGGGACCAGTTAGCTGCAGAGGAAACAGAGAACATTTACTTATCGGAAATCCGCATTTCTCTGTTTAAACTCTAGTAGAGAGGCTTTTTATTTTTTATTTTTTGAGGATGTACAGAGAGGCTTTTATTCAGTGACCAGCTATGTTATAGAAAAGGTAAAGGACAAAACTAGTTTTGTAGATGTTTTCGGTATTGTTCTCACAATTAATTGAAATTTTACTTAAGTAATTACATTAAAAATCAACCGAGATTAATAAAACAGAATTTCAATTCTAATAAGAGAAACAAAACCATGAAACTACATCAAAATTTTATTCAAAGTTAAGAATTGGGGTGGTTGCCAAATTTTAATTTTTAATTTTCAAATACAATTTTTTAAATAACATGTGTTTGGTAAAAATAGTGTTGAAATGATTTTTAACTCATTTAAAATAGATTTAAACTCATTGTCAAAACCAACAAAAATGTTGTAAATTTGTTTTAGTTTTAAAAAAATAATCTTATCATCATCATCATTCCACCAAACCATAAATATTAGGGGCGGATCATAAAGATGTGCAAAAAATAGTTTGAAAAAAAAAAATCAAGCCGATTTTTAATCGTTTTAACCTATTCAATTTTAAATCTAAATAGTTGAACTATTTTAGAAATTCAGTTTTTTAAAAAAGCACTTCTAAATTGAATTGATTTTGAACTAGTTTTAAACTAATTTTAAGAAATTTTAAGAATTGAACCAATCCTAAATTGATTTTCAAACTATTTTTTTAAATAAAAAAATTGATTAAGATAAAAACCGATTCGATTAATCAAATCGATTTTATAGAAACAATTTGATTAGTGGAACCACTTTTGTACAACCATGTAATTCTTTTTTCCCAAACCAATTGAAAATTGGTTTAGTTTCAGTTCGGTAACAAATTGGCGCATCCCTAGGGGCCGATGTGTTACATAGGGGGTCCTAACTTTTTAAATTTTGTTTTGGTTATGTAAAATATAACACAACAGCAGTTTAAGCTAAAGCCTTATATATCCACACAAAACAACATCATGGGAAAATTCACTAAGGGGACGTTTGTTACTTTTTTAATCTTGGAAATATTATTTCTGAGTATAAATCATGGGAATGTCATTTCGCAGATATTAAATAAAAAATGTGTTTTGCTATAAAATTAGTTGAAATATTTTTTATATTACTGGAAATAATTAAAACATATATTTGATTAAATTATTTTTTAAAAATATATTATATTATTAAAATATCCTTATTATGTTTAAGATTTTATTTTATTTTATATAATAAACAACTTTAATATAAAATCAACAAATTATAAGTAAATTATACTTAAAATGTTATATATCTCACATTTTCATGATAATCTTTCCCACTATTCTCTTATTATTTATTAGAATATAATTCAAAAATAATAAAATTTTTATTATAAAAAATAATAGATTATTATTTATTTATTTTAAAGAAATTTGATTTAAATAACGTCTTTTTACCAAATTTTAATTATTATATAATTATTTTTCATCTCTTGACTTTTTTTAAATTATAAGAATAATTATAAAAAACGTAAAATTACTTTAATGGTAAATTTTTATTTTATTCCTAATTAATTATGAGATCTATTAGTAATAAAGATACTTTTTTTACATGAAAGTGGATGTATTATAAAATTAATAGAAATTTTATCTCTTTTTCATAGAAATGTTATATAAACATTTTATCAAATTTTAGTTATAATATAAATTTTTATTTTACTTGACTCAATCTATTTTTCTTGCAATTGCATGAATTCTTAACCACCACCACGATTCCACTCCCATCACCACCACCATTATTTTATGATGATAATAATAATGAAAAACGTAAAAATCTTAACTATTATCAAATAAACGTTATTATAAACTTTGCTGGAAAAAAAAATGTAACTTAGCAATTTTATTTTCAACATTAGAAGTCATATCACAGCACAGTTGAAATGGCAAAAGAAATGAATATAGTAAAAGGTATAATTAAAGACTAAATATCGTTACCACCTCTTTAGAGATCTAAAATTTTGAAAAATTAAACTTGAACATCAATTAAAATAAATCCGATAACTTTTCAACATAAAATCCTTGCTTCTTCCCCAGTTCCCAAACAGGCCAATAATATACCCATACAGTTCGAATTAACTTTAATATTATCAGCAGAATCCTACGAAAGAACAGGATGTCACAATTTGTCTAACAGCAACTATCCAGGGGCACAATGTTTTTTGCTATATTGGTCATATTTCAACTATTTTACTCCAGCTGTGCAGACTAAATAATACATTACACAGGCAAACAGGAAAAATGTTTATCCTCACCAGGATTACAATCCAGGAGGCAACTTTAGTCCTAAATATATTACAAATATTGGCAATCATATGTTACAAAATTGGGCGTCTACCTGGGTGTGAATAAGATTAAACTATTTTAGATTTTACTATTAGATCTGCTGGCTTAACATTTACAGGTTAATTGCTCTCAGCAGAAACAAAATTGCAGATATAATATTCTTTACAGCACTATACCAGTACCATCAGTTCCTAGCTGAAAATGGGGAATAATAGCATGCCCCTGGCCCTGACCTTTCAGTATGTTATATGGACAACTTGAATATCAAGCATAAAGAATTCGGAATCTTTGCAGCCAACACCCTCACCATCAATGGGGGAAATAATACAAGACGTGCCTCAGATCACATCATCTTCCACTTCCTGAGGACCAAAAATGCTGCTCAAGTTTCTTCAGTTTCTAAATACAAAATGTGACGTTAAGAAGGTCATCTAGAGTTAATACTTAATAGAGACACAAGGTCTAATACCTCTACTCGGAATCTGAACCAATAGAAAGATATGGCCGGGGCCTTACTGAACGTTTTTGGCGGGGAAATGAGAAAGGGCTATCTGATCTTTGCCTACTTGCCTTGTCAGGTCTAATATCATTCATACCAAGAAGCAAAGGAGCTGCATATGTAGGAATGATGAGTTGATAAAGGGAGGAGAAAAAATGCAACATTGCATATAAGAATCATAGGGTTAGAACTTGAACATAGTCAAAACAACCTAGCATATTGTACAAAATGATTTCCCCAGCTAAAAACAGTGCTCAAGTGAACAATTAACTTCCTCAGGAAAAAAAAAAGACTGATTAAAGCTTTAGGTTGAGAAAAAGTAACAAACCAGCATCTGCCAAAGAATCTCTGGCATCTTCTCTGTGTGTAATTTGTGGTCTCAAATTCAATCCATTTGCAGTGGAAGTGTCACCATTACTGCCACTGGCACCACCTCCAAGACTAAGAGAGATCCAATCCTCAGTGAAGACGCCATTTGACCCATCTGCATGATCTCTCAGTTCATTCTGCATAGATGATTCTCCTGGTTTTGAAGGGAGAAAAATCTGAAGGGATGGATCTTCTCTGGGAAATGCCAGTGGATTGTCGACCAAGCCACCATTTAAATCATCGTCAGGTTGACCTGCTGAGGAATCTGGCACGAGAGCACTAGATCCCAAAACAGTATCTGGAGCCAATGTATAACCATTCAGTGATGAGGAGCAATTAATATTGCCATGATGCAAATCAATCAATGCGTCTGACACATCATCCTCCACTTCAGAACTGAATAATTGGAATCCCGGGACTGCCGGAGTTCCAGATTGCAATGGCCAGAGGGAGGGCATACCAAAATCATCTTCACTGGGATTATTAAAAATTCCAGGATTGTGATCTTCCCTATATGGATCAATAATTCCAGGCTGTAGCACTGAGTAAACATCAACTGCATCACTACTTTGATTATTTTTGTACCCAGTTATAGGAGTAGGAGACATCAATACATCATTGTCTTCTTCTGAATCACTAAGAATAATAACTTGTGCATCACCCATCGGAGCAGAAGCATTATTAACATTATATCCATAAGCTGAATCAATATTATTGTTAAACACAGAATCCATCTCAATCCGATTGGTAGTAGAATAATCAATATGCCCGCCACCACCCTGATTTATGCTAGGATCATCTTCATCACGGTCACTTCCAGAATCACTGCTGCTCATTGGAATAATAACATGTTCAGGATTTTCTAAATCCTCATTCAATCTATTATTACCAGAAGAGGTGTTTGTGTTCTCAGGTTTGCTGACTTCCCAAACACCATTACTATTCTTCCTGATGCCAAGTTTTAAACCACCAATAGGACTATCTGAAACACCTTCCTGTTTGAGCTTTATATTTTCCATGCTCTTGACTTCATCAGTAGAAACAAAGAGGGATCCATCAGGACAGTGCCATTGAGCAAGAGTCCCCAACTCCCGGCGTTCACTTTCATTCTTAGCCTTGACACGCCAACAACCATCAGGCTTCACCTCAACCTCTGCAATCTCTTCTCCACAATTTTTCATCTGTGCCAGCAAATCAGTATAAGAGATAACTACTGATTAAACAAACTCAAGTATGAGCTTTATGAAGAGAGAAATAAAGATCAAAGGGGAAAAAACACTACCAGAGAGGTGATGCGATTGAAGTAAGGGTCAATAATGATATTCTCCAAAGCATAATTTTGAAGGCATATGGGGCACTGCCACTGCAGAAAGAATTAATGCTTCATCAACATTTTGAAAAAAATAAGGTATACAACAAATCATGCTCAAATTTTTTAAAATCATGCCTTCCTTGACCGTTCATTCATTTCCACAAAAACTTCAAGATCAAAACAACCCATGTGAACACAAGGTTTGAATCTTCCTGCAATCTTCATTCTTGAACCACTCATCTATAAATTTCACAAGTGTATAAAATTTTATGACTTCAGGAACTGATTTATAAAACTCCATGAGTACTAAAAGTGTCTGAAAGCCTTACTGGGCAACGGAGATTGATGCTAAAAGTATCTGAAACGACTTCCAAATCACTATCACTATCAGCATTATCATTTACATTTCCACCCCCAACACAACAACAGACACGTGCAAGAGCATCTTCAAAACGCTCACCATCAGACTCCTCTGGAATCATGCTTAGGACCTAGGTAACAGAGACCAAATCATTAATTTTACAGCACTATTGGACAATAAACATGTGTATAACATTAAATGAAGATATAGACTTTTAAAAATCAACATGCATGTCAAAGACGTTTCAACAAAACAGAGATATAAATGTCAAATCCTTCATAAATAATTGATGTGAACTTTGGAAGTTCTGTAGACCAAATCTTCTCATTTTTGTTTTTTTGTGTTCTCAAGGCTTCTTTAAGAGACCAGCCTCAGAAACTTTGGACTGACATCATATTATATAAGGAGATTAACATCAAACTTGCCTATTCCAATAAGCCTGGATTGAAGGAACCAAAAGTCATCCAGAATACTATACTTAGAAATTAAGCAAGTTTAGAATGCAATCTACCTCTGGCATGCTGAGCCTTTTAACAATACGGACCCCTACACAGAATATGCGAGCATCACACCCTGTTAAGGAAATCTTATTAATTCCGTCCTTTGTATATGGCGTGATCTGACAAAGGAGAAATAAAATAAGAAATTGAATAAAACCAATATGAATGAAATTTAATTAACATTGCTGAAAAGATCGGACTAAAACTAGCACTTAGGCATAAATATCTAAACTACGTACCCCATTGCCCAGAGGCCCCTTGCTATGCGAAGGTAAGGGAGGGGGATATTGTACGCAGCCTTACCCTTGCATATGCAAAGAGACTGTTTCCAAATTCGAACCCATGACCAACAAGTCACCAAGGCACAACTTTACCGCTGTGCCAGGGCTCGCCTCACTCAAGCATAAATATCTACAATAGAAAAAAAAAAAGCACAGGAAATAATATCACAGAAATTTCTGAATTGCTATAATCAACAGACAACAATAAACTCACAACTGGACCAGTGTCACGACCATTAGCCCCAAGCAACTGTGAACCAGGTCTGTTAATTGCACGAACAGGAAGACCTACATGAATATAGTCAAATCAATGAGAAAAATTCAATTCAACCACAATTCATGAATTCCAGAAGAGACGCTTAATGCTTTCTTTACTTACAAAATAGATACTTCTAAATACACATCCTAATATGATATACTGATGTGCAAATTAAAATAAGGCCCACAACATGAAACAATTCTCAAAAGGAAACTAAAAAGACAGTGAGGCGATGACTTGGAACATACCATTGACCTTTAGATCTGTAAACTGTGGCCATTGCATCCTGAATGAAACCTTGTCATTCAAAAGCATACACCAAACCTAGATATGAAACAATTGCCATACATTATTACCTGGATAGAATTATGCATTAAACTACTAGCACTAAACCAAACCAACCTGAACATCATATTCTGATTTTGATACCAACTCCTTGTTTGCTCTTGTGAGTTGAAACATTCTTTCCACACTCTGTATTGGGTTGGTTCTGAACAATTCAAACAGCAATATCATTAAATCATTCAAGCAGAAAGTTACATTAAAAATTACGTTTAAGCAACAGTATACTATAAATATGTGATGGATTTGAGAATGATTTAAGAAAACCATGAGACAAGAAAAGGTAACACTCAAATAAAGAGGGGAGAAGTAGTTCCAAAAGATTAATATCCTGAGAGAATTTTCACCTCAGAAAAACAAATTCAACCCCCAAACAATTTTTCTTCACACAATGTAAATAAGAAATAGCACAATTTAGTATATAGAAAGAAACCAAAAAACTATACACAATGCATATGAACTTCTATTAAAAGAAAGGAAATAGATATCACAAACATAAACCCAGTTACACAATGCCAAACTATGTCTAACTTCAACAAATCCACACAATGTACTCTTACCCATCGGTGGGAATATTGGTTGTGGTCAACTTCACCGGAAACAAAAGGTGTGTCACTGAAATATAAAACCTGTAACAAAAAGAAGAGCAAAATATACAAATTTGAGTGATGGGTTAAAGAAAATGGTAAACAATAAATGCATAAGTTTCTTTCAGTTACAAGAGAATATAACAGATTAAAAGAGGAAGAAATCGTCCAAGACAACAAACACAACATTCATCAGAGAATCATAATCACATCATCGAAATGAAAATGTTCTACCAAAATTTTAAGCCTCATGATGATAATTAGAATCTCTATTCATAACTAGAAGACATAAAAATGTTATCATAGAAGAATAAAATACATAAGTTAACTGCCTCTACAACTATCAACATGCCACGAAAAGAAACCATCAATAATGAAGTTACCACAATGCAACATGATATCATCTCATAAGTTCAGTTAATTGCACAAAGACAGGATATCATAGATAACAAATTGGGGGGGAAAACATCATTTTGACTAACACAACTACAGAAGCCCTTGAGAACACAAAAAGCAAAAATAGCACTTCAAGTAAGGATAAAAAATATTCAGCACTGAATGTGCAAGAAAAAACTTCTGAACAATTTACTCCACCCCATCTACTAAAATAAGAAGGGAACACAACATACGGGTCTGCCCGATCGAGTCGACATATTTCACAGTAGAATTTATCAGGAACAGGTGGGATTCCATCCATAGGTTTCTCTGGAATAATAACACAGTTGATGTGCTGTGACACATGGCATCTTATATCTTCACACTGCAATTAGACAAAAAAAAGTCATAATTAACAAACATAAGTTGTCACAATATATCTTGATTAAAAAAAGTTGCTGGGGGAGGGGGATGGAATTTCCAATAAAATTATAAGGGCGTGTAAAAAGGCACATAATTTTATATATCAAGAGGATAACATATAAACTTAATATTACACCTTGACCAATGGCTCTGTATCCAATACATTTCCACAGAGACAGCGAATTTTCGTATCTGATTGATAGGAATCGTCAATTTCACCTTTAATTTTCACATTACTGGTATCCGAGACACCCTGTCCCTTTGATGCAAGATCAATGGCCCCAGATACCTGCAACTTCCTGGGCAGAAAGAAAACACAAGAATTCATGAATGAAAAATAATAAACCAAGGAGATTATAGCATATACCAGTATAATCAACTTAAAGCAAACCTAGAAACAAATCAAATCATGTGTGAACTATGAACTGATCTAGAAACTTTCAGCCTTTACATTTATCCAAAGCTTACCAAAACTAGATAAAGAAAATATCACCAACAGTGTTGTCTATGACACTTACCTAAACGTGTCATCCACTAATTTGGCCACTTGTTGTTTTCCAACAGCATTCTTCTTGGTCCACAATTTGGAAACTGGGAAAAAGTAATAAGCTGTGCGCTTAGTTTAAAAGAAAAAAGACGGAGGAATATTAGAAAGGCAACTTCACATATTAAAATCACAAAAATAAGTTATATGCATGATTAATAAAAAAATCCAAAATTCATATTCAATGAACTATGCCTTAATAGAAGTTGCCACCACTCCAAAGTCCAAACCAGTGATTTAAAACTTGGCTTAGACCAGCCAGTTCAAGCCTTGATCAGATCAAAAAATGTAATTGAACCAGAAAAAACTTATTTGATTTGCCTGGTTTGCAGCATGCCCAGAGGACAGGTAAGTTTTCCAAACCATCCACCCCTCACACTCAGTAAGAGTGAGCCATCACCCAACCCTTGCCAGTGGCTAGCTTGTTGCCTTGTTTGCATCACAGTGTGCAAGGCACAGACAATGTAAAGCAAGGCAAAAGATAGAGCCAAATATCACCCTCACAAGAGTTCTCCCTTTTCTAATAAAATATCTCTCTGAATGCCTTCTCCCTTTAACTGTCCCTAACTATTTCTTCCCCTTCTATCCTAATAATACCACTCCAATAAAAGTCAACCATCCTCAAGTTGAAATTCTGGAAACTAGAAACAGATCAATTATACAGACCCTCGTTACAGACACTTGGTGTGAGCCTAATCAATGTGGTCCCCTGATGAGCAATTGAATAAAATCCCAGCACATTGCTGGTTGAGATAGTGGAAGATCAACTTCTGAATTGAGCTTGGCAATAACCCCTCTTTTTTCATGATTCCTGTAATTAAAACCAATTTGGGTCTGGCCTATTAGGTAAAAAATTATAGCCAGTTTGCAGAATTCCAGTTCTGCCCCTTCCTATTTTTTCTTCTCTCTGAATGTATCCATCCCCCTAAAACAACCCTAAATGATGTTTCATGGCTAAAATAGTTTTTTTGCAACCCACACCAATAGTGCTTACTTCAGTGACAATTTCCCACAATTTAGTCGATATCGCAGCCTCTTTGCATATGCAAGGGTAAGGTTGCGTACAATATCCCTCCCCTTACCTGCGCATAGCGTGGAACCTCCAGGCAATGTGATACATAGTTTTTTAAAGTTTTTTTTTAGTCCATATTGCAGCCATGACAACTGCTACTTCAAACTGCACTGCTATTCAACTTTTGTGGCATGCTCCAGCCACTCCAAGATGCAATTCCACAATAGAGCCGCTATTTGGGACTGTTGACAACTATGGTTTACCAGTGTGACCCATTGAGCTAGAACTTCAACTGAGTTGATGCTTGATCGGAATTTTAAAAATGTGCTCTAGACACACATATTAAGACAAGCCATAAAAGGAAATTTGCTGTAAAAACACCAATCCAAACACGTAGGATTAAAAGGAATGTTTATTATACAGTGCAAATAAAAATTCACTGCATTTTCCAAGGATTTCCATCTAACTTGAATTAAAGAAAACTAATACATTAAAACATAGAACAATTAACAACTGCAATGATATATTGACAGACAAATACAACATCTGAGGCATATGTATGTTCAAGAGTTAACTGTATTATGCAGATATAATGATATATTAAGCTTTGTCAAAACCCAAACAGAAACATTACAAAAATACAGCAGAATTACAACTAAAGGTTGAGTCTCTGTGTGTGTATGTCATAGAAAGAGCACAATCATACCTTGGTCCTCTGAGAGGATAGCTAATATCCTATCAACAAGATCCTACAGAAAATGAAGCATTCGTTATTCATATTATTATATTGTCCTAAAACTCAAAAAAAGGCAGAATAAAGTTAAGCATTAAAAAATAATTACAATTGCACAAGTTACAACAATCATGAAAGTCGATGCCACTGTGATATTATCCATCTTTTCTAAGCGTTTCTATCTCATATTCTTGATTACTAGGAAACATACAAGTCTAATCCATGCTACCTAAATACAGCAATTCAAATTGCGTGTAATCTAGTGGGAAAGGGGGTTAAAACATATCATATAAAAAATAACAAGTAATAGTCAACACTCAACAGACACTATTCAATGATGCCAATTACGGTTGCATTCAGGTTTCAAAGAAAAATCCTAAAATTGAAGATACATAGTTCTAGTAATTTTTTCTCTCCTCACCTGCTTCTTTCCCTGTTTTGAAAGTCCCAAATGAGTGAGCACATCTTTGAGCTCTTTTATACGGAAATATTGCAATTTTTCCTACGAGAAAAGTAACTAGATAAGTAAAGTAGAACAGCATAGCCCATGGTTAATATTACACAGCATAAACTCGAGACAAAAAATGAGTAAAACCTCTCCCTGCACCACTGTACCCCTGGTTAACAATGATCATGATAAATAAATCAAACTAAACAGAAACTGTCAAGTCCAATCAATGAATAAGGCACAAACTAAGCTTGCCAGAGAAATTTATAATACCTATGCATGTAATCAAATTTAAAAATTTAAAAGCAATAAGTTTCCTTGCTCCGTCTATGTCACCATTCTAAACCTTATATTGCCAATTACCACGAAAATCAAAAGTTTATTCTGCATTAACTATTTAACGCTGAGAAACCAAACTAACAAAATTTACAAACAAGCAAAAAAGGTAAACAAACAATCCAATGAGTTAGGCAACACTAAAACCAAAACCAAAAATTAAAAAAGCATGAATATACCTTGCAACTGGCTACCAAATCCATTTTGCAAAGAATCTTCAGCAAAAAACGAAGAGCAATCTGCAAGCAAGGCCCCGGAAGCTAGCGCATGCCGCCTCCAGCAGCGATCAATCTACTCAAATTAAGTAAAACAAGCAAAACAAAAGCAACCAGTACAACTTAGATGATGAATTGAAAAAATTAGGAGTAAAACTCATAATTAAGGGCGAGGAGGGAAAATTAAGCACAAATTAAAATGCTAATCATGGAAACGAATCGAAATCGTGTCACAAAACAAGTAAAAAAGGGAAAATGCAGTGACGATTAGGGTTTTGGGAGCTTACTTGCGCGTTGGTGTGCGTTTCTGTTTGAGCCAAAAACGAAACCTACACTTTAAGCTTCGGACCTGTCGCCGATATTCAATCCGATTTTCTTAACGGGAACACGTCCGGGTTAGGTTTCAGTACGCTCGCGTCTAAGTTCAATGGACACAAAATCCTTTCTGTTTTTCCATGTTTCTGCAAGTTCCTCTTCTTTTCCACAATTTATTAAGGGTTTCACCATGGTGGGTGACATTGCATTTTTCACAAAGTAATTATACTCAAAATGGTAATTTTATTTTTTTGTAGATTTTATTTATTGGGTGTCTCCATTCATTATATTTGTTACTTAGACTATGGATTAAATTTAAAAAGTTAGAGTACTGGTGTAACAGTGAAAGAATTTGTGTTTAATTTTTAAAAAAATATTATGAAATATTATTAAAAAATAGAAAAATACAAAATAATTAAAATGTTTTTAAAATAATTTTTATGAAATTTTAGAAATGTAATTATAAAAATTACAATAAATTTTCACATTAATTTGGAAAGAAATATTTTATTTTGAAACTGACTAAATTAGTTTATAAGTTAATAAAATGTCTTTTTAAACACATTTTAATGTCATTATCTATGCATGAAGGAGTTCAGGTACAAAAGTTATTTTTACATATAAGTATGGAGACAAATATTATCATCCATCAAATAAATAATCAATATTTGAATTCTTATTTTCACATTTAATGTTTAACAGCGTCTATTATCTTTGAATGAAAATGTTTGTGGGAACAAAAAAAATGTTATCTTACTTATGTTGCATTCATTATCGTTCCTAATAATAAATTGTAGCAAAATAAATTTGATTTTAGTTTTTGATATTCAAACAATGAAATAACAATACAGAGCAAATAAAACAAAAAACCAAGTCATATGTGTATTTATTTTTAAAAACAAAAAATGAAGGATAAAATATTTTTGTCTTTGGCATCTCAAAATTTGGTTTTAATTCCTTTATAAATATAATACATTTTTACTCCATATGTTTTAATAAAAAATCATGATCGAAAAAAGCTATGAAGACCCAAATTTAATTCAACCTCAAAATCCAACATTCAACATTATCAATATAATTAATTTCCTTAACAATAAATACTAAAACAATATTATATTGATTAAAAATTTAATTTATCCCATTTAATATTTTTTTGCAAATATGAATAATATTTTACTTATCTCTTATATATAAACGTCCATCTACTTCTTCATGTCTTCAGTCTCCATATTCTCCTTGACATTCAATTTTATTTTAATAATATTTCTATCATAAAGTGATCAACTTCACTCTCCTATCATGCATAAGATATATTATTTTTATGCTTTTAAACTTCAATATCAAGTGATTATCAGAAATCAATTTCAAACTTATATATATTTTATTCTAGCTTGAAAAATGAAATATGTTCCTATCAATCTAAAACTTCTTATTTCTTTTAATTTATCATTTTCAACATCTTTAATTCTAACTTAAATTTAAATATTTTTTAAAAATAAATTATTAATAATTAAAAATAATAATACTTCATAACATAAATCATTTATCATAAATTTAAAATATAATGTATAAGTTTAAAAACTTAATCATTAAATTATATTTATAGTATAAATAGTATATTTAGATATTCTATTTATTATAAATTATAATTTTAAATTATAGAGAATAAATATTTTTTATGAGCAATAGTAGTTTAATAAATAATACATTTTAAAAAGAGAAAATCCCTTATCTATTAGATATTTAGATTACCATAGAAAAAAAATGTAAAAGGAGTTTAATGATCTTAATAGTATAAAATAATTTTACATTGTCATTCAATTATTATAATTTTTGAGGTAATTATCATAAAAATAAAAATAAAATATCATATATATTGATTTGTGATTGGATGAAGTATAATGTTTATCGTTTTTCTCAAGTAAAAAAAATCAAATAAACTTATCTTGGTTGAAATTAATTATAAACACAATATATTTCTATATATTGGAAGGAGAAGATACGTATTTGAGTTTTTTTTTTTTTTATAAACAAAGAGGCACAAAGACCCAAGAGGAAAAAAAACTACATAGAAATGAGACTAGGAGTAGAAACTTCCGAACCATAGCAAACAACAAAAGCTTCACACTCGTTGGTGGGTGACCAAAAAGCACGTGGTCCTCCTCTAAACCACAGGCTAAATTTGCTAAGGCATCAGCACAATAGTTAGCTTCCCTGTAAACATTACAAAAATGAACCTGCCAATCACTGTTGATCAGTCTTTGAATGACACTAATCAAACTCCAGCCTGAAACACAACCTCCCCTTCTCCTTGGATGTTTTATACAACAGCTTCAGAGTCAACAACCACCCTCGTATTTGACGGTTTCAAGTAGCAATATTCTGATTCTCTAAAAACAAAAAGTAACAATACTATGATGAATGACAATATAATGAAAGTCTAAGTAACCTCGTAGGCGATCTCAAAAACATCTCGTAGGCATTGTTTTATACATGCTACGAGTTGCTTACATATCCATCGAGTCACATGAGAGATTAATATTAACACACGTTTTTTCTTTTAACTATTTTTAACGATTTTTTATATCCTTTCTTTTACACGATAAAATAAAATTTATTATTTTCTGTATATTTATAATTTTGGCTTAATTAATTGATATATTTAGTTACCTTTATTTATCTAAAAAGGCTTTTTTTAATTTTTCGGTGACTTCGGTCTACAAACCAAACTATGGGCAAGTAATAGAAAGGCTTTTTTTAACCAATGAAAATGTCGAATTCAAAGAAAAACTCGGCAGTTTTATTATTAATTTATTTTTCACAAAAATATTCCGAAAATGTTTAAGAGTATTTTTTTTCCAATTCATATTGGTTTTAATGGCAAAAGGTTTAGTTATTTTAAGGAAAAATAAATAAATTTTGAATATTGTGAATTAAAATAAGGTTAAAAGAGTTTTCCTCCATTGAATATAATTAAGCTGAGTTTTGTGGATAGAAAATTAATGTTGGAAATTTTTATCGCTTTTAAATAAGTTGAAATTAGTTGATACTCTTGAATTCCAGAACGGCAGAACCTAACTCTTAAGGTAAAAATTGTCCAAATATTCATAATAATGCTTCAGTCATGTTAGCCGTGAGATTAGATAGATGTTTTTATAGGCAAAAATTGTTCAAGCCTCAAACCTTTATTAATTATACTTTAATTGTGTGGGAAATATACATTCAAACGAGAGAATTGTTATCCAAATTATGTAGGAGTTTCAGGTAAGAATGAGAAAAGTAAGAGTTTGTCTCCAAATTATGTATTTTTCTAAAATATTAAGAATGGTCATTCTTTTGTGTGTGTGTGTGTTTTTCCTTTTATTTTTCTACCCCTTCGCCCCTCCCAATAACCATCCATGTTTTTTTCTTTTCCAATTGTCATAGTCTACTTCACTTACTTCTTTTTGCTATATTCTCTTTCCAATCAGTCATGTTTAGGGTAGCACGAACAGGAAAGTTGGGATATCAGAAGGGTAAACAAACCCTCCCATTCTTAATTTCAAAGTTCCGAATGTGTAACTAAATTCTGAATTGCCCACTTTAATCAACGCCACACAAATAATTTCAGGGCAAACAGAACCCAACTGCAGGGAATTTAGACTAGGACCAATTTTTTTAGATTAAATTTTGAGTACTAATTGAAGTGCCCACATGACAATGGAATATGCATATACTAGTATCATATATGCAACATCATAAGAAGTATATATTAATCATGGGAGCAAGAGTACAAGAAAAAGATCCACATATGTAGTTACAGAAAATAAGAATTTGAGCACAAAACAAAGAAGGAGACAACTAGTAATTAATTAACATGATATATATAACAACGAAAGAGTCCATAACAATGAAATTAAATAAAGTGCACAACAAAGTGGTAGTCGCTAGTGAGATTAATCAATTTTGGAGAAGAAGCTAATTTTTAAGCAGCTCTTGCTGACAAACCTTGGTGATGAGTGTGGGAGAGATCATGCAAATCGGTCTCATCTTTGACCTCCACAAAGTGAATTTCTCGAACCGCATCATGAGCTACACCCTCCCTGGCGAGTGATCTTTGCCTTTGCTTCCTCATGGTGCGTCTCCTACGGTGGTGATCCGCTATCCTACATAAAGATATAATAAGATTGATTGAATGATTGAAAAAGAAAAAGAAAATAAAAAAAACTAATAAACTAATCATTAATAATATTTATCGATAGAAAACAAAAAAACACACCAGATCACAGCACTTGTTAGTTGTTAGAAATAAGAGTGGGATCAGAAAAATATGGTGTTAATTAGTTAATAAATTTCATGATATTCTAAGTTCTTACTCGTGAGAGAGAGCAAGAGGGTGAATGATCCCTGAGAGACACACAGGAATGCCATGGGTGGCACGGATGGTTAACATGGACTGCATTATTTGGTGTTCTTTCTTTGTAACAGAACAGCTAAAGTGCAAGGACATGGATGATCAGTGCTGTTCTGTTTTATGAGCATTGGAAAGCGTGTGACGTCTCGCATGTCCTATCCACTAACCATTTATGACCGATACACGACAACTATACTAACTTTTTCACTTATGTTTTTCCATTCCTTTTTTTCACTTGGTCTTTTTGAAGGCGGGGTCCCAATCTTTTTTTTCGAACTTATCTCTTCATCTAATCCGATAATCATTTAATAACGAATAACTGCAGGATTTCAAATGTCTATTATTGGGTTAAAAAATTGATTTGTCTGAAATTTTTTTATGTTACCCCTAAGAAATGAAAGGGCTATATTATTATAGTAATATTTTTAATTTTTTTTTAAGTATGTTTAGGTTAGTATCTGTCTGATTCGCTTAAATGTGAATTTTCTTCTCTTCTTTAGTTTGACCTCAGATACTTTTCTGAAATTGTAAACCGTCATGGGTTGTTATGGACAGGGCAGATTTTTTTTTTATGTTCGAAAATCATGATTTTTTTTCTACTAAACACTCCTTTAGGTTTTTGATTATTTTTTTTCCTTTTGTTATTTGAGCGTTGTTTGATAAATTGGAAAGAAATAAAGTGAATGAAAATTTAAATGTTTGGTTTAAAAGAAATAGAAACGAGAAAATTTGAAAAAATGAGTTATATTAAAAATAGTTAAACTTAAATTTTATATTTAACAAATAAGATAAATCCATTTAAAATAAGATTCTTAAAAGCATTAACATGATACAAAATAAAGATATGGCATGAACACAAAAATATGATGAATTTTAAAAATTATAAGACATGATATGAGTATAGTATAATTCATAAATTAATACTTTAAAAATTCTTATAAATGATTTATAAATAAAATAAAATATTATAATATTTAACTAGTATGATATTTCTATTTATATTGATATTAACGTTTAATTTTTTTTATAAAATATACCTAAAAAATTAAAATATATATATATATATATATATAAAATTACATATTTGAAAAAAATAGGATACAATATGATTGCTATTTTAAAATGTCCGTACTCCCCTGACAAGATTTAACTTATTTTTTCACTTTTGAATTAGAAATTGTTAAATATGTTATTAAAATATACAATAACTAACTTTTATATGCTTTACCGTAAATTGACTGTGCTAGACTGCTAGTATTAAATTTCAACTGACAAAAGAAATTAAAACCCAACAGTGACAAACCTAAAAGGGCATTTCCTCACTAGTGCTTCATCTTAAATTTACACGAAATGCCTATAGTCATCATTGATGTTACTTATTTTGACCACGTAAGCAAGGAATGATCTATAAAGGACGAAACCATAAATAGATTTTGAAATAATCAACCTCATTTATTGTTTTTCAGACTTACATGTGCATTTACTGGAAACAGACTAGTTCAGACTAAATTTGATTAGGCTTGAATTTAACCTAATTTAAAAACATAAATTTGATCTAATTTATTTACTTGTTATAGATTTTTTTTAAATTTAGTATGACCTATTTAAAAGTTTGGTTTAATTTATGAATTTATTAAAAAGTTTATTATTATTTTAATAGAAAATTTAATTTTACAAAATATTTAATTAAAGAAAATTAAAGAAATAATTTTTAAATATAAAATATCTCAACATTTTATTTATATTTTTAAATAAATAATGATCGTTTTATGAGATTTTTAAGATAATTTTTTGAAATGATTAATCATCCATCTTTATAATAAAAAAAAATATTTTTAGAAAATAAATATATTATTTTTAAATTTTAATATATATATATATATATATATATTAAATAGGTCAAACTTATACACATTTTTTAAAGTTTGAATCTAACTTTTTTATCTAAATAAATTTTTTAAAAAGTCTTAATTTATCCCTTATAATAAACATGAGAGACCTAACAAATCAAAGACCCTGATCCATTTTCATCCCTAATCTATTTCAAGTACTATATTTTTTGTGTGTGGTGCGGTCTTGTTAATCTTCAATAAATTTTCCTTGATGAGAAAATCACTTCTGCTTTTCATCTTATTCTCAGTTTGAAAGCTATTTAAGAGCACGGGGAATAAGATTTGAGTGTCTTTATACAAATAAAGAGACCTCATTTGAGGACAAAAATCAAAGAAATTAATTCAAGAATGATAAAGAAAAAGTTGGGAAGTTCAAATATGCAATGCCCATGGTTAGGATATATGCCAAAGGGAAGCAAACAAGATTATATGTCTTCAGATTATGCGTGTTTGAACTAGATTCACGTCGTCCATACAGAAGCAAGTAAATGTAGCTTTTGCATCATTTTGACGTGGTTTCACTGTCTGAATGAAGGTGTACCAAGACGTGTTTCCAAACACACTCATATATAACGCACACATGTTCATTCTTCCTTTTTCCCAATTCCAGTCCTCCCACACAATCAGAAATGTCATCACATGAATCCACTAAACCAGGCTACATGAAAATGCAAGACTTGGTCAACATTACGACCCACAACCACATGGATGGGCCATATATAATGGCACTAATGCAGCAGCTTTTGTTGGACGTTGATGTGGTAGGAGGTGACGTTAGTAAAATGACCTCATCAGAAACGGCACTTAATTAAGGTTTTGGAATCCAGACCACATGCCGCAACAACAACAAAGAGAGGCAACCTTTTTGGGTATATAATTTTACATTTTTCCCAAAAAAAAACAACAAAGAGAGGCAACCTTCTTTTGTTACAAAAAGCATTCTACATCAACCAAACATCGCTATTATATTTCTGTACAAACCAATCCTGTGATCAATCCGGACTACATAAACGTACAAACAATAATGATGCAGCAAATGGCTATGCACCTTTGTGGTTAGAATTTA
The DNA here is from genome assembly GCA_013407115.1 of Glycine latifolia. Lineage (NCBI taxonomy): Eukaryota > Viridiplantae > Streptophyta > Magnoliopsida > Fabales > Fabaceae > Glycine > Glycine latifolia. Next base: position 24,373,371 of record CM023953.1, read on the forward strand.
TTCAATTTAACACCATGTAGTGACTAGTGAGAGAGAGTCCAAGAAGGCTGCAAGTTTGGATAAGAAAATTAAAAATTGTGAAAAAATTCTGGTCTATATATATTATTGGTTGGTCTCCTGGCCTAGAATCCAAGACATGGTGTTGGTGAAGATTGAAGGAGTAGTGATGGCATTGAAAGGTTTGCTACGCAGGAGAGATGACGCTGTCCCATGCGCATATCCTAGCTTCCCTTGAGTAGGTTAGAGCAAGGCCGGCCAGCATCATATCTCCTGCATAGTAAACCTTGCATGTGCAAAATGAGAAAGTGCCTTTTCTTTTAAGAGAAGCAACATGAAAGATTAGGTAACTAACTTCCTTTCATTGTTAAGAAATGCTACTAACATATTCTCTGAACACTTATTGACAACTCTACTGTGGTACTAATTCTTTCTGGAAAAGGTAATGTTGTAATATGTGCTTCTTAAGGGATTGTATGTATGTAATTTTACTAAGCCTTCCATGGTTCTAGATTAAGTACCTGTATATCCTGATTGGAATTTTCCCTTTTGCTCTCATGGCTTCCACCTTTTAAGTGCATAATTGTGCGTCTAATCCGGTACTCTGAATGAAAAGGTCCAGAATGAATCTATTTCAGTTTTCTAATGGAAACAGTTTGAGATTTTGAATTGATCAGGCTAACAGATTTCTTTTGGAGGGTTGATGCTAAACATGGTGATTTCTTAAGTTCGAGGGTCCTGATATCTTCTGCGTCACTGCTAAGATTCCTAGCTCATGAATACAAGTTTGCATCCACCGTCCTCATAGTGAAAACAAACTTCAACTTACCTGGAAGCGGTAGGAAACAGGGAAGATTTGAGAATTGCACAAAAGTGAAAAACAAAGTTAACAGCCAAAAAGGTGAGACTCCCTTGTAACATAAAAGAGAATGACAAATTCCACTTGTTTTAGCCTTCTTGTATGAGACAACTCAAACCCCCTTTTGTCAAAATCAAATTACAAATCATCACAAGTGAGATTTCTTTAGCTTCTCATCTAAAGTACGATCAACTTCCTACTAATGGATAAATTTCATTCCATTTCTCCATTGTTAAGTAGTGACTGACATAAGTGTTTCTTCCAAATACTGTGGGGGTGATGATAAATGATACTGCTTGGAATATAAACCACAGACTTCAAAATCTTGGAAATCCAACTAAGATAACCATTCTATACCGTATTTTAACGCTGATGAGCTAAGAGCTCAAAACCATCATCAACAACAGTTAGTTGACAATGACTTCTGTGCTAACTTTTACTTATCCCAATTATGCATGAAAGCAGTTTGAAAAGTCTAACCTGAAAAGGTCAAAATATTTGGACTTTTGAACAGGGCGGTGGAAATGCAAGGCCAGTTGTCTTACCCCAAATTAGTTAAGGTCTAAAATATTTTACTTTTTTTAAAATATATTAATTTATTAATTTGAATTATTATATGATATATTATATATGAGATAAGGATGGTATATATCGGTAGTGTAATTTTTTTTACATAATTATACAATCATAATTCATTATGATAAATTTATTAATTTTTAAAATAATTTAAATAGTAATATATGATTAAATGATAGTGTAAAAGTATTTTACATTGTTGATGCATAGACATTAAACTCATTATATATTATTATTTTTATTAGTAAGAACATAATTTTAAAATTATATTAATTAAACAATTAAAAACTTCAAACAAATATGAATTGTAATGTTGTGTTTCTCTTGAAAATATTTCAAGTTCTATCATATATTATAATATTGAAGAATTAGATTTATTTTTAAAAAAAAATTATTGCACGAAATATAGGGAAAAAGGAATTTGTATTTCACTAAAAAATATTAGTAATTTTTTTAAAATAATTATTCTTTTTCAAATATATTTTTTTAAAATATTATTTGATAATACTTGTAATTATTGTTATTATCGAAAGTAGTTTTTCAAAATTAAAACTACTCAAAATTTCTTTGATATTAACTATGTTAAAAGATAAATTAAATATTTTTTTTATGGTTGTATATATTGATAGTAAAAGTTTAGAAACACTTAGTTATATAATTTTGAATAGTAATTTTGTAATTAATAAAAAAGAATGAGATTTGACAAATCATATTAAATTATTAATTTTTAAATATACTCGTCTAAGATCTTGAAACTTTTTGACATAATTTGCTTTTGAATAGAGACAAGGGTCCTTTAAAAGCACAAAATGTTTGAGTTGATAGATTATTAATGCACTCAAAGTATGCGCAGGCATGAGAACAAACAGTAGGATACGTATATTTATTCTTTACGGTAGAGATATCAGTAACGTTGCATAATGGCCGATTTGTACAATTATAGACCTGTGTTTGGTATAAAGTTTCAAAAGTGCTATTGTGAAATTTAATGTACATTGTGAATTCCGATGCAGAAATGAAGAAGACAAAAATTTATGGTATTGAGTAAAAAATACATTTAATTTATCTTAATTTTATTGGCACATCCAATCGCTTAAGTTGTAAGTAATAGAGATAGGATATATCATTTTCAAGGATTTTTTAAACTTTTCAAGTATCAATATTATAAATTCATCACTATTTGAATTCAAATTTTAAAATAAGATATTTTGTCACTTACAAAATATTACGGTAGACAGTCAAGCAATTTGGAAAAGCGAGTAATTACTTATGCATATCAGAACAGGACATGGGTCATTCCAACTCTCACTAAAATAATCGAAATTCATTTCAACTCAAGTTTTTAAGAATAAGATTGAAGATTAGATACACTTGGCCTTAATTTCATGATGACTATTGAAGTTCCACAATGTTGTTTCCACAACTCTAGCTCTTCATGAGAGAGAATTCTTGCTCCTTTGAGTTCTATGAAATTTGCAAAAGTTAGTTAAATAAGTTGAAAGATTCCTTTTATACTACTTGTTTTTGTCGTTTGAGCATGTCCACAATGATTTTTGGACATAAAAACATGGGTTATACATGAGCAAAAAATAAGATGCCCTATCAATGAGGCAATGAGGCAATTTTACTATATAAGAGCGCCCGTCATTTAGTAGTCAATCTTTTCTTTTGTTCAATGTGGTTATATTCACTTTTCTCCTAAAAATGTTGGGAGTCGAGTTGAATCTTTTGCTCTTATTCACAAAGATTTTCTATAAGGATATGTTTGGTTAAGAGTATAAAAATAGGGGCAATAAAAATATAAGATTTTTTTTAATTAAAGTTGAAAATAAAAAGTGTAGATCCCACGAAAAAGTACAAAATTTATCTCCTCTACTAAACACTTTATAAAAGTTGAAAATATGATTGAAATGACGTGCTTGATAATTGATTTCACACAATGGTAAGCTTCATATTTTGTGAACAAAATATATGTATTTTTCTTCCACTTTTTTCCTAAGAATTATTTGTGACAAAATCAGATGAGAATGCTTCTATAAGCAAATTATGGACTCATGAATTCTTATTAAAGTTAGGTAATAATTGTCCAAATTAAGACAAAATGCTTTAAAAGATAGTAAGGAATTATAAGTATGAGAACTCTAATTTAATAAGCAATTTGTTGAGCATTTGGATGAGAAATATTCTCAAAATGTCTTGAACCTTGAAATGGGAATCACCAAAGAGAAGCAAACATGATTTGTGTTGGTATTTGTGATAAACCAAATCATTTTCTTTTGCAAGACATAAGGCCAACCAACAAAAAACCCATCATTAGCCTTGTCAAGAGTGTCTTGAGTCTTTTCCATTATTATCTCTTTTATCTGAATAATGGCTATTCCATTCGTTCATCGTCAAGCCACATGAATTACAGCCACCTCCCTTTCATTCACTTTCACATACACCACAAGCTCACGAATCCATCAATCTTCTAATTAACTATAATTTCTATAAATAAAAAAATAGCACATAATGTCATTTGGATGGACAAGTTATAAATGCAAGAAATCCCCCCCTCCAAGAGCAAGTTATTTTTAGAACACTCTCATTAGTGTTCAAAATCATCTAGCTTCATAAACTTACTAAATCACGTAGCTTAGTGTAAAATTAATCCTCATTTATAGGGATGACAAAAAAATCCATATTATTACCTAAAGATATATTCTGTTGCAGATTAAATTTAGATAACTAAACGATTATCCATAGATGAAATAAATAGATTTTTTTCCCTACTAGCATATTAACGAGGTGAGGATGAGAAACTACTCGTGCTCCTGCACTGTCTATCAACACATCTTTCCAGCATGCTTTGTTTGCACATAAGAAGGCCATTATAGGATATTAGGATGGTATAATCCCATGAAAATAATGAGCATTCAAAAGACCAAATGATTATATAAACAAATCCTGAGGTACGATTCATAATTCACTGATCATTGTATTGAAACTTTAAACACTGACAAGTCACTATCAGTTTTGTAGAGTATAACTAAACCTTAAAAAGAAAATTGGGGAGTATAGCAGAAAGAAATTGTGGCAGTGTACGAAATTAGTTCTTAACTCACAACTGCTACGTCAAACAAACAATGTTGATCAGAACAGATAAGAATGAATGTCTCAGCCTGAACCCAAAGGTAATTACTAATCTGGGATGTGCACCACCCACAGTAAAGAGCTAGTTGCAATCCAGATAATGACTGCACCTGACAAAACTATAATCAATCATTTGGCATGCAATATAACAGGATAGTAAATTCTTTTCATGAAAAAATTAAAGGCAGAATTATAATTTAGAATCTGGTAGCGAATATATTTCAAATCTAAGATGATTACCCAAAAGAATGGTGAATAGTTCATATGTCAACTTAATTAACTATTCCTCCAGTTAATTCATCCTAAACTGATAGCTAGTTCACTAAAATCTCCTAAGTTGCAGCTCTACCAAAAATAAGTATGAGAGGTTAAATAGAAAGAAAGATGGCTACCAAACACACTGATTTAGCACCACCATCCAAGATTTGAAGTCCCCCCCCTTTAGGCACTACTATCACAAAACTCCATAGAGAGAAAAGAAGAATATAGGTGCAGGGGGTAGGAGGAGGGTGGGTAGCATACCTCAAAAGTTGTTATAATTCTTTGTCACTTTCAAGTGCTTTTGCTGCTGCCTTTTCAGCTTCTTCCAAAACAAAGGTTTTCATTGATTCAACATCTCTTGTACCTGACCAATTACACCACATGCAAAAGAAAAGAAAAAATTATTAGATTTATGATCTATCATTTGTCGCCTTAGCTTTTGGTTGGGATAAGGGGAGTAACTGTTACAAGTGTTGTCTAAATAAATTATATAAAACTCAAACGAATAAGCAATAAAATAATCTATGATAAAAAGACCACAATTTTCTCATTAAAGAAAATCTTTCTTTCTTCAGGGATGATTAAATAAAATGGAAACAGATCATAAAAAGGCTTAAATCCACTGCTAGCAGGTAGTTTGCAGAAGTCTGTCCCTTCAAAACCCATGACTTGAATAACTGCTAAATATGATGGTAAAATATTAAAAAAGAGCTTTGAATCACTGAATTTTATTGGTAGGATATGAGGAAACACATGATACCCTATATAGAGGCATAAACCACAATATAAAATTGTCATTATTTAGCACAAGTGAAAGGTGCTACCTTGCACCTTCATTCATCAGCGAAAATATGTGTGAGGGTTAGAGGTTAGAGCCATCAAAATGACTTAACCTTTTTTATTTAACTTTTTACATTCATGATGTGCATAGAAAGATTGATTGTATAGATGCAATGACTGAGTTGATCCCCTGTTTGGTTTTTCCAAACTTGACAAGTAAGAACCCCAAAAGAATTCTAATATATTTATCCTAATCCAAAGCAATTATACACCATAAATCAAGGGATATACAAACATGAAACATCAACTAGTCATAAGCATAATTGGTTATTGATGGTGATTAAAAGTGAAAAGCTAAGCTTGAGCAAGTGAATTATTTGGCAAAGGGAAAAATTGTAATTACCTTGGTATCTGGCTACTTCTTCACCATCATAGAAAACCTTAAAGGTAGGATAGGAGTGAATATCAACTTTGGAACATACTGCTTTGTCCATGCCGCAATCGACTTCTCCAACCTCTATTTCATCTTCTCCTTCCATTGCCTTCCCCAAATCATCCCACAATGAACCAAGATTCTTACTGAAAACCATTATTATTATTTTACAAGTTAGAAAAAAAAAATAACAGCAGGTTCAGGATCAATCAAGTGTAGGCTATTGCAGTGTATAAAAGAGTTAATCACCAATGCTTGCACCAGGGAACACAGAATTTCACAAACCATGCAGTGTCTTTCTCCTTGATCTAGACACACCAAAAAAGAAGTAATTGAGAAATGAGATCATATACATTTCCATAACAGGTTTTTTGTACAAAATAAATAAATAAAATTCCCCCATAAGCTCATGTACGCATACATACAAAGCCCTAATTAAACAAGTCACATTCCTATTTGCATCTGAAGAGGCAAACTTCAATTAGCTTCGAAAGAATAATAGTGTTATTGGGATTTAAAAAAGTAAATTGGGGCATGAAAAAGCGGAATCTGGATAGAGAGAATAAGTAAGGTACCTTATCATTGAATGTATCAGAGGTTAACGTTATAACCTCGGAATGGGTTGGAAGAAACAAGGAGAGAAGAATTAGAGAGAAAATAGTGTAAGTGTGAGTGTGAGTTCTCATGGCTGAACTGAAGCCTGCCTGATCTACCCTACCCTTTCCTTTCCTTTCCTTTCTTTCTTCTCTATCGCGTCCAAATGTTGTCTGCAGATCTTTCATCCACGTGCTATGCGCGTGATTCATATATATCTCTTCGCCAATACTACTGTTTTTCTTCTTCTTAGCGCAATGCAAATTGTTATCAAGAGAAACGTTGTTATCCACTAAATTTTAACCAAGAATATGTGTTAACAGGAATATATTACTAGCACTCTTTTTTTTAATGGGAAAACACTCATCTTCTTATTAATCAGTTCAATTTGAATCAAAATTAATACTTAACATATATAAATTCATTTAAAAAATTATTATATAATTTATTTTCTTTATAATTTCATTATTTCACTTACATCTTAGGAAGGTTATATTAATTTTATAATAGATGTGATAACTGATGCTTAACATTAATCATTGGAATTTAATTTCAGTATCAGTATAATGATTTTTACATTGTTAACTAGTTAAAAAATATTATATATTGTAATTTAGGTACATTTTTAAAATAGCGCCAGTGTATTATATTTAAATCCTTTTTTTATTCATGGAAAAAGAAGGAACAAAGAAACTAGACAGGACCTGCTGGCCAGAGAATTAGTGGGAAAGTACAAAATTCAAAATTAGTGTATTCTATTTAAATTCTAAATCTTCACTCTGATTATTAATTGACTTATAATTTATTTTCTTCTTAATAATTAATTAAAATCAAATCATAAACACTATTTATTAGAACTAACATAATGTAATAAGTATGTGGTGAGGGGTTTGATCCTCTCGTGTTCGTATGATAGAAGAACATTTATTGAAGAAAAAAAAATAAATGGATCTCAATATTTCAACAAATTATTTTCTAATTTAAGGTTAAAATACCCTAAATTCACCTAAAACACTATTTATTGGAATAGAAAGTTAATTAGTACCCAACACAAAATAGAAAGTTCGGTGTAATATTTTAAGTCATAACTCATAAGACCCTTTTATTTAATAAATTGATTATATGCTGTCAAGTTGTTATGGGTGGAGAAGTATGTTTGAAAAAGAGTACTGCCAGCATAAATATATGAGTGTGTGCAAATTTTGATATGCTGGTTTGGTTAGGATTTTTGTCAAACAGTGATGTGCAGAGGATGGTCAGATGGATAAATGTTTTGTTGGGAAATTGGTTCTGTCACAATTATGCAGCATTTGTTTGGAATTATGGTTACAACAGAGATGACCAAAAAAGAAGGGTTTTTATACATATTAAGTGGAATCGTATTTGCAAGTCTTGGGGGAGATGCTGATCTTAATAAAGGGCCAGCGTGAAGCTTATAATTGGTCAGAAATTTTGTGGAAGCAGTCTTTTCTGAAGGCGGGATATTTCTATGTAAAAAGTTTGACAGTTGTTTTATGTTTCGTTGGGTTGGGGGTGCTGTATTTTTTGCAGCAATGTCTTAAGTACATATTGTTTTGGGGTTCTCACTTGTTGTTTGTGACCATTCTATTTTATTATGTTTAACAATGAAATGTTTGGCTTTATTCAGAACCAGAAGCCTAACAAAAAAGGCAAGGTAAATTGAATTCAGTGAGAGTGTGTTCCAACTTTCAAAGGAGAGACCAATATATGTAGGTGATTGAATTGAAATGAAAGCAGTTGACTTTATTCACTAATCAGCACAACTAGTGAATAATGATCACAATTATCAACTCAACAAAAGGAAAACAAAACTCAAAACATTAAGAAAAAAAAAAGCCGAATGTTCCACCTTATTCTACTAGCACTATCAAAATGTTCCCCTTAACCATTTAGCAAAAAAAATCAAAAGCCCATAATCTCATTCCTTGTAAGCTTTTGAAAAATATCCGCCACCACTTCCTCCTTGACCTTGTGATCATGTGCATGTGCATGTGCAGCCCATGGAGTTGGTAGAATCACAGCTTCATGTTGTGTCCTAGCCACGCGATTTATGGTCTCCTCGCTCACACAAATGCAGCCGCAAGCTCGGGCCCCACCATGGTCCTCAAGAGTGACGTGGCACCAACCAGAAATTGTGGCCTGTTCTTTTGAGCCGAGGTGGTGAAGCCAAAGAAATCAAGTGGTTCACCCCTTGATGCTATTTGGCAGAAGGCAAAGTACCTTGGAATGAAGAACACATCCCATTCTTTGATGTGGGCGTCCGTTGCGTTGCTTCCGTTTGGAAACACTATTTGGATTCTGCCTGATCCTTTTAGCACTATTCCGTACTCTGTTGCCCTTGGATTCACATGGGGTGCCATCATTGATCCCTGCCATATCAGTCAATTCATGCACAAAGATAATGACAACAACTTTGCAAGAATTTCATAATCAAACATTGTGAAATGCTTCTTATAAGTTTTTTGTGTTGTTTTTGGATAAGAACTAAAATTTCATTTGGGTAACCAATTTTGCTTTAGAAATATTGAAGTCATTGCTTGCATATATACCGCTGAGAGATTGACATGATAAATGCCAACGCCAGAACTTTTGAGTGGAGAATACTTAGAGCCGTCTATAGCAACGCTCCAACCATAGCTGTTTTTGAAATCTGGCTTTCTGTCATAGAGGTTGCAAGAGTGAGGGGAATTTTTGTAACTTTCTTTCTTGTTTTCTTGATCTCATCCCCAAATAAAGATTCCAAGAGCTTCCTCCCGACCAACTTGTTTGTTTCTCTTCAGCAACAAATTCCTCTTCTTCTTCTTCTGCTTGTTGCACCTTCTCCCTCAGGTGCTGCAGTTTGTCTTCCTCCTTAAGTTGAAGGAACTTGGTCCATGTGCTTGTGGCATGTGAATCCCCCACATCCATAATTGGACCCTCGTGTTGCCTAGTGAAAATTTTTCGCAACTCTTCTCCTGATGCCTGCAGGGTGAGTTTATAAAACACTCGTTATTGCTGTGTGTGTATGTTTGCTGACTTGATTCTCCAAACTGTTATATACTAATTAACAAAGTTATTAGCTTACGTTAAAAGCAGTTTCAAGGATTTGAGGCTCGAATCCAGAAAGTACTGAGGCTGGATGGGCTCCTCCTCCAAGATAGAAGTACTGCAACACATAGCACAGGAACCAACATTGTAAATTACTATCTAGCAAGATTACTCATAGTCAAACGAGTCACATGATTTATTTTTTTCAAAATTATATATAAAACACATGCAACAGACTGAACAGAGTTTTTAAATTTGAGAAATGATACTTATACAAATTGTACAACAATAAAAATTTGTACAACCAAGAGAGAGAAAGAGAGGAATGTAAATAAATGATAAGGTGGAAACAAATAGACATAACAAATGATGTTGTATAAATTGTTGAAAGTGTATTGTATCGCTTCTCTTTTAATTATTATGGATGCATCATGCATGTACCTAGAATGCAGAACCAGCTGGAATTTGATATACATCTCCCATCTTCAAATGCCTTTCCGCCAGTTTGTCTCTGTATATGAATCCCAACTTTGCTTCCCCTGAAACCAATGTCCAAGTAATTAATTCTCATTTCTCAAATTCCCAACAATGCATGACGGATTCTTTTATACATATAATGATAACCGGCTTATTTACATATAACAAAAATTTGATAAAAGAAATCCATTGAAAACAGCTTAGATGTCATATCTTAACACTGTCATTTTTTGTACCAAATAGAAGAGTTTATAGCTAATCCTTTTTTTATTGAAAATCTCAAAATATAAAATTAATTAATAAATATCAACTTACAAATAATTATGTCGTGGAGTTGAGCGAAATATTGTTGAGATGTTTAATACAAATTATGGGCTACAAATGAGATGATTAGTAAAGGGGGAAAAACTATTTTCAATACGTAAATTGCTAATGGTACTACAAATCAAAGTAATTTGACCAATTTGATCATTCTAACTTTCTTCCTTTTTCCTACACCCCAACCCTTCTCCCTTCCTCTCTCATTTCTCCATCACTTCTCCACCTCTTCTATTCTCTCTTGTCTCCTTGAGACAAAAAATAACAATGAAACATGTTTTCTTTGTTATTTTTTTTCACAAAAATTTTTACAAAACAAAAACATATTTTCATTATGCAGGTATATAACAAAAAAGTGTTTCCATTTTGTAAAGTGCATCATAAAAAATATAACAATATTTCCATTATACTTGATAGTTATACAAGGAAAACATGTTTCCATTACAAAAATGGGAGTGACAAAAAAATAGAACAACAAAAACACGTTTTCTTTGTAAAACTATCAATGTACAAAAAAAAAAACATGTTTCCATTTTACAAATGGGATGAAAAAATTTAACAAAATCGTAACTTTGTTGTACACTTGTACAATGAAATCATGATTTAATTCCATTGTTAATTTTTCTTAACCCCCATTTGCAAAACGGACCGTGTTTGGTTTATACAAGGGGACAATTTTGGAATACCATGAAAAGGCACCCTCTGGATAGTACCAATAGCAATACCCTTAATCAAGCCTCCAGCCCATGTTTATTTATAATGGGATCCAGTGTGTTTTATTTCACACTTTTTGGGTAGTTGCTTTTCCCACTTCCCTTTTTTGTTTTTTACTTATATACTCCCATTTTCTTTCTTTCCCCTTAAATTACCCTTGTAAACACACAGTCCTCATAATTTCTTTCTCCTTCCTATTTTTCAGGAGAAACACAATCCCCTTATTTGTAAATTTACCTATTGTATCATAATAAGTCATAATCCCAACATGTCATCATGTGCACCCAGCCTGTCATCTCATCATCTAAAAGAGCCACGTCGTAGAAAATCTCAATCTCAAGAACCATACAATAGTCAATCTTGTTAATTGATTTCATGAGATAATGATCCCCGAGTTTTCTCACGATTTAGGAGATGAACCGGTTACGAGGATGTGTTTTAGAATAACATCACAGTGCAAGAAGCCTTTCACTCCATGCGAAAGAAAGGCAAGTCCACAAGTTGGATGACCATTAAGATATATTTGAAGAAAGCTTATTATAGACTCAAATGGATCTTTATCAAATACACTCTTGTGGTAAGGTTGGCCTGATATGTTGATTAATTTAATTTGGTATTTCACTTCCTCCTCTTCAATGAAGATGCTATGGAATGGAGAAGTCTTGGAGGAGTTTAGACCTTCCAAAGGGATTTGTAAGGGAGTTCCTCTTTCTTTCGATATATGTGTTCTTTGTATTGAAAGAATTTATTCAAATGATTTCTAGATTGTTTTTTTTCGCTCAGCCAAAAGAGAATATATTCACAGGTATAAGAAATACCCGCAGAAGTACATAAAGAGTTGTTGGCCGTTAATACAATGAAAGATAACCCATCTCTGATCATCTTTCAAGAATAAATCCGCAAAATACAAAAAAGAAAAACATAATAAAACATAACCACTGCTACTATAATTACTTCTATATATTGTTGTGAGTAATAAAAGGTAAGATTGGAAAAAGATGAGAATTGCCATAGAACAGATTAGTTCATATCGCCATATCGTGCCAAGCGTGTTAACTATTCAGTTATCTAACGTACAAAAAAAAAATCATTTGATCCATGTGATTGAGGTTTTAGATAATTAAAAAAAGTTTGTCAACAGGAGTACAGGACTAACCAAATGTTAATGATGCATACGGTAAAAATTATTCTTCCAAGATAAGTAAGTAAAGTTATTTTTATTATTAATTTAATTCAAATATATTGATGTTTTTATTTACTATATATTGTCTTTTTAAATGTCTCCATTTACTCATTTTATAATAAATTTACTTTATAAGAACTTTTATGATATGTCTTCGAGTCAAAGCACCCCCAAATCCTGAGGAAAATAAAGACAGCTTTCCAGCTGGTGTAGCCGCTTTGCACGAATCCATGTTTCACAAGCAAGAGCGCAAGACCATTAACATTAACCTGTAGACTTTATATCCAAAACAAAACAAATTAATGTAATGTGACATCACTGATATGTATATAGGTGCATATTTAGTATTTTTAATAATATATATTTATAATTTGCTGACAAAAAAAATGCAAAAAATCAGTAACTGTTTGAACCCTCGATCGATGCATACATAAAAGACCATTAGTTTAACTCTCCAAGTACACCTAAAAAAAAAAGAGAAAACCTCTCCAAGTCATTGATTCATATATACAAATTAAGCAAAATGGGCTGGTAAAAAATTAAATGTGTTGCGATAACGTTTTTAAAATAATTGTTTCACTGAATCCATTCATTTCACACTTCAAAAAGAGAAAACCATGTAAAATGAATTAATTGACTCCAGAGTCAACATTTTGGAGTCTTGTTGACCAAGAAAAAAGAAAATATAATTCTAATTTCCAACTCCTGAATAAATTCCTACAACTACTGATATGTCTAATTAAAGACAAGACATTAGGCCCATAGAATCGAATGAAAGGCCAAACGATACAAAAACAACGTTCGTTTTCCGGCGAGACCATGCAACACTATTTTTTTTATTATTTAAAAATAGTTCGTAATACATCCTTTAATATATTCTTTCTAATATAACTTTTAGTTTTTTATTTGATTATTTTTTAAATTTTTTTGATAAGTCATATTTCTTATTTAATAAATTTCACTCATATAATTTTATAAATTTTAATAAATTCTAACAAATAAGAAGTGCTAATTAAAAAATACGTTAGATAATACTGCTTCCGATCTTATATATTGCTAGCACTCCTTATACGGTACGGGCTTTTTCCTATACTAAAAGGAACTGTGTCCTGTACCTGCGTCGATAATGTGTTTGGATTATATTCTAGAAGTTTTGAAAATAAGATTATTTTAAAGTGGATTTAAAATATCCTGAGAACTTAATTGTTTGAATTTTTTTTAAAATGATGAAAACTACATAAAGATTATTATTTTAAATGATAGCTAAAATGAAAAATAAAAAAATAGAAATTCCACTTCTCTTTCACAGTATTATAGTATCATATTACGGTGAACTCTTTCATTTTGAAGTTGTGGTGCATGTTTTCTTTCGTTTCTTTTATGAACTTCTCTCTCTCTTTTCTAACACTTCTCTTCTCTCCATCAATCATCTATCTCTTTCATACTTTTCTTTATCTCTCTGTCCACTAGCAAATATATTTTCTTGGTGATGAGATATAAGTTTACACTTTTATTAATAATAATAAAATTATCAATTAATTTGTTAAACGGTAATTTCTAGATGCTAATTAGGTTGAAATTATAATACCAATAATCTAATATCTAGTTTTAATTTGAAATAATTTTTAAGTTAGAAAAAAAAAACTAGACCAAACACAACATAACCCAAGACAAGTGCACGACTAGTGTCCTTGAATCAACATTATTTATGGTGGATATTATAAATTTAAAATAAACTATATGAATCCATGCGTATGACTTAAAAAAAAAACTAAGCATATATGAAAACGGATATATCAAAAGACTGCGCGTTCATTATTGCAAAAAAGTGGGTGGTAGATGGATAAATCCGCGGCAAAAACTAAAGGCATTGGACCATTTACAAGAAGAATATGGATGAAAAAAACATCTAACTACCCCGACGAGACGAGAACCGAAGAAATTAAAAGAGAAAAATGAATAAAAGACATTATCTTTTTCCCACTTGACCAACCGAATTTTGTGTATGAATATCATTAAGATTGGTTTCTGGTACAAATTAAACCTAGATATTATGTTGTCCTGCATGCAATGTATAGAAATAGAAGTTTGCCGATTTCGATTTCTTTCATCGATCAGGATTCGTGTGTGAACAAAATACTTCTAGAATTTCGTCGTCTGGTCGATTTCAAACTTTCGGTTTCTTTTCATAGAAAGGTGGATGATCATTCAGACTTAACCTAATGCCACTACTCATGTGGATATTAATATGAAAATACATATGGCTACTTGTTTTAAATTCTTTAATTCTTCATAGTTTTTTAATAATACTCAGCTGGTAAGAAATGGTATAGAATGCGCTCCATATATAAAGATAACTTTGTATTCAGTAATCTTAATACAAGTTCAAATTTTGTTTAAGCTGGGTAGTCATCACTATAAACTATATATATATATATATATATATAGATATATATATATATATCAGAACAGCAATGTTTCTTTCCCTGCAATTTAATTAAAGCATTATTTTTTCCGATAATTTGTTTTTTTTCTATATATAAATAAAACATCTTCAGAAATTTATATATTTGTTTCTAATTAATATCAATCATTCAGTTAATAGAGAGCTTGCTGGAATACGTATAGAGATATTAATTTGGAAAATACAGTATATACTATAATAGCTAGCTACTAGCCTAGTACTACTATCTGCATCTTCTAATGGCTCTCTTATCTGTGATTAATTGGATAGCTACTTTAGCTGGCGAATATAATCTAAGGGGTATTTTTTTATTTTAATTATCATTTAGGGTAGATTTTAAATTATTTACCAAAAGGAGATAAGTCATAACAGGTGTTACGACTTCTGAGTCAAAAGTCGTAATACACCTTACGACTTATATATTTTTTAATTTTTTAAACTAAAATCGTAAAAAATTTACGATTTTAATATAATTTTTTGAAACATGTCCGATTTCAAAGTTGTAAAAAAAATTACAACTTTAAAGTCTTAAAATTTTTAACGACTTTCCTAACTTTTTTTTTCCGCTTTTTGTTTTTTTATAATATATATATATATATATATCATTACGGCTTCAAAGTCGTAATGATTCCCACAGTTTTCATTTTTTTTTTTGTTTTGTATACATTTTTTTGGCAAATTTTATTTTATACGTTTTAGCCTAAAAATGTTTTTTTATACATTTTTTTATAATGATTTTTACTTTTTTATGTTTTAGATTAAAAAATTATTTATAATTATAAAAAATAAAATTTACCATATAAAAAAGTAAAAATATATTATACGGTTAAGTAATAAGAAAATATTGTTAATATATTTTTTAGATTATTATTAATAAAACTAAACTAACAAATGGTAATTAAAAAAAATTATCCCTTATAGTATATTCGCCAATGTAAAATGAAATGAAAGTAGTATGTTTTAATAATTGTCACCCTCTCTGAAATTGTTTTGTCAACAAATATGTTTTAGTATATTAAATATCAAATTAAATATAATATTTAAACATCAAACTAAATATCGATGATACTAATTATTTTAAATTTTTATGGATTACTATCCTCTTCTAATTAATTCATGTCTTTTTTAAAAATTAATTAATTAAATTAATAAAATTAAATACAATAGTAATTTATATATTTCTACTTAAATTAATCAATGTGTATTAATTTTATTCTTCAATTTTTATGAGAGAATACATTATTTTTTAATTTATAACTTTTATTATAAAGTAATTAAAAATATTTTGATAAAAAATAATTAATGCAAAAAGATAACATAAAAAATCTTATATTTAAGGACAAATAAAATTTAAAAAATTATATTTAGGAACAAAGTAGTATAAATTTAAAAGAAAGAAAAGTACTAAGATTAGATTAATATTCTAACAGAATTTAATTAAAATATATACACAAAATAAAAGTATTTTACACTATTATTTACTTATTTTATGAATATTTTTATTTTAGTTTTATTAATAATAATCTGAAAAAATATATTAAAAATATTTTCTTATTCCTTAGCCGTTTAATATATTTAAACTTTTTTATACGTTTTTTTTTTTTACTTTTTTAAATGATAAATTTTATTTTTTATAATTATAAATAATTTTTTAATCTAAAACATATAAAAAGTAAAAATCATTATAAAAAAATGTATAAAAAACATTTTTTAGGCTAAAACGTATAAAATAAAATTTATCATTTTAAAAAGTAAAAAAAATTTGAAAATATGTAAAAAAAAAAGTATACAAAACAAAAAATAAAAAAATGGAAGCGATGGGAATCATTACGACTTTGAAGTCGTAATGGTATATATATTATAAAAAAACATAAAGCAAAAAAAAAGGAAAAAGGAAAAAAATGTTAGGAAAGTCGTTAAAAATTTTACGATTTTGAAGTCGGACATGTTTAAAACAAATTATATTAAAGTCGTAAATTTTTTTACGATTTTAATTTAAAAAATCAAAAAATATATAAGTCATAACGTATATTATGACTTCTGACTCAAATCATAACACCCACTTACCCCTCTTGGTAAATAATTTAAAATCTACCCCAAAATGATAATTAAAAAAAAAAAACCCTTTTACAATATATTCGCCACTTTAGCTAGTGCAGGGTAGAAAGAATGATTTTTTCTAATTTCCCCTCTACAGATTATATTAATTTTCCAAGCGTCATATGGAAAAAAATGCATGACATATTGAGGAAGTACAGTATGTAACTTGTTTCTGTACGTACAATAACTTTTGTGTGACTGAATTGAAAGAGGGGAGCTGTTTTATATATATATGGCTTCTGGACTAGTTATTATAATTTTATGTTGGAACGTGCCTGGAATAACGCGTACTATGAATCTATACAGCTACCTGGACTTTGAGGGTTCTACATGCACAATGGAAGATAAGATTGGACTAAAGAAAGGGTTTGATGAATTACATATCAATTAATTATATACGAAAGAATGACAAAAATATAAAAAAATGACTTCAATTTATATACAATGTTTGTAATATTTCCACAAATATCTAATAAGGATTTATCTTATTCCCATATTATATTAATGAATAAAATAATGTTGTGCTAAAGTATATATATACATATATATATATATATATATATATATATATATATATATATATATATTCCAAATCTTATTGTCTGTGTAAATATGTTATTTCACCATACTACATATAGATTAAATTCTAAGGAAATAAGAAAGATAATAGTAATATACTAATATCGTCACATCCCGTCTCCACGTGACATGCATATAGTTGAGTTTTCCAATTTATAAAAAGAGTTGATAAAATTTGGCTGTGTATCAAATGGAGATTGTTCAAACCATGAGCAGGTAGTGATTATAAATCATACAATAATTTTGTTTTTAATATATTCTTTTGAACACATTTTACTTTATTAATTAAAGTTTACTTATTAGAAATCTCAAGCTATTGTGAGTTTCACTTTCCAGTTAATAAACAGCTACAAAATGGTGAAGAACGTAATTTTGTTTTTCAACCAAAACCCGTTCATATTCTTAATTGCTATTTTTCTTCAAATGGAAACATCCCATGCCTCCCAATTCCATACATGCATTGACGTATACCATATTTTTGGGGACTTTGATTTGTATATTATTGTCTTTATATATACATTATTTATTCTTCGCTATGTTTATCAATACATGACTTTTAGAAAAATAATTTTTACGCTGACTATTCAAAATTGACTAATTAACTTATTGTACTGCATGTATAAGTCATGATTAAGATGTTATATACGCTGTGTAAAGTGTAAACCTACACTGAGTCAATAAAAAAGCAAATGCGTTTCTTTTCTTCACATACTAAAAATAATGACATGTTGGTGAGAAAAAAAAAAGGAGTTATCGTCCACGATGACAAGAATGAAAGGTACATCAATAAGTTGCCGACAGGTAATAATATTGTATGGTTGGGTTGCTTTATGTATGTCTGCTCACGTGGGCAGCACATGATTTGAATTACAGCCCCCGAAAACGCGTTTAAGGGAGGGAGAGTAATTCATATGCCATCATAACCACAAAGGTATTTTGATTATAGTTCCACACCTTCACGTTCCCTGCCTTGTTCATATGCTCACCACATTAATCGTTTCTCTCGATCAAAGAGAGTCCAATTATCAAAGTATATCTCAAAGATTTTGACTCATCAAGAGCGCACTTAAAAAAGATGTAGTACGGAATTCTTGTTATTGATTAAAAAAATAGTAATTGAGAATTCAATGTATTATTTATATATAGGAGTGTCAAAATAGTTTACTTGAACTTATTTTGTTATTAAAATGAAAATTTTAACTTAATTCAATTTTTCAAAAAATCTCAACTCAATCCAAACTTAGTGGATTGCAAGTAAAATTAGATTCTTTGTAATAAAAATATAGAAAATGACTAGTCATATATGACATGAGCACACCAAATGAATGAAAAAAAATATAAATGATCAATTAAAGAATAAACGTAATATCATAATCTTAAATATGTATTCAACTAAGTTGCTTTGGAACAAATGTTCTCTAGAAGCAATTATGATGAGTTAAATAAATATAGTGCAAAGCAAAAAATTAGTATAAAATATATTATAATTCACAAAATTTAAAGTTCTATAAAAATAATATTTAACCAAATATCTATAAAAATATATATTAATTCATTCCGATTCAACCGGTTCTTGACTCCTTGTGTTAATGAGTTATATGAACTAGATTATCCGGGTCAAAAGGAATCTCATAACTCAACCATTCCATTTTAACATATTTAGTGGATTGAGTAATCAAATTCAACCCATTTTAACATAAATTTTATACTTTACCCCTTCTAAAAATTGACGAATTCAAAGATATGAATAGTAAGTTTATGCAAATAAGGGAGCCAGTCAATTTGATGTCAAAATTAAAGAAGTTGCAAATAGCTCTTAATTAATATAATAAACGCATTATGACGAATTTATATTGAAGCCTAATTGCTATATATAATTTCCTTGGTTGTTGTTTTTTATGTAATCAATAAATCTTGGTTGTTGTTCGGTCTTCCATCTTGATCTTGCCTAGATTTGTGTTTTGATTGACATTATATCTACAAAGGAAAATTTTGGTTCTGGTAGAGTAGAACCATAACGAATCCAAAGTC
Source organism: Glycine latifolia (assembly GCA_013407115.1). Classification (NCBI taxonomy): domain Eukaryota; kingdom Viridiplantae; phylum Streptophyta; class Magnoliopsida; order Fabales; family Fabaceae; genus Glycine; species Glycine latifolia. The sequence continues at coordinate 24,392,917 of CM023953.1, forward strand.
ACAAGGTCAAAAGTTACTTTGACAAGGAATTAAGCATTCATGAAAGATCAATCTTTTGAATGATTATAGTAGGTGACCAAAAAGGTATTTTAGATTGAAAATATCAGTGCTTACAAACATACTAAAAGATAACATTTCCCCTGTTTTCTTCAATATTGCAACGATTACATGCTTCAGAAAACCATCTAACATTTAAATGATAATTTTGGATCTATTACATAATTTGCCAACCTTGTGAAAAGAGACTAGATCCAGAATAACGTTATTTCACCAAAATCTTCCTCATGGAGAGGGAGTTAACTTAACTAGCAACATGAATTCTAGCTACCGAAGTTATACTTCTATAATTTATTATTAGTTCTACTTGATTCCTTCACTTCTCCTTAGGAGATTGTCATGGGAACTAACTTATGAAATGTCTTGTATAAGTCTGGTTCTTCATCATGTCCAAAGAGGCTCCCACAAAGAGTTTAGGTTATTGGTGTTCTCCTCAAAGAAATTAAGATTGTTTTGATAGCCGCTGCTGTGTGAAGGGCTTGAAATGAAGTTGTCCACAGATTGTTGTGGTGATTCCTGTGGAGTTTGTGTTTGTGCCATTTCCATGCAAATTAGAGCCACAAGATTCGCTTGTTGGAATTGCATGTTTACAACCTCAGCTTGTGCCTTTGCTAACTGTGCTTGAAGTTCATTGACTTGCTTTTGGAGGTGGCAAATTGCACCTGCACATCCGTACACTGGGTCTCTTATTCTTGCACCAGCCTCATAAACCATGCTGGCCACTGCATCAGCTCTTTGAGACTCTGGAAGTTCCTGGAAAATGAAGCAAAACAATGACATCATCAATTAAGTACTTTTATATTTTAATGTATTTTCATTGGTCATACAATACGTTTAAAGTGTGCAAAACCCATAAAAGGGTATATTGAATATGTAAAGAAGCAAATTCTCATAGAGTAAAACAATTAATTTGATTACTTGATTATGAAAATTAATTTTAAAAATATTATTTGGTTACAAAATATTTGTATGTGTCAACTGTGTTGTCTTATAATATTAACCGATTTCATGTTAGAATTAAGGAGGCCGACCACTAGGTTTCGTTAAAATTAGGTCGTTGAAAAATGCATTTAATTGAAGCATTAATATGCTATGACCAAGAATATGACACTACAGAATGCGTTGGTCCTGGTGGGAAAGAGTGGGGCTGATTCAATTCACCAAATAAATAGAGGAACTTCGTACAGTAATATTGTTTGTGCATTTTGTGAAAAAAAAATTGGGTGAAATTTTTTAAGGATGTAAAATAACTTACTGGTGTAAAATAAATTATAGTATCATGTTAGAAATACACACATATTTCTTTTAACATATGTTTTATATGTATCAAAGGTTAAATAATAAGTCAAAGGTAAAATTTTCCGACCAAATTAAGGAAATAAAACAAAGGTTACACATATGCTATTACAATTATTCTCTAGTTATGTACATTAATTTGTCGTCTCTGTTGAAGTTTCATGGGATCGTGTAAAATTAGGTACTCCATACATTGGAGACTAGTCTTATCATCTATTAATTTGTCCCCGGGGACACGGAACAATATGCATGGAAGGATGTTGGTGAAGTCTTCTGACGGGTGGAACAGTTATTTTTACCACTCAATAATGCAACGTTTATTACCACATCACTGTTTGTGTCTGAAATCATCATTGACTCAAAAAGGAAAAATCACGTGGAAAATCTTTTTAGTTGGAATTTAAAGAACATGATGCAGAGTGTTTGATAACATTATGCAGAAATCATGATGTCATTAAACTATAGCATGTCACATATGCGATGAAAATGTGCATATATAATATGGTCTCTCTAATTGTCAAGATATGTAGTTAGTCCTAAAAAATTTAATAAAGTTGAGTTGAGAAAACATGAAAGTGCAATAAGATTTTGTAGGCCAACATAGGTAGCTACCTGCAAGAACTTGATGATGTTGCTGGCACCGAAGACTCGGTGTGCAGTGGTAAACTTGGCAGGTTCAGTGGGAGGGAAATAAGGTGCCAAGACACATTTCTCAGCACATCTTCGCCTCAGAATCTTGCAAGCAGCACAAGGGATCATGACAACTTGAACTTGTTGGGGAGGGGAAGAAGGGGTAGTATTTGAGGAGTGAGAAAATGTGGTGTTGGTGTCACTCTCCATCAATACTTTGTAGTTTTGTGTTTGGCTTCTACTTTGTGTAGTTTAGGGACAAAGAGAGAAGAAGGGTGTGAGGTAAGTGTGGGTTGTTTGGAAGCCAAAACTAGGGGTTTTATAAGGAAAGGAAAGGAAAGGATGATAATGAGATAGCAAGAGCGTATGAAATTCGTTAATAACTGGCTGCGTGCTGTCTTCTTTTCCCACTCTCGGTTAGGCGTTGTGATTATGATGTTTCTTTTGGCTTATTGTATGAAAACTCTTCCCAACATTGAAAAAATCGTTTTTCTATATTCTGCTTGTTCCTTCCTTTTTATTTTTCTTTTTAACTTTAATGCAAATGATAATAATAATCACTTCAAGTTAGACCCTTGCATATGGATGCAATTTTAGTACATATATTTTCCAAGGAAAAGAACATTATGTCATGCCTAACAGCCTAGGCCTAGTAAAGTGACTTTTCCTAGTGAGTAAAAGAAAAAGAAACCGGTGAGCAACATGTCCTATTCACCCTCCAGCTTTTTTGGACCCTAGTCATAGTACTAGTACTTCTTATTCCAATCCAAAAAAGTCATACTCCAATTAAAATGCTTAAGCACGCAGTAATTTCTTATTAATAATTGCAGTACATAACAAACAGAGTAGATTGGAAATTATGGCATTAACTACACGTCCCCATTAATTTGTTTTTGTTTGATTTAATAATCAACGCAATGTATGTATAGCACCCTAAAGGGACAAAGAAAAGTAAATATATTCTCTCATTTAGACAAATATTTGGTTTACTGGTCACGTAAATTTTTAAAAGATAAATAGAAATAAACGATAGAAACAGGATTTAGTAACGTTTTACCTAGTTACTTTCATTGACGCATTGAATGACGGAACTGAAATGGTATAATCACATTCTGTCAAGTGTGTGCGCACTCGCATGTGCGGGTGAGTACACTACTTACGGGTCCAGTCTTTTTAAGTTCTAGACTTCTAGTTCTTAACTTCTGGTTGATGCAAATCAGGACAACATCAACATGGCCCACACCATAGTTACTGAATTACTTTTAAATTTTAATTTAATTTGCACTCGAAGTAAAGTTTGGTACGTAATAATGATGTAAGAAATACGAATTGCGTTCCTATATAAATGTATCGATCGCATTCTTGTGTAATTATAATGGTCTACGCGGAATTTCTTGTTGCCTTATGCTGGTGCCAAGTGGCCAAGGTTTGGACATAACAGTTGGAAAAAACGGTTTGTTTCAAGTGAGTTATTGGGGTTGCTGCCACCAATGAGACCATGCTATCTACTTCCTTAACTAACACCTAATGACCATGCATGCCATTTATAATATATTTATAATTTATTCACAAAGAATTGCTATATAATTAATTAAGTGTCTCTTGCAGAAAATTATATGTATGCATGTCTGTGTGATCTGCATGTTTGCGCAAGATCTAATAGGTGGGGCGAGGTTGGTGGAGCTCGTGGAACACACAGGAAAAGATAAACTTGTTATAATCAAAGTCTTTTGCCAATAAGTTGCAACTTTTCAAATAATTGAATATTTCTCTGGTTGATGCCTATTTGTTCTAGAATGTTCAATGGTCTTTGTTCGATTAATATCCATAATTAAGTTTTTAAGCATAATAGTTCTGATAATGATGATGATAAGAGATGAAAAAATAGATTGACAAAAAAAAGGGATAAACTTGAAGGAATGAGGAGAAAAAAAGAGACAAAAAATTAGCTCTAGAGCTAATTTGAAAAGGAAAAAAATGAGCTAAGTTAGGGAGAAAAAAA
>CM023953.1:24421901-24434730 GCA_013407115.1 Glycine latifolia
CTGTACAGGGTGATGATGATCCCTATTGTATACATTAGAGCTAGATGATGACTATGTATTGTTGTGAGGGCCGGGATGCCTAGTAATTGTGATACCTGTGATGCTGTGTGTCTTGAAAGTGAGTCAGGGAGAGGAAAAGCCTCCAAGAGCCCTGAGCTTACTGAGATTTTTATTTCACCCCGTTTGGGGATATTATTTTCAGGTGATGCTGCCGGCAAAGATGACAGGTCCCAGGACGGGAGACCCCAGTAGGGACAGACTCTGTGTAGCGGTTGGGACGACATGTTCAGAGCACTGTTGCTCAGTTATTTTGCTTAGGTTTATTTTTTTGTACCCCTGTAGAGGGAAGATATGCATGTGCATATAGTTTTGATATGTATATTGTATTATGTACATATGTTTAACTCTCGTGGTATATCTGCATAGATATTATAGTCTTATCTGCCGTTACTTTGAGTTATCTGGATCATTGAGACTTTGTGATGTCTTGGCATTCGTTTCTGTTAGTTTGATTTAGTACCATACATAATGAATCAAGAGATACGATTTTGAAAACGCTTCCGTGGTCGTAATTAATTGGTTTTATATTAATTACTGTGCTTATCTGATTAAGTAATATGTTAATACACCGGATGCATACGGGGTGTTACACCTTCTTCGCGGAGGGCCTTGCACGCTTGGGTGCCAGAGTAGTCGAACTCGCACGCTTGCCCTATGACGATGGGGCCCGCGCCGAGGATTAGGATTTTTTTTATGTCCGTCCGTTGCCGAGTTTGGGGGCGGTGGTAGGTTCCGCGACGGCAACGGTGGAGCATCGCACACGCGCGGGGTTGAGGCACGTAGTGGGAGGAGGACATGCGCGGAGGGTGGTGAGGGGCGCGGTTTTGTGAACGGAGGGTTATAGGGGAACGGAACGGGATTTGGGACTGAGGGAAAGAAGGAAGAAGTGGGAGTTTGGGGAAGTGGGAGATGCAATAGGCCATTGGCAATGTGGATTGGAGGCGCGAGTGGGTTTAGGGTTTAGGTTTAGTGAATGGAGGAAGTAGTATGCGTCGTCATACATATATAGAGAGAACTATAATGAAAGGAAGTGCTGCATGCACTTCATGCATGGGGTATAGATAGATCTCACCTTAATGATCCCTACCGCATGTGGGAGTGGGGACGATGGGTTTTTAGGCCAATCAACTGCTTGTTACCCATGTCAATGACAGCAAAGCAAATTAACTAATTAAGTTATCGATGAGAAACCAAAATATTTGAGATATAGTGTATATATATTTTTAAAATAAATTATTATAGTTTTTTTTAATAGGTTAATTTCTATAGGTGAAAAATAAAATTGTACACCGATATATTGATAAATTGTAATGGAAATATAAATATTATTTATACTATCAGTTCATGGTGTATACACTATTTTCTTTTATTTATAATCGTTTTCTCTATTTTTCTATCACATAATAAAGATAATTATATTTAATGTTATAAATATTGTTACTTTTTATGTTTAAATAACAAAGTTGAATAACAAATGATGTCAACATATATGTTGGCTAGGACATAGCTGATTAAAAATTCTTATTAGGGGCGTCATTGCTGAATATTAATTAAAATGTGTCACTCTCCCATATTTTTAAACATCGCATAAGAAGACTAAAAATAATATCACATAACAACAAGGCTTCCTTGACCGAAACATAAGACATTAATTATATACAGATTATTCTATATATGTTCCACATAAAAAACAAAAACACAAAATATAGATAGGAATTTAGTGTAATTTATAATGCGTTTTTGCCTAATTGCTTATGTCTTATGCCAAATAAATTGTTTCAAATATTGACACAAATGGTTTATAAGTAGTTTGATATTTGAGTCTCTTAAGATTTGAACTTTGATTTTTGGTTTGGTTTTATTGAATGACAATTGAAAATACAATTTTATCTAAAAATAGGTCAATCCTGTGAAAAAAGAATTACACATTCTGATTATCCAAAAAAATAAAATCATCCAAAATCGTTTTGTTTCAATCCCTCATTACCTCAAGCTCAATTTGATTTTGGATGATTTTTTTTTTTGTACAATTTCTACTTTAAAAATCATCCAAACTAAAATTGTATTTTGGATGATTTTATTTTGGATCATTACCTCAAGCTCAAAAAAAAAAAACCGTTAGAATTGCACAATTTCTACTTTAAAAATCTGCACTAAATTACTTCAAGCATGTTTGAAAATCACTCGTAAAATCATGTTTGAGACAAAAATAATTTCATCAATAAATCATGACTCTGACTTTTATATTTATTTTGTTTTTATCCATTAAATTTTTACTGGAAGTCCGTTCGAATTCATGATAGCGTTATGCTAGCTTTCATCTATTTTTGGTAGTAGTTTGCACTCTGCCCCCGAGTTGCAGTTAATGAAGTAATGGATCAGCGTGCATGGGACAGAAACTTTGATGGCAGTGGGTATCGTCTAACTAGCAAGTGGCAAATGATTCCCCGTAATATTTGGCTTCTAAGTCGATTGCTTTCAGCATCGATGTCACTATTCACAGTTCTAGAGTTCAATTCTGGCTATAGAATATCGTTTTAATTAGAAGTGCACGATACTTTTGTTCTAACATTAATAATGCTCTTCGGTGGTGCTAGCTAGCTAGGTGGCTACAGTTCTAACATTAATAATGCTCGATACTTTTGCTTCATCTTTCACTTTTTGCATTTATCTTTGTTTACAACTAGTTTGATATTTAAGTCTTTTAATATTTGAACTTTCAAGTTTCAGAATGATCATAAAATATTTTATCATATTTCACTTTTCTTACATTATAAACATTTGTAGATGACATGTAAAGCTTAAAAAGATTAATTAAATAAATAAAGAATTATATTATAATTAAAAAATTATACTTAATATTTGTTATTCTAAATCAAGCGACAATCACATAATTTTTGTTTATCATTTCAAATACAATTTTATTTAATTTGATACATTTTTTTATTTCTGAAAATATATTCTTTAAATTTTAACAACTTTAATACTGATTTAAAAAAAAAAAAAAATTACATTGAGTTATAATTTTTACTAGAGATTAGTCCAAAGATTGTGGCAAACTATTGTTTTTTACTAGACCAAGCCCCCCATTAGTCTTAACTAACTAGATATGTAGATGCACGCATTAAAAAGTAAAAACCTTAATTCTTGTGTTATTTGCTTTTTCAAGTATTTTTTTTTAATACATTTAGACTCAATTCTAAGGATTATAATTATAGTTTCCTTTTAACAAATAATTAATTGATATTATTCTTCCAAATTATAAATATGCCTTATCAGTACGAGATTTCTAATTTTTTCAAAATAATTTTTATAATTAGTGTTTTTAAAATTACAAATTCTAAGAATTATTATTATACTCATTTGTGATTTTTAAAGTCTACTTGCAAGTTTAATTGTTTTTTTTGTCCTTTATAGTTTTGAAGATGCCATAAAAGACTTGAAAGAAATTTTCAAAAGGAAAAAAAATTCTATCGTGCCAAAAAGTAATATTGATAAAAAGAAGAAGAACAACAAGAAAGTTATTTAATAATATTATAAATATATTTTAATTTAATTTAAGTAATTATTAATAACACGATCAATCATTTGTAAAATAGTTCAAGCGGATATTTGATTTAATATATTAATTGAAATGCTTAAAATTAATACATGTGTTTGCCGCATGATATTAATTAATTCATTTATTTATAACTATCTTTCTTATAGCATCAAATTATAATTAAAGTCATTCACTCCCAAAATATCAAAATTAAATTATAAACTTTATATAAACAAAATAATAAATTAAAAAGTGATTTATAAGATAAGGTTATATTGCTTTTTATAATTTTCAATATAATTTTATTTAAATATGATATTTAAAGTTTACTTGATATTTTTCTTACAGTTTAAGCATTTCTAGATGACATGTAAAGCTTAAAAAGATGAATTAAATAAATAAGGAATTATATTATAATTAAACAATTTTACTTAATTTTTGTTATCCCAAATCAAGCGAAAATCACATAATTTTTGTTTATCATTTCAAATACAATTTTATTTAATTTGATAAATTTTTTACTTCTGAAAATATATTTTTAAAATTTTAACAACTTCAATACTAATTTTAAAAAAATACATCGAGTTATAATTTTTACTAGAGATTAGTCCAAAGATTGGCAAAGTATTGTTTTTTACTAGACCCAGGCCCCCATTAGTCTTAACTAACTAGATATGTAGATGCACGTACGCATTAAAAAGTAAAAACCTTAATGAATGACACACCCTTTTAGTTATTTTTAGATGCAATAAATAATTTATATGTAGTAAACATGCAATAAAGCACGAGAAATGACATGACATATATGATTAATGACAGATAAAGCACGAGAGCTAGAAACATAGGGACATAAATAAGAGGATACGTATAAAATGATGAGAGAAGTCAACTAATGGCACACCCTTATTAATTTGTATTCCTGATTAAACAGTTGCTGCAGCTGGCTAGAGATGAATATGAATGATATCTGCTACTAAGGTTGTAACTTTATCATCCTTGTTTGACCACATGGTTCGCAGTTATTTATCCTGCGGTGGTTGTTCCTATACGCAGCATAAGAAATGATGTAAACAACCACAAGGGTTGCAGACACAGGAATATTAATGACGGAAACCTTCCTCCAACTTTTCTTGAGAGAAGCCAACACACCAGCCTTGCATGAGTCACAGTCATAGCAAAGCAAGTGTTGGTCATTGCTCCACCTAGTGCAGTCTGGGTTGCTTCCCACCACCACTCCTTCTACTGGCCTCCACACCGTCCCGTTCTCATACACATACCCACACTCTCTCGGGGGCTTGCAGCATCCAGACTACAATTAAACACGTATAGAGCAACTTATATTTATTTATTCAGTTTAATAATTATGTACTCACATATTCTTCAATCTATTCAATCGCATATCATCCTTCATGTGTATTAAAAGTTTTATTTCAATTAGTCATCATTCTAACTTAAGAACACTTAAAAATTACACATGCTTCTAAATCTCATCTTTCTTAAATTGAGTGGATTTGAGAGCTTGATCAACTTTTAACTTTATTTATAGTTTATTAAAGTGAAAATAATTTAATCTTTAAGTAGTGTAAAGAATCACTTTATTGCATAAAAATAACTATTTTTATGATGATAAAATTATACAGAATTATTTATACAATTAATATAGATACCCATTTAAATGTAAGCAATTCCCATCATGCTAAATTCACATGAGGTTTAATTGCATATTTTATCTTCTAATTATTTACTTTATGAATTTTATTACCTATTTTTTTATTTTGCGCATTTTATTATCACATTTTTTCATTTTTTCATACTTTCTCATTATGTTAGTAATAAAACAAAGTTATTTTGCAAAATTAGTACCAAAATGATTTTGTTTTCTTTTTATTTAACTTTTTTTTGACACATAAACAACGATGAGATGCACAAAAATTAAAAACTTTAAGATGATAAAATTTACAGGAAAAAAAACCTAGAACGATAAAATTCGTTACATAGTCAAAGTTATTTTTCAACTATAATCCAAAATCACATAATTATTAATTTTTCAATCTAATAATATTTCCTATTCATTCGAATATTTTTTATTTATTTTCAGTTATCATTCAATAAAATCAAGCCAAAAATCAAAGTTTAAACCTTAAGAAACTCAAATATCAAACTATTTATAAACTATCTTTGTCAATAACTTTTAATATTCATTACAATTCATTTGACATAAGACATAAGCAACTAGGCAAGAATGCCTTATAAATTACACCGAAATCCTATTTATTTGTTTTGGTCGATATAGACCGCATTATATGATAGACTGGATCCAATTTAAAGTCTACTTACTATATTTATATATTGTGTTTTTGTTTTATACATGGAACATATGTAGAATAATCTGTATATAATTAATGCCTTATGTTTCGGTCAAGGTAGCCTTGTTGCCATGTGATATTATTTTTAGTCTTGTCAGGCGATGTTTAAAGATATGGGAAGGTGACATATTTTAATTAATATTCAGCAATGACGCCCCTAATAAGAATCTTTAATCAACTAGTTGTCCTAGCCAACATATATGTTGACATCATTTGTTATTCAACTTTATTATTTAAACATAAAAATAAATAACATTATTTATAACATTAAATATAATTATCTTTATTATGAGATAGAAAATTAGAGAAAACGATTATAAATAAAAGAAAATAGTGTATACACCATGAACTGATAATATAAATAATATTTATATTGTCTTTCCATTACAATTTATCATATATCGGTGTACAATTTTATTTTTCGTCTATAGAAATTAACTTATTAAAAAAACTATAATAATTTATTTTATATATATATATATACTATATCTCGATCTCAAATATTTTGGTTTCTCATCGATAACTTAATTAGTTAATTTGCTTTCCTGTCGTTGACATGGGTAACAACTAACAAGCAGTTGATTGGCCTAAAAACCCATCGCTCCCACTACCCACATGCATGCGGTAGTGATCATTAAGGTGAGATCTATCCACCCCATGCATGAAGTGCATGCAGCACTTCGACGCATACTACTTCCTTCATACAAGAACAAATTAAAACCCAAAACTTTCTAAAGAAAAAAAAAATAGAAAATTCAACAGTACTATTTGTATTGTTTTCAAAACACAACAAATTCTCCAACTTACACAGAAATTTCCTTTCCAAATTAATTTTGACTAACATAAAAATATTCAAAAATAGAAATTAACCGATATTGAGTTGGTTTGAGACGTTGAACTAAAAAACTTACTTAATTAGGAGGGAAAACTCTACTATTAAAAGTGATATGTTAAGTTATTCATCATGGATATGATAAAACGAACAGTTGATAAATGGCCTCCATGGTAACCAAATAATAACAAAACAAAAAAAAAATAGAAAAAGAAAAAGATATATACCTGAATAGGGGAGAGATTCCTGAGGTAGAAAATATCAGCAGTTTCAGGCACCCCATTAACGGTTCTCCCAATCTTCCCACAAACCCTAGAGTCCCTTAAACAAGACCTTATCTTTCTCCAATAGCCATCACTTTCCACGCGTTTCTTCAACCAACCCTTGTAGTCCTGCAGGTAATACTCCAAGTAAGCGCGATTCTGTGTCTCCCTCCCGGAACCCTTGGCTGTGACAGCATATGCAAAGACGATGAAGCCAACAAGGACCACGAGTATGATGAGCATGACAACGAGGTAGAGCCTCACGAGGAAGCTGTTCCGGTAACCGGCTCCGACCAAACCGACTAAGGATGTAACCATCATGCTGATTCCTATAACGATTAACGGCCACTGAAGTAATATGAGGCATTCTGTATTGTTGGCTCCGGTGCTCTGCCATATCCCAACCACAAGGATTGGAACTGACAGCAAAAAATTCAAGAAGTTTAACACGCAGATCAAGCGGTTGCTACCTTTCATCGTTTACTTTCTTTTATTTCTTGTATTGTATTTGTTTTATGGTTCCCTAGCTTCCACTTATATATATATATATATATAGAGAGAGAGAGAGAGAGAGAGAGAGACACACACACTGATATACACTGCCTCTTCCTCTTCAATGTTCTATGTTTATTACATATATATTTTATTTATTATATATCTCTCAAGCTGGATCAGTACAATGTACAACAACCACAACAAGAAACATTTGTTAAATATTAGTTGTTGACGGACTAGTGATAATCAATATAAACATCTCATTAATAGATAATTAGCTGTGATAAATGAAAGAGAGACCGAGAGAGATAAAGAGAAAATATGAGAGTTGATTAAATGTATAAAGTTATATTAATGTTGATAATATATAATTTCATTGGATTAACAAATCAATCAAAAGACATTTTTTTTAAATATCATTTTTATTTTTCTTACTTGTTGGATGGACTGTGCACGAGGTACACATGATGAGATACATTCAGGGCTGTGTAGAAATTTTGGGGCCTAAGTAAAAAAAATTAAAAATACTTTATATAATACTAAATATATATATTTTTAGTTTTTTAGTTGTAAAATTATTTATTAATATTTTTTAATTTTATATTAATCTTTTGCTTTGTTTATTTAAATCTTTAAAAGCATAGTCACATTTCTTATTTTATATTTTATAATAGTACAATTTTATAAAGTATAAGAATAAAATAAAAAATATAAATAAATATTACTAAGTAAATAAGATTAAATAATGGCCGAAAAAAAGAGAAAATAATGAGATGATACAACTTGAAAATGGAAAGAATTACATGTTGATATCAGTTTTCTATTTTAACAATTTACTTAAAGTCTTCAAAAATATATGAAAAAAAAAATAAGAGAAAAAAATGGGATAGGCAAGAGAATTTGTAGTAAAAATATCTACCTTAAATTCAATGTGCCACCCGTGCATTAACGAACACACCATATTCGTGTTTGCATCACAATACTTACAAGATTTTCATTCACAAAGAAAACCAATAACATTCAAATCAGTCTACCTCGCCTATAACTGCAATCATTTTCACAATCATGCCATATGCATTATAACAGAAAATAAACCAATGACAGACCATGTCTCTCTTCTTTTTTAAGCAATCCATGTCGCTCTTACTATATATAAGGTCGTTAATATACGTAAGAAGCTCATTGAATTATACGGATTAATGCTCAAAGTAGCGTGTTCTAATCATGCTTACAAAGGTTAAACCAATTACCATATATACACAAGCGGTTTGCAAGGAAAGAACTATAACATGTATCCAGAAAGTCTCAAATATATCAACAATATTTCTCAACCTCACATTCATAACAAGCATAGTGTAGCAGGAAATTTCTTAGGACATTCACAGAAGCCCAAGTATATATATTGAAATAAAAAGTCATGTTAAAGTAGACATACTAGGTCTCAAGAATTACCAGGGCACGTACACAATCGGTTCTGTTTCCTGAATATCAAACTCACCATTAGAGTAATAACTTTTAAAGACGGCATTCATCTTGGTTTATCCCAATCAATCTAATTCCCTCATCTCCTACACTATATATATAAGCATAGTTTATTAGCTACCATTTGATGTGTAACGTACTCTATTAACGTTCTTAAAACCAGAATTTACATCACAGGTTTGTATTCCATGCATTTTAAGGCTCAAGTTCACTTACATCATGCTACAACCAAAATTTGCCAAATCGAATTTGGGATCTAAGAGATACATCTACAACAACATAAGCGGGGTTCAAACCAATTCACGTACTCTAGATTTATAATAGTGACAGTTTCAAGACAGCATCGGATCCACATTATTTTTCCAAACAAATTTCTAAAGTTAGTTTCATTCATCTCACTTTACTTATACACTTGGTTATGCTCAAGAGCTACAGCAACACTATAGTTTTACATGTCTTAAAGGTACAAAGAAACAAAGGGATAATCACCAACCAGAGGTTTAAGTTTCTTACTCCTTAAAATTACTCAAACAGACACATCATGCAGAAAAATTCTACAGCAACACCACTTCGCTATATGCAGCCATAATATTCGTCAAATATTTTATGGAACTCTAAAATTTATGGGACTAATGGCATTTAGAAAGAAGACATCTGGATCTAGATCATTGTAATTAAAAGGACAAGGTCTGGTTCTTTATGGTATGTTTACACGAACCATTTGAAGACAGGGTAGAATCATTCCTAAATCCTAGCAAGTAAAAATTTTGGTATCCCAAGTTATTTATCTTCTAGCTTGCTTAAGTCACTTTTACAAGCTTGAAAATATAGTTTTTGATGCTAACATTGTTACTTAAGACTAAATAAAGTGTGCATTTATCTTCGTTAGTTTAAATCACATATATTTCATTTAAACTAAAAGGGTGGACACGTCATAAAATCTGCATAAAAAACCTTACAACCTGCCCAGCGAGAATTAATGTTCAGTAACTATTCTGTACATCCCTAAAAACTATATGAGGTCAGTGGGATTAAAAAGACGACTTTGCCGATGTCAAACCTGAAATTACGGGCTGACACAAAACAGTTCTTTTGCCGTCAAATTTTGGCAGCAACGCGCAGAACCTAATTTCCAGCTCTACTGATCATAATTTGTTTCTTTGACCCTTAAAATTACTAAGACATGTTTTAATATAATTACAAGACATCAAACCTGATTTAATTTAGACTCAAGCTACCTACGTGGTTATGTCCTCTGCGTTGATCATTTAGTCATAGGTTCAATAGATTAGTTTATAAACCTAGCTAACTAAGAAACTATTAAGACTCTTGCATAGTACGTACTACGTAGTACTTATCAAGAATATCAAGAAATTGTACGTCAGTTCACTAAACTCATCCTTTAGGTTTTCCCCCTAATTTGTCATTAAGTAACCATAAATAAAACCAGTGATTGGTCACTAGCTCATAGATCACATGAAGCATTCGCTCAATACCCACATGTAACTAAGTGGCCGCTCATACTCTTGTTCACATATCGAGTAAATCATAGTTCATCTTATGCATTTCCAAAGATATAACCAAGGGGCAAGAGTTGCCCAATCCCCCTTCAATTATTTCATTAAAATTTTAAGTAATTTAATTCTTTTATTCAAAAATAGAATAAATTAATCGACACACTTTTAAAACGTGTAAAATTACTTTAATAGCACTAAAAAAATATCAATATAATATTATATTAATAATTATATATATATATATATATATAATTTTAGACAATTTATAGAATTTCAAATATGCAATTTCATAATAAATAGTTACTTATATTTTATATTATATACTAAAATAAAGTGGTGCAATAAATAATTTTTAAATTATTATGTACAGTCTTATAAATTTATTATGTGTGAACTTAAGTTTAACGGTTAGATTAAGTTAATCAAATTCTATTTTTCTAAAAGGATAATCGCATAATCTTACAAAATTAGACACTAAATATTAATTGATTTTATTCCATAAAAATATAGTCCTACAATGTAATAATTAATTAAAACAATTATTTTTTTTTTAAAATATAGTCCTACTCGTTTTCTAAATATAATTTGTTCTTCTATTTTAAAAAATTCTTAATTTGGGTTCAATCATCAATTTCTCTTATACTAATTAATTTATGTTATTTCTTATGTTTTAATTAATTAAATTATTTTTTATGATATCTTAAATGAATAGTTAGATTTAAAATTTAATTAAATAAAAAAAGTGAAAAACTGATAATTGAATCTAAATTATTGATTTTTTAAAACCGTGGGACTAAATGTCTTAATTTTGAAATGAAAAGATCAAAATTAAAGATTGAGAAATATAGGAGAATTAAAATTGTATTTAAGTCTTTGTAATTGATGCGTAAAATATGTATCTGCTAAGAGCAAGTGTATCCTACGCAGTAGTAATAGTGGACTTGAAAGTTAGAGTATCATATCCTAAAGACTACTTGTGTTTCCAAATAATTTAAATTGCATATAAATAATTTTGGATTTTATCTTGAGTTGGAGATTGTTTGTGTTTGTGTTCAGAAAATAAAACAAAAGACAAATAACAATTTTAAAGAAGAAATATATATAAATAAAAGTGATTCAAATTATGATTTTTGATGTACCATTTTTTTCTTAATTCCTATTTTAATTAAAAGATCTCAGTAACCAAATAATTGCCTAATACCTCTTATTTTAATTATCAGCACATGGTTAAGGTATGAGAATACTCTTTCTCCTAAATCAATCCTACATTGGTAATTTGGGATTTAATTTAGGGTTAAGGATGAATAATAGATAAGTTTATAAAAAGGAGATTTATGTCACCAGTTTGGTAATGCATGAAAACTTTTATTAACCCTATCATAATATTGGTCAGTTAGTTATAAGAAGATGGTCACTAACACACAATTACCTAATAATAAAGTGATGAATTCCAATATATAAGTGAAAGCAATAGAAAAATACACTTAATTGAATAACATCAAAGAACTTTATTATAAAAGTAACTAGAGTACATAGATATACTTACATCACAATCTGAGTTTTAAGGAGTTTATCCAACGTGGTCATAGAATAACTAAACAACATATAATATTGCATTAGAAATAAAAGAGATCAAAAATCCTTATAGATTTGGACTCCAATTATTCATGGCATAGTTCCCCTATCAAAAGCTATTGTTGTTCATAAAATGTCTAATAAATTTTGAATGCATACGTACTTCTGACTTCTTGTTTATAGACTCCTAAAAATAATTAATTTAATTAGGTACACTATAGATATATATTCTAATATAATCGCTAAAGATAATTATTTTAACTAGTCACACTATATATAAATATTTTAATATGATCTCTAAAGATAATTACTTTAATTAGGTGAATTATAGATAAATATCTTGATTAGATCACTAAAGATAATTACGTTGATTAGATGTTTAAAGATAGTTGTCTTAATTAAACTTATTATGGTTGTGGTTAATCGTTATCAAGTGAAAATAGTATCAAATCTTCATGAATTTGTGCATTTTTAACTTTTCTACTTAATTGAACGGTTGTACTTATGTAAGATAAAAACAAATGTCTAAATATGTGTTTGTCAAAAAAACACATGAAATAGTATAAAAATTCAAATAAAATATCATTCAAATTATGATTTATGTAAGATAAAAACAAATGTCTAAATACGTGTTTGTCAAAAAAACACATGAAATAGTATAAAAATTCAAATAAAATATCATTCAAATTATGATTTAT
>CM023953.1:24434740-24527201 GCA_013407115.1 Glycine latifolia
CAGTAACTAAACAAAATAAAAATGATATTTTCAACATGAAAGAAATAACATGGTAATTGAAGTATTTTAAAGAAATTATATAATATTAAAATTAGCTTTTATAATAATATCGTCCAAAACAAACTATTTGAATTATAAGGTGAGATATAATAATTCTAATTGTTTAATGAATTAAAACTTTCGAATATATCAAGCATTTTTAAATAATAAAATGAAATGACTCTTAATCTTAATGAAGCATTTCTTTGTTAAGCGAATTTTTCCAAAATGTCAACATTGTCTAATGGAAGTTTTAATTCTATAATATCCAATACACGAATGGGAAAAACATTTTTTTATTTATAGTATTATTTTGATCACAAATATGGTTGATAAATTTTTCTTTTTGCTGAGTATATGGTTGATAAATTATTGAATGTAACTAAAAATAATGATTATATAACTATTTTTTATTCTTAGATGTATTTTTTGTAAGAAATAATCTTACCCAAGGCAATGAGGCATGTACGTAAAGTCATCAAATGTAAGATTTACGTCTTTTAAATACTCCAAAATTACGATCGAAAATTTAATAAATTCACATTTATTACATGTCTATGTCAATCATCGATTTCTGTTTTAATCAATTCACCAAAACAAAACAAAAAATGTACGTCTTAATTAACAACCATAAATATTTACTTTTGATTTCAAAAAGATATATTTACTTTTAAAACGTACTCTCATTTAAAGGAGTTTTTTTTTTTGTTTTTTTAAAGCATTTTAAGTTGTTAAATTATTAAATGTAAGGGCCTGGCTACATCTCTTCAGATTAAGAAATTTAAACTATAATTTACCACTTTAAACAACTTATTGTTTATGCATACAAAAAACTTTGAAAAAATCTTTAACCAAAGAAAAAGGAAAGAAATAAATATGAATATTGCAGTAGTAATTAGTGTAATGATAAAATATATTCTATTGTTTTGTTAACTATATTCCATTTTAATGTTAGAAAGGCAAATGTATATACAGCTCTTGGAAAGCAAATAAGTCAGGATATATGACAAAGATCAAAGGTCGTTATATATTTTTTATATATTATATGTTGTGTGCCTAGTTTCTCTTGTATATATATTGCAAAATTCACATACATGAGCACCAAGCAAATAACATTCTCAAAAGTGCAAACTAGTTTATCACTAAGAGAACCAATTAATGGAGAAAATGAGAGTGGTACTAATTACTTTATTCCTGTTTATAGGTGCAGCAGTTGCAGAAGACGCTGGTATTGGCAAAGCCGTTAATCCTGCAAAAGATGTTATTGCAGAAGAAGCCGGTATTGGTGATGCCATTACTCCTGAAGAAGGCAAAGCCACTAATATTCAGGCGTATGAGTCACCTAGATTCAAAAAGTTTGTGACACATTGCAGCTCACATGTTACTCAAACATGCAGTGGAAATGATCCATTATACGAGGCTAGTGGAATAAATAGTCTATCTGTGTTGTCTTTTTGCCTTTTTGATTCTATGGAGAAGTGCTTGGCAGACCATGGAGCCTCACTTAAAGATTTCCAAGATAACAACAACCTAGGTTCAATGTCATCGTCTCTTTCTGGCTCAATCCAAAATCAGCTACTCCTCATTGAGACTGTAACATTCAGAGCCGTCTTGAAAACCTGTTCTCATGTCAGTGCACAATATTGTTTCAATCATCCTAACGTTGCTACATCGGCTTTAGCGGCTTGTCTCATGCCATATCTCGATCAATGTGTTTATCCTTTTTCTGGTATGTTTTGTTTTGCCAATTACTACTACTCCATTTTTTTTTCAATGGCTAAATATATAAATCATATATAAAGTAAGAAATATAATTAACTAATACATTTTTATTTCTGCATTTACTAACAAACTCATTTCAGTTGAACCTTATCAAAAATAAATTCTATCTTGACTTTTCACTACTTTTGTTCATTTTCTAATTGATAAAAAAATAGCACAATCGAGTAAAAAAACATGTAAAAAAATGTTTTTTCTCCATAGATATTTAATATATAGCTGGTGTTTTATCAAATTTTATACTGTTCATATATAAAAAGAGAGATAAATACAATTTTTCAAATGAAAAAATTATGTAAAACTCTAACACGAGGGAATTCATTTTACACAAATACATACACAAGTGCATTTATGTGTAATTTGCCCATGTATAATTATATTTTTTGCAAGTATAGTGTGGTTTCTAATGATTTTTTCCTTACATTAGATATATTTATATTTATTTTAATTATATAACAGGCTTCACATGGTTTATTATTGTATTTCTCAATTGTTTAGATGTTAAGGTTTAAGATTTATCTTTTTTATGCAGGTACCCCGACGCCGCCGCCACCCCCACCCCCGCCACCCCCACCACCCCCACTTTTTGTTTAGATCTTTGAAGTACTTTAATAAAAGAATATCCGACTTTGCTCAATCAGCCTATGTAATAAGCATTTCCCTAACAAGGGACAAGTCTTAATTTATCTCTTGAAACATCCCTAGCGATATGTCAATTATATATGATTGACTTGCAAGCTTGTTTTATGATGAAGGATTTATTATGCCTTCAATATTACAATTAGCTACATCTGGTTTGTATAAGAAATCACTCATAAATAGTAATTTATAAAACATGCTTTACATCTATTTTTTTATTGGATTTCCATTGGCACACATAATCAATTTAGGAAACTAGCTATAGAGGTTTGTTTCCACGGGTTCGAATTTAAGAAATTAGACTCAAATATATTTTAAAAACGACTTTGGGAGCTATATGTCGGGTTGTCCTCGGTTGGTTCAGTGTTTTATATTTTCTTAAAAACTCTAGGCTAAATTAATAATACTTTACTTTAAGTTTTTTTTATCATGTAAAATATACTTCAATTTAAAATTTATACTTCTTTCCTTTTAATTATGATCTAACTATACACGATATTAAGATTAATATATATTACAATAATAAGTTAGGGTTAATTAACCTGATTTTGTCCATGATTTATTGAATACTCTTGATCGAGTTGGGTTCGAAATCAACTGTATGATCCTAACTAATTTTCGGATAGGATAGGGACAATGATAAAATCATTTCACGCTTACCCTAAATCTTACTTAAAAAAAAATTTATCCAATAATTGAAAATATATTAAATAATCTTTATTATCATTTCTCATGTTTAAAAACTTTTTTACCTCGAGTACCTAGAAGAGAAGTTATATCCTAAAAATAATGTTGGAATTAAGTTGTATAACTTCTCACCTATCATATGATTAGGACCTTTATCACTCATTTTTCTTAAAACAAGTTGGACCGTAAAAATAGCATAATCAATTATATGGCGTTAGTGTATTCGTATCAGATTATAAAAAATGTTTAGTAGGAGTAAAAAGTTATTTTTAATTTTTAATTTTTTTAAAACCAAACAATCTCAAAAGGTTAACCTTCACTTTATTTCTCTTCATTTTCTTTTAAATGAAACAACTTATAATTTCACCTTATTTCTTATACATTTATCTTATTTTCTTTTCTCATCTTCCTACTTCCTCCCCGTTTTCCTCTTTAATGGAATCCATTCAGTTTTCTTTAATTCACGCTGACTCCGTCAAACATTGCCACGTGCCACCCCCACTGATAGCAAGCCCAAATATGATGACGAAGGGCCTTCAACCAACAGGGCCAAACTAACAACAACAAGCCTCTATAGTTTATGGACTTTATTGAATATTAAATTTATGTTTTGGTGAAGTTTGACTGGCTGTGTTGGCACCTACTGTATCAGATATATAGCTAAGATCGTTGATCGTTGTATGCACCGTTAGGCTCGAGCTTATTAATGATGTACATTGAATGAAAAAAGACAGAGAATGTTGACCTACTTTCTTATTTACATAAAATAGTTATAGACCTCATTTTCAGAAGCTGAAGCTGGTAGCTATCATTTTGGTGCTTTCATATCGTTTCAATGCTTCCCAGACCAACATCTAAGGAAACAAAGGACTGCCTCCGAGCTATTGCTTGAAAGTTGTCAACTTTATAGGATCAGTTCGATACCGAACAACAAATTCATGACACGATTCATGATTGTCTCACTACAGCCATCCAAAAACTCTGTGAATCCATAGCTGCCCAAAACCCTCCCACCCTAAAACCCCTACATCCATAGAACCAAACACCTTTATTCTCTCGTCCGTAAACCCCATTAAACCACCTACCTCGACCACAGGCCCATCCTCGTCCCCACACCTATCTCTATTCTTCTACCTATCTAGTATTACCAATGAGTCATTGATCTCTGAGTGGTACTTGATTCAATTTTCTTAAACAAATTGTTAATACTTCGTTGCTCACACCAGAGAAAACGGCCTCATCCGAGAAATCCACACAATGTCTCCCCATTTCACCTAATGTCCTCCTCAACCTTCAACATAGTGGTGGCAAGGTGCTTGGCGACATAGGATGAGAAAAGGAAGATGAGATGCTAGGGTTTTGAGTGTAAGGACTTTTTTGTCTGTTCATATTACTATGGGGTGCATGAAGCAAAATAGGAGATGCAGGAAGCAGTTGCCCAAAAATGTGGATGAAGCAATTTTTAATGCAAGAAGCAACAACCCCGCAAACTAGGTTGTTACTTTCCACACCTCCTCATGCACCCTTTTCAGAATGTTTGTTTTACCTTCTAAATTGGTAATTTCGAAAACCAATAAATGGTATCCCGGAATATAATTTTATATTTTTTATTCATCATTCCGTAAGCCAAAAAGAGGATAAGAAACAACTCGCAAACTATTGTCTGTACTGGACTCAAGGGAAAGTGATTTTCGGGTAGCCCAGCAAAAGAGCCCACCGTATGACCTGCATATGTTATTTAGTTTTTCTTCTGGTTTCTGACTTATTTTGTTTTTATTTTTTTATTTTAAAATAAAGAGTATTAAAAACATCCATATTTTTCTTTTCCTTATTTCCACTTATACAGACTATTTTTGGGTGTATATGATGTCTTTTCCTCTCTTTTTTAAACAAATTAAACATAAACTTAAATAATTATGTGAAATGAATAAGTGATGTTCAAACCTTATTAAGTTTTAAAAAAAAATAGATTGTAATCCATTTTAGGTCTTATTTGAATTAAATTAAATTAGATTGAATATACATATACAGGAAGAAAGGTTTAACTGCGTACTTTTGGTTAAATTAAATTAAAATCCTATGCTAGTGAGTAATTGCGTATCTAGTTACAGTAGTACTGTAGTAGTATAGTATGCTGCGACCGGACCGGACGCAAGGTCTTACTTCAAACCAATTAACGTTGTGAAAGGACAAATATCAAATGTCTACTCCACGTCATCATTGCTCCTCCTTATTAGTAGTAGTTAATAAACACAAGGCAGTGGCAGATAGAATAGATACACACGCTCACTGAGGAGAGGACAAGACCTCAACAACAACAACAACGAGAAAACTCAAGAAACATTCAACTTTAGCTTAATATTATGTTTACATGTTCACACTCGGGGTATGTATGACAGACTCATGCCATCTCATGTCGTTTCTTCTGCTGCATTGTCGTTTGGTTTCGAGAAAACGCTTGAAATTTGGAAAGAGAGGTTATTATAATAATAAAGTGTATAAAAATTATCTTACTTATTACTTGTTGTACAGGTTAATTACCATTGTAACACACTCTGGAAAAGAAGATCTTCTGGCTCATAAGTTTGCTTCATTAGGATCCATATAACATAGAGGTTTGAATTTCTTCATCTCCCTTCTCCTTGTTCTTGTTAGGATTTTTCCCCCCTCAGTGAAATGGTTGTTTGTTTTGTTTATTTTTTTATTTTCTGGGAAAATTAAAGTTTATTAATGATGCTAAGATGCTTTTTTAAGCTCTTTCTGCGTTTCTTTTTTGACCTCTTTTATCACTTTAAACCGCTAAATAATTTATTGATTTATTTATATTGAAAAGTTATACTAAAATTAAAACCGACATTAACGCGGTTCTCTCTTTCGAAGTTCAGGAGCTGCAAGGTTTCGTAGCTTTATGTTTTAACACATACATCTTCAAAGGCAATTTGACCATGTATTAATGAGGGAAATGTGTTTTGAACAATAGAAGTAAATAGTAAAATTATAATAAAAGAATTGGATTCCATTAAGTACTTGTTTGTTTGCTTTCTTTGTTAGTTCCGTTCGTGTTTCTACTTTTTCAATATGCTTAATAAATATTTCTCCAAATAGAGCTTCCTTCACTCTCATTTTTAATTTCAAAAGATGGTTCTTCCGTTACCTACTTTTGTTTCAGATTTTAATTTAAATTTTAATGGAATTTGTCGCTGTTTTTTTGGTTGATCTTGATTCTTTGTTCTAAATAAATGAAAGATGTTAGGAGTATGTTTGAATAGAAAATTTTAATTGGAGAAAGTAATTTATTGGAGAATTTAAAATTTATTATTTGGATATTTTTATATGTAAAATTTAAATTTTTGAAATTTTAAAATAGAATTTTAAACAACTAAATATGTTAAATTTGAATTTCTTTTTAAAGTGTGAGAAATTGAAATTATCTTATTTTACAGAAGCTCTAATCGCATCACTCTTTACTCCGTCTCCATCACCGATGAGTATTTCAACTTTTGTTATTCTCACGATATCCACTTTAAGCATCATGAGGTTTAAAATTTTAAAAATGAAAAAATTTAATTTTTTTATCCAAACATAAGATTTTGAAAATAAAAAAATTTAATTTCTTTATCCAAACACAAAATTTTAAAAATAAAAAATTTTAATTAATATATTTTAATTTTCCTTGAATTTTAAATTTCTTAAAATTTTAAAATTCGTTATTCAAACATACTCTATGGAACTTGGTGGAATTTTTTTTTTCTTTCTATTTGGGCGTTCCCCTGTTCATTGTCCAAGGAGCACACATGTCAAATTGTTATACAAATCACTCATCTAAATTATCATCATGTCTATTTCCTTCCTCATTGAAAATATTATAGGAAATTGCCAATGTGTAAGAGTCAAGTGATCATTTTGTTTTCGCGTTTGTGTAGACAATGACTCGTTGGATGGGCAATGCGAATGCCCTTCTCTCACGGCTAAGCCTAAATGGAATGTTAACAATACTTTTTTTTCATTGCAATTACAAAAAAGCCCTTCTTACATGCCTGGGATATATAACTCGCTCATATGGGTAAATTCGGTATCTGAGTCGTTTATCGGATGGAGAGTTGGACGTCTCTGTAAATTGCAAATTGGTCCTGTCAGTTGTACGTCCCTCTTAAATATTATCTGGGATTTTTTGACCCAAAGATCTACTCATATCATCAGCTAATAAAAAGACGCTTTGTCTTTTACACATAGGTAAAGTAGTTTTGGGGATTATCTTTGATGTAAAAAAAAAAACAAAAATCATTTCATAATTTAATGAATGTAATAATTTTAAAGGGACATTTGAGGACTGATGTGTGGAATTGGATTTGAATTTTTTAAAATAAGTTCTTATTTATTGTGGAAAAAAAAATAGATGTAATAATTTTTCAAGGGCTAAATTTATCTACCACAAATATTTCAAGCACCAAAACGTGTTCTTTTTTAAAAAAAAAATATATCGTAGTTGAGTTTAACGTGGATGTATTAACTGTTGAAATAATTTTATAATTATTATTTGATAAAAATATTATATAAATTATTTTAAGATAATTATTTTAAAAATTAATAAACTTATAATATATTATGAATTATGATTGAATGATTGTATAAAAAAAATATTATCAGTATATTATTCTTTTTGTCAACGTGATTTGTGTGTTTGAATTAAATTTTTTTGTCATAAAAAAGGTAATTATTTCTTTAAAATATAAATTTAGCTTAATTTAATTTTCATGTGTAGACTTGTACTTGACATCTTATACCAATCCTCTCATATTTTTTATTTATTTATTTTAATCTTTTTATAAGGGTGCCCATAATTTCTGCCCTGTTATTTTTTTTTTAGTGATGTCTTCAATTTTAGATATATGTAATGTAATTAATGTTCTTCATGTACGTCGAAAAGGGAAGAATAAACATGTAATTTTTATAGTAAATAAATTATAAGTGAAAGTTGATGTAAACAATTATTTTCTGCATCTATGGTTTGATATGTGATATGATCAAGAGTGCATTCTTTCTGCATGAATCTATTAATTTCCTCTCCAACTTCATTGACCTTCACATTGGATTCCCTTGTCTCATCAGTTAATGATATTTTTCTGAACTGTTGTAGTCCTTGTGGGTCAGGGAGCATTCAAGTGTAGCGAGGTCCTAATTATTAACCCGTTTTACTTTCCTGGAATACAAGGCAGTCTGACCATGCAGACCCCAAAGACAAGGTAAGCTTCAATTGCTTTTTTCTGTTTTAAATGTTGCTTCTGTACATTCCTTGTTCAAAATTATTTTCGTTCTTTAAAATGATCTATGAAAAGGCTAAATCAACGGGATTGTTCACCTGGAATTATGATGTGGCATAACTCATGTTTCAAATTCAAATGTCAACTACTATATCTGGAACAAACTGTGCTCAAGGATATAAAGCTTTAATGCATCAGCTGTATATAACTTTGTTCCACATTGGTGGGACTAGTTAAAAGTTCACACATGCTTAGCACTTCGCATCAGCGCAAGCAAATGATTTTTAACTATTCACATTTTGTCCTCTTCGATTAAACTTTTTTACTTTTTGTCCTCTTTGATTAAACTTTTTTACTTTTACAAAGTCACTCACTTGGTTCATGCCATTTTCATATCAAGCTATTAGCTATGGTGTTGAAACATTCTGGAATCTGGGTAGTAAGAATCTTAAATTATGATGCTTGTCTTTTTTATTACTATTATTTATTAGTTCCCTTCCTTACTATAGTACAATACTCCGTAAAGCTCAAGTTTCTGACGTTAATTATGTTTGTTGGGCTTTTGTCGCCGAGTCCAGTCTTTTATTTTTTCAAAGACTAATCATATTTTGTTCAAGTGCGTTTTTATATAGGCGCCGTTAACTGCGGAATGGGAGATTGGGACCCGGGGCAGTTCTTCCCAATTACTATGATAATTATAATCATAATAATGTGAACAAAAGTTTGGTTGAATTGATTTCTCTGCATCAATACTCAATATCACTATCTTTTTTCAAATGGCTATAATGTTACGTTATATAACAATTATTAGTATTTTTTTTTATGGATCAGCATTCAGCAATAGCATCAGATAGTCCCGTCGCTATTTACCATTGATTGTATCTACCAAAAGGAAGAACCATTGATTGTACGATCGTAAATGGTGATAATATATCTTGAAAGAATAACATTCATGGTCAATTCCTGGAATTCTGAAGTTGAAATTTCAATATTATTTTTTGACGGAAAAAATTCAATATTTATAACCCTGTAAATAATCATAATGTTGATTTTACAACTTGTGATTGGAGAACTTTTTAATTTTCAAGTTGATTTAATTAATTAATTAATTAATTAATTACATGGTTAATGACATTTACGTTTACTTCTGACAAGACTTGATTCAGTTGATTGTAACTTACAGGAGTACTATTACTAGCGTCTTTATAATACTCATTATGGCAATAGTAATTGTAATTTCGGTTTTAAATCTGCATCTTGTCTGTTTAAATTTGTCCAATGTTTTGGATTTTGGAGCATCTACTCTTCTCTATGCTCATTTTGCTCAATCATAAGGGAATCTCTGTAATGAGTTAGCAAGATCAGATTTGCGAGTGATTTAAAGACATTGGTTTTGCTTTATATGGCAAAGCGTTTATTGCTGGTATTTATTGCTAGAATTTCGAGATGTGCGTTTCCATATACCAATGCAATACTATTTCTTTTGCTTACTACATGATCATCATATTACTTCTATTACTAATTCATAACGCTTAGATATTCTGATTTCAGAAGTAGTAGTAGCTCCTCTGAAGTGCCTCAGAAAGTGTCCCCTCGTGGTGGACGCCAACTCAGGCCTGCTACACTGGACACTACTGCATCTTCATTAAACCAACCTTACAAAACATCAAAGGATAATAGAAGTCCCAAACTCACAGACCGTAGATCACCCAGAAGCCCCGCTCCAGAGGTACGTAGTAACACTTTTTCTTTAATTCTGTAACAAAATCATAGGGCTTTTGATTAGAAAGTGCTTTTTTATGATAAGGTAACAAGCACAAAAAATCTGTTTGTAGTTTCTTTCTTTCAAAAATAAAAAACAAAAATCAAAGCTTTTTGTTATGCTTACTAAAAGCGCTTTTGATTTTTGCCGAAATTGTAGGATGTTGTTATGATTATGTTTGTTTTTTCACGGCTTACTTTTTGAAAAGGTGATGTTAACTGTTGAAGGCTTTAGAGTTGGCTTTTTTTTTTGTTATTTTTGGATAATATAGTACTGATGTAGCTAATAAGAAGGTAATTTAATTATGGAGCGTCTAATAGTGTGGGCACTTAAATTTCTGTACAAAAGCACGTTAGCAGTTAGATAGATATTAAAGGCCCCTTTTGGAAGGATTCTGTTCTTGAACATCTGGCGTATTCGAATTAATTAAGAGAGTGGGTACAATAAGCTACTTCACTGCCAAGTAATAACTTATCATTGGTTCTATATATGTTCGATGCCGTTGTATATTCAAGACTTGTGAAAGATTAGGTTGATCCTCTCCTGAGCCTCTTTTGTTTACTTTTAGTCTTTTTCTAATCCATGTTGAAAGCACTAATATGGTGTGTTGTTTTATACAATTCCTCGTAACAACAATTATGCAACAGTTAGAAATTTGTCTCAGAATTCTAAACCATTATAATTTATTTTCTGTTGCTTTAGAGGAAGCGTCCTAGCAGAATATCTGAATTGGAATCTCAGAATTCTCAACTCAAAGAGGATTTGAAGGTGGTGAGGAACCAGCTTGGTGTGTCTGAATCATGCAAGAAGCAAGCTCAGCAAGATGCTGAAGAATCCAAGAAGCAAGTAGCCTCCCTATCCTTGAAACTTGAAGATTCTCAACAGCAACTTGTGAAGTTCTCAGCTACAGAACAAGCTCGTGTTGTTGAGCTCCAGAAAACCATAGAGGAGCATGACAAGGCTTGGCAATCCGAGCTTAGGAATGCCCAACAGAAGCTCTCAGACAACACCATTGCGCTTACCTCTGCCATCGACGAAATTCAGCAGCTCAAGGTTCAGCTTGAATTGGTAGCTAACTGTGAGAATGCGCACACACAAATCGCGGAATCATCAGACGTGGAGCTGCTAAACTTGAAGGATAACTTAGCAGAATCTCTTTCTCTTGTGGAGAACATGAAAAACCAACTTAAAGATTCCAAAGAGTCAGCTCAGGCACAAGCTTTGGTCAATGAGACTTTGAGGCAACTTGAGGCTGCAAAAAGAACTGTTGAGTTTCTGAGAGCTGATGCTGCTAAAGCTGTCAATGGCTACAACTTTGCTGCTTTGGAGTTAGATCAATCTAGAGCACGGGTGAACTCACTAGAGGAACTAGTAAGCAAACTTGAGTTTGGCCTCGTTAGTAACAAATGCAACGGTTCTATAAATTTTGCAGATGATGGTAACATGGAGATATTACAAAAAGGCGAGACAGATTCTAATAGCATTGAAGCACAAATTTATTCTTTGAGGTCTGCAATAGAGAGTGCTGAAACAAAGCACCAGGAAGAACAGATTGAGTGTTCAGTGAAGATTAGGAAAGCCTATGAGTTGATTGAACAGATAAAATCAGAATCAAGCAAGAGGGAATCTCAGCTAGAGGCTGAATTGAAAAGAAAGAATGCCGATATTGAAGAGTTGAAGGCTAACCTAATGGACAAGGAAACTGAGTTGCAGTGCATTGTGGAGGAGAATGAGAGGTTGAATTTGAAGCTTGAAAAAAGGATGTCATCACAAAGAGAACATGAACTTCAAAAGGAGCTTAGAAAACTAGATGAATGCGTGGCTGGATTGAAGGCCGACCTGATGGACAAGGAAACAACATTGCAAAGCATATCTGAAGAGAATGAAATGCTGAAGTTGGAGATCAGTAAAAGGTTTGCACATGGTGGTAAGGTGATAGAGGAAGTTGCTGCACAACTAGAGGCAGCTAAGGCTTTGGAACGCGAGGCGGTTATGAAGCTTGGTATTGTGATGGAAGATTCAGACAGAAGCAACCGAAAGGCAGCGAGGGTGGCCGAGCAACTGGAAGCATCTCAAGCAGCAAATTCAATAATAGAAGCTGAACTAAGAAGGTTGAAGATACAATCTGATCAATGGAGAAAGGCTGCAGAGGCAGCTGCTGCTATGCTCTCAGCAGGGAACAATGGGAAACTTAGTGAGAGGTCAATGTCTTTGGACAACAACTATAACTCTATGATGAACAAGTACTCACCTTTTTGTGAAGAGCTTGATGATGATGATTTTCAGACCAAGAAAAATGGCAACATGCTGAAGAAGATTGGGGTCTTGTGGAGGAAACCTCAAAAATAGTCACTGTTTGCTGTTTATGAGTTATGACCCGCTTCTAATGTTATGATTATGTTTACTGTAATGTTTATGTTATGCAATTTTGTCTGACCGCTACACTCCTTTTTGTTTGGTGAAACATTGTCTACACTCTACAGCTGCTTAGTAGTTTGAATGAATTAAGCGCTTTTATATGATCCATCATTTTACTAACTAGAAAATCCATGAAAATGTATTTTCTTTGTAACTTGGTAGCATCCGGAAGCACGGATTTGATAATCTGTCCCATTGTTAGTTTCTTCTTTTCCATTTGATAAAATTTCTCGCAAAACCACACTAATTTATCTCATTTAAAGAGGTATTAATTCAAGGACGTGTAGGTAGACACTAGAGATTGTCAATGTTTAACCCAAAGGGTTGGTGTAAGGTTCCGCTACTTTACATGAGTGAAAATCGTGTTTGATTTCCAATTGGGGGACATCCGTAGTTGCTCAGAGAGGAAAAATAAAAATAGATTGTCAATGTTTTGTTGGCACTTGAGTGGCAATGCCATGTGATTCAACTTGGATCTCCATTATCCGTTCTTTTGGGAGTCTTTGAGCTTCGCTATGGTTCTTTAGGTTTTTTTTGGAGAACTTGAAGCCCAAACTCTAGATGCACACAAACTAGTTGCGCCTTGAGGGAAATGAGTGAGTTTAACTTCAAACCTTTTAACGGAGGATATGGTTCTGGATCACCTTGGTTGTTCTTATCCAACTAAAATTTCCATCACTAGCCCGTCGCTTCCTTTCCATTCAGCCTCCACTTACAAGTTACAAGGACAAAACAATGATCTTATTGTGCGAACTAGAAGGCAAAAAGGATTTCCCCAACTTCAATGCTACACAAAATCCAATTTTTCATACTCCCAAGAGCAAAAAGGACACCAAACTTTAATCGTTTAGCTCTAAAATACAAGTTAGCCTTTGAAATTGTGGATTTACATGACTTTTTTTTTTGGTACTATTTCCACAAACTTCACAGATATTAATTTGTGAAACTTTTATTCTTGATATTTTTAGATCTAACACTACTCTTAAAAAAAATTGAATGCTCGACTTAGCTTAGTATTACAAAAAAACAGATACTCGATATTCTTTTTTTAAAAATAAATTGAGTTAATTTTGAACACTAAAAGAAAAAATAAATCATGCATACAGTAATTAAATTGTATATTGTTCCAGTCAAAGAATACCCGTAAAGGTTTGCCCGGATCAGCTTTCAGTTCTACTAAAATCAGTTTCAAAATCAAGTTAAAGCCAAAATAATAAATAGTTACTTCAACTTTTAAAATTTTCCAACATAATTTTGAGATTCAAAATTGATTCCAAGAGTTTTGAAGCACATGATTGATAAGCTATGCTTGATAACTTTAAGATTCATATATGCATGTTTGATAACTCATCGCATCTAACTTGATATCAGTCTTTGCTTATGCGTATTTTGATTTTTTTTTAAGTGGTTTCTAATGCTAATGCACTTCTAAGACACGAAGACAAACACACATATTAAAAGGCTATACTTCTATTTCATATTTTGATTATTTAAAGTTCTTAAAATCCTAGATCCTGATGTTTGTTTTCTACGCAGTACTACTTCTGACTCACATTATGACAGTCTTATAATTTTCAAACTGATGTCTGGCCGTTTTCTCACGCCCAAATCCTACGTTGGATTTGGTCTGCAAAGGCCCCTAGGCTCATGCGTCACCGAAATTTCTATTTCTTAGGAACATGAAAATTTCTTTTTACTGTTCTTAATGAATAATAAATATCATTACATATTTTCACTACTTAATTTAATTGAGAAATTTTAATAAAATTTAAAAAAATTAATGTAATAAAGAAAGATAAAAAAGTAAGGGTTTATTTATCTTGAAGAAAATTTTCATTTTTAATTATAATAATACCACCCTATTTTAGTTCTGTTACTTATTTTCAAAAGATTGTATTTAAGATAGTAAAAATAGAAAACAATTAAAAGTATTTTATACCATTTCAGCAAAAAAAAAATTAAAGGCATACTATTTCAAGTTCAAACAATAAAAATATTTTATAAATTATTAGTATGTGATTTTATTATATAAATACAATACCCAATTTTAATTTAATTAAACCAGACATTAAGTCTTGCAAGAAATTAAACTCAGATAAGCTAGGAATTCTATCAATCCTTTTTGAATAAGCGACAAAACAGTCATGGAATCACATTCCAAAATAACTTTTAGATAATGATTTTCCCACGTTATTTCCAGTGCAGTAATAACTAATAAAGTAATAACACTAAACCCCATAACTCCGCTGTTAGAACAGAAGATGAGCCAAGTATTTTCACAAATCCCCCCATCCAGTTGCCATTTGAATAATGCATTTCAGTAGTTGGTAAGTTCTCCATGTTCTACCTGACGTAATAAGGTGCAATCATGGTAGAATAATAATATCTTGAAAAACCACACCACTAATTCAAAACCCAAAAAGCTCCTGAAAGTCTGAAACAGTTATTCTAACTGTTCAGACTTCAGACGCCCGGGGTCAGGTTGTACAAGATAAACTACGACATATCACTATCATTCTTCTCTTTCATCTGTGATCTGTCTGTCGAATAATTAAGCAAATTAATAATGCTCTGTATACTATTTCCCTCCACCTTCATTGCATTGGTTGGCAAACTACAAATCTGAAATTTCATTAGTCTATTCATCATTAAGAAGATAATTTAATAGTACAAAAAAATCGACAGTTTTGAGGAGCTAATTAAAAAAACGGAGGGAAAACAATACAAGTAAAGAAAGCGGGTCCAAGTGAATCAAATCCCTATTAACCCAAAACTACTCAAGATGATGGACAGTACTTTAATTAAAATTAAGACTGACATTTTGGTCAAACATAAATCAGAGGAAATAAGTGCCTTTTGATTTTTCTTGTGGTGGGGGGTCTACACTAGAGGTGGAGAAGCCCGTGCCAAGAATTTGTGAAACTGTTCCAACTTGCAATTGCTCTTCCTGAGTCAAGTTCGCCAATGTTAGTGTCTGCATTAATCTGCCATGGGAAACCCCCCAACACCCTCCTTTCACTTTGTTCTCTGCCACTACATATTTCTTGCTTCATTACACTCACTGATTGAGTGGTTGCATTGCTCATGATCACTTGATCGTAAGGGAGCATCATCTCTCCACTAAACCCAGCCACACCAGAATTGCCATTATCCACCTCCCCCCAGTCCCCGTTTCCATACATAGAATACAAATTCTGAAGATGGTTTTGTGTCTCAAGGAAACCAGTTCGAATTGCATCCAAAAATGAAGGGTTTGCTGAGGAGGGATTCATGCCTGAATTGCCAAGAATGTCACAAAATGAGCCTGTGGTGGGGTTCCCCAAAGTTGAAAGATCATGATCATTGTAACCCAATTGCCTACTTGATTGTTTTTGAAACCTAGCTAATGCTAGAGTGAAGTCATTGGAGTCATAAGACAAATGAGGGAGTGTAGTGAGTGGGTTAAGATTGGGTGCGAATGTTTGATCTTGAGCCCTCTTCAATGATGATGATGATGATCTCTTCTTCCTGCATCCTCCTCCCACTGGAACATTCCTCAGTGTTCCTCCATTGGTCCAATATCTCCTACAAGACTTGCAGAAATATCTTGGCTGAGAAAGACTATAATTGTTGTAGTAGCAAAATTTTGTGCTGGTGGAGTCACATCTTGGGCATTTCAGAGCTTGTTCTGGATGAGGCTTTGGCTTCTTCTCCACTGACTGGCTAGACATTTGCTGCAATAAAATATATAAATCCCTATGAGGGTGGATGAATTAAATAGTTGATTTCAGGCCAAAATGCCAAATAAAATTTCCCCAGCTGAATCTAAGTGTGTACCGTGAATGATGCATGCGTACGCACATATATAATCAGAAAAGGAGAGTTTATGATGGAAATTATAGGTAGAAACAATTGATAATAAAAAAAAACTCATAATCACACTCGCAAAAAACATATATATATATATATATATATATCACACCTAAATTTTCAATTCTTGCATTTTGTTGATACACGATTAAAGGGTAATTCACAAAGATGAAGATGAGAAAGTTATAAAATAATTTGCCTTAACATCAAATTCTCAGCTTCGAGAATTCAATTGGAAACACAGATATTATACACACACATATATCCAGTTTCATAGAAAGGCCACGGATAGCGTATATAATAAGAAAACAAGTATATAACTTTCCCATACTTGTTGCAAAGAAACTATAGTAATTAGTATGTATGAAAGACCATTTGTTATGTGTCAACTGTAAATCAATATGGATCATTTCATTATTCATTCTTTAAATTGATCTTGTGGAAGGAAGAATTAAAAACCAAAATCAACCACACTCTCAAAAGTAAAACCACACAAAGCAAAGAGAGAAAAGGAAAGGGGATTGTGAAGATTTTAAAATTTTATTCAGGCCAGATATCTAGCATGGTGCATGTTAATTAATTATCCTACCTGGGGTTGTCCACTAGAAGGATCCATTCGTACAATCAGAATCGGACTAAGCACAACACACTAAGGTTATTAGAATCTCAAAGGCGTGCTTTTGTATGTGGGTGTATCTATCTGAGTGTATAAGTGGTAGTACTTGACATGAAAAAAAGAAGGGAAAGCGTGAGAGTGCAAATTAAGGTAAAGAATGGAGATATCTTAGGGAGGGAGGAGTCATGCAAATTGCAAAGTGAGGTTGGTAATAGAAACCACAGGACTTGTTTGGATATATATATATATATATAAAGCAAGCAAAACAATCCCTAGGGAGGGAGAGAGAGAAGGGGAGGATAATGATGTT
The DNA here is from genome assembly GCA_013407115.1 of Glycine latifolia. Classification (NCBI taxonomy): domain Eukaryota; kingdom Viridiplantae; phylum Streptophyta; class Magnoliopsida; order Fabales; family Fabaceae; genus Glycine; species Glycine latifolia. The sequence goes on from CM023953.1 coordinate 24,452,101, forward strand.
AGCTTGCACGCAGAGAAAGCATTCAAATTCGAGTAATTGTACTCGAATCTGTTGTGCAACGGTTTCATACGAACCCCAACCTCAGTCTTTGTCCCCACTGGGTGTCAGTGGATGCAACTATTAATGGGCCCCACCCTTGTTTGATTGGCCAGGCTGGCCCCCACGCATCCACCATCACTGCTCACTCACCCCATCCCAGTTCGTGAGAAATTATTAGATGTTTATGTTGTTGATCAATTTTCAGGAGAAAGAGTTTAGTATAGTATCAGTGAGAATAAAAAACAGTTATAAACTTTTTTATAATAACTATTATATTCAATTGATTTACACCCTTGATTACTTAAACTATATTAATTTCAGAATTTTTTCATAATTTATATTTTCGGATTCATCTCCTATAAATAAGAAATTACTAGGTAGTTTAAATCATTAATTATGATCTTCATTAATCTAAAATGCTATATTTTCTAAAACTTATATGTATATATTGAATTTTATTAATTTTTAAATTAAAAACTTGATTATATTTTGCATAAAAATGAACCCAAATCATAAATATGTGGTTGTCCCATCTCATACAATAATTTTTCCATGCACCGCCGATTTTCTCAGCCCCCAAACCTAAACCTCGTGCACTATGGATTCCCATATTTCCCAACTAACATTTGAACCCCTCATTTTGTAATAAAAATATCCCGACCGTATATTTAATTAATAATAAAATAAAAAGTATCATTATCGGACATGAAGAAAAACAGAGATTTGGTCTAAGAAGGGGGCGAGAATGTAGATGTTTTTGGGTGTGTGTGATGAGGTGGGGCCCAAATACATGCAATTAGATTATTAACTATTCTTGTCGTTGTTTGTTGAATGTCTGGGTGATGTGGACGCGTAATGATGTTGGAGACACCGGTGACTGTGAAAGAGGATCTTCATATTCGTCGTCTCATATCTTTCATTTTTTTTTTGTGTGTGTATTCATAATCAATCATTCATTTGTTCACACACTAAGCAGGTATTGTTCACCCCCATTTGCTTCTTTTATCGTTTTAATTTGTTACATGGAACACGTTGTGCCCAGTACGTAACATACATATACATATATTCATAATAGTTATGCTAACCACCTCACCAATTATTCATCACTCCCTCTCGATTGATCAGTCAATTTTGCTTTACTTGGTTTGGGTCTTTTGGCCCTTTAATTTGGGTGCTGGTGGTCCCTCATACCTGAATATGATCATGATGAATTATAATCTGCCCTAGCAAATGACGTGTCTTAACTCCCACTTATTCAATTGGAACTCAAGAGACATAATTTCCCATTGTAGTCAGTTCAAACAAAAAATTATGTATTCTTTTTAAAGGATAACTAAATACTAATAAATTCTTTTTACTATCATAGATAAGCTAAGGGTTATTTATTGTTTATGATGCGGCCTCTCTGGCTCTCCACTAGTTTAAAAATTTGTACAGTACGTTGGGTTTTATAAATGATATCCAATATTTATATTGTTGATATGATGGCTAAAACAATCTGTCAATCTCGTAGCATATATATAGTAGTTGCAACTTACAAGTTAAGTTTTAGCCGGAAAAAATAATTGCCATATCTGAATTCATCCATCCCTTAACAAGTACGTAACTGATCAGAAAATGTTAATTTCAGCTCACTGGAGCATACTTGAAAAATACTCGGAAACCCCTCAATTCTTCAAATGCATGCAAGATATATAGTATGTAAAACAACACACTCAGATTCTACTAATCAGTCAAACATAGGGGAAACTATAGAATTGCGATTCACGTTATTTGCATATGCATGACAGATGATTAGCTAGTTTCAGCTTATTGTTAATTTATTTGATTGACCTACAAATAATTAATTAATCTTGCCTCACATGTATGGTGCTTAATTTGTCGCTTAGCTGGTACTCTGGTAGAAAAAGTACTCTCTCCAGTTCTCCTTTTTCCACAAGCGATCTGTATATATCTTGGGACTTATTCTTTTAATCAATATCAAGAGTAAAAAAGTTAACAGCTATTCTTTACTTTTATAAAAGTTTTAAGCCTAAGTTTAATAAATCATACATTTAGGTTATAGTTACAAAGAAGATATGAACACGCAATCCACCCAATGCGTGTTCAGTAACATAATATAAGGAGTAAGTTTTAGCTTTTACTTCCAAATCCCGAAAATTGGCTTAAATATATAAAAGGAGAAGCAAATATGCATGGCATGTGATAGATGGTCAGAAATTCAATTAACTAAAATAAACATCAAAGGGGATTCTATGTTTCAACCCTCAAAAAAAGAAAAGGAAGAACCTATATTAATTTGTTATATAGGAAACCGCACTACATTTTATTTTTTAATTGTTCTTGAATTGGGTGTTATGCCTCTCCTAATATTTGCGGGTCAGGGATCTTGGAATGGATAATGAAAAATTCAAATAAGGTACTAGTAGCATTTGATATGAGTTTTTAACAGTTTTTAAGTTATTTTGTTCTAATTAATTTTAATAAAAGTTCTATTTTGAAGTCTTTTCCTTAATTATTTTAATTTTTAGACGTTATCTAAAACAATGTCTGACTTGACTTTTTCTCTTAATGAGAAAAAAATTCCTAACTCAAAACTACCTAAATAAAGTATAACTCCTAAAAGACAATTTCAATCATATTAATCAATCCTTAATAATAAAAATTATTTTTTAAATTGCTTATAGACATTTCATCCGTTAATTTAATCCTTAAATTTATATTTTAATAACTGAATTCAAGTCTAAAATATTTGTTGCAAGGGTTCATTTGTCCAAAACACATATTCAGAGAACCTAATAGAGTCGAGTTAGCAAAAAGAAGTTTTAAGTAACATGTATTAAGTTTTAAGTTCAAATTTTTCATTATCTTCATTTTAAAATAATCAGACTTTGAGCCTGTTTTGTCTATTTTATAGCGGTTAGTGACTAATACGATCTGCATCATATATTTTTAGAGATTAAATAATAAATACTATTTACTTTTAAATAAAATATTGTTAATATGATTTCATGCTTTTATTATCATTTGAAGATCGCTATAACTTCGCAAATGCTTGGACGTCGCACTCTTAATGATATCCTTCGGATACTGTGAAAATTTAGTCTTGTACCATGTTGTTTTAATAGGCTGATTGACATAAACATTTGTTTGTAATTGCATGGATGACGACAATGTTGAAAATAAATAAATAACCAAGTTAATCAAATATTAATTCAAAATATGGTGGGTCATGCATGTTATGGGTGGGTCCGATATGTTGGTTGACTAGTCAAATTTATTTCAGTCCAGGAAACACAGATAGAAAAAGTAAAAGTAAGTGACTGTGTGATGGAAACTGTGCCCAACATCTCAAGGCACGATACACACGGTGATGTTGTTTGTATTGGCATTTTCGTTAAAGAACTAAATAAATATGGCATTCTTACTTCCTAGCAGCACTTCTGCTATTAATGTTTAGATTGACTATGACACAAATTGATAATTTTGAGTTTGAATCAATGTGTAGTTGTGTAAAATACTTTAAAAAATATATATTAAATTTTTAGTTGATTCAAACGAAATTATCTTTTGCAAAATAATACATGCAATTTTATAAAAATAAAATAATTATGCATGCCACTTCTTCTTCTTTTAAGTTAATTATGCCACTTCTTTAATCTACAAAATCTACGTATGTGAATATAAACTCAGAAATCTTAACACTTCCAATTGAAAACCAAAATCATTATCAAATATATTACTTAAATATTCTAATAAGTTCAATTGCTAGTGCAGTAGTGCATCATTTTTCTTACTTACACCGATAGGAACTTTTAATATAACTATACTAAGTTACTGACACAACCAAATTTGAACATTTTATTATATTCACGCTCTAATGGGTGTGGACGTGGAAGTAGAACAGTGTATGCTTGAAACTCAAATTGGGGGAAAAAAACTGTAACGGACAGTGTCAATGCCAATTGGTGAGGATGAGACGGGATTGATGATTTTGTAATAGTAGTTTTTCACGCAGCATAATTAGAATTATTAGTTATCCATAAAGTACTTATAATAATTTCATCTACGTGTGTTTTCATGCATGTTTTGTTTTAAAATAAGATAAAGAATGACGATTTATGTTAGACATTACGAATCGACCTAAAAAAATAACTATTTTTATTAAATAAATTTTTATGATATTTTATTTAAGTGTATCCTTATGAACGCATTATATCGTGCTCAAAATGTAACGAAAAAATGTACTATAGTATTTTTCATAAATCACTGACTCAATTAACTTGAATGAAAGGTATTATTGATGTTGGTATTATTAAAAAATATTAATAAAATAATATTTTTAAGTTCTTAATTGTTTAATGTTAAATAGCTTGTAAAGATAATCATTAGCATGTTTAAATATGAATTTAGTTCATTTATGCTGTCATATTCTCGTTGAAGTCTAATAATGTAAAAAGAAAAAATTTAAATCCTCTTGTATTGTTGAATAAAATATAGTTATGTTTATCTGCAATTAAATAAAAATGATATGTTTATATGGTATTTAATAAAGGTACGTTTTTTCCTCCTTGCTGATACGATCCAATAGGAACCTGTATTGAGAGTGGAGGTGGGAGTGGGAGGCATGATATCGGCGAGGAGATTTGGGTTGTCGGCGAGATGTGGGTTGGTCAAGATGATAGAAAATGTGTACCGAACAGGTGCCTCCAAAACTACGGCTATCCAACGAATATCGCAGTTTATATTACGAGGAAAGAACATAGAACAACATATGGCAAATTTTACTTTAATAATTTTTACATTATAAAAAATTAGTCTCCATCTATCGGTTGAAAAATATTATTGGTGAAAAAAAAATGGACATGATATATATTCCCCTATAATTGTTTTCTATAATTTTTCTTTATAAAAATATAATTATACTTAATGTGTTGAGAGTATTAAGCAAATAACGTTGGAAATATATATTAAGATATTTAATACTTATTACATAACTGAGAGATCTATGCGTATTTTTCTTTTTTAATAATTTCAAGCTGCTTTAGTTAATTTATAGTTTTAGTTTTATGTAACATTTTATCCTTATTTTACTTATAAAAAATAATTAATTAGATCCTTTATATATATATGCATGTTAGATATGATCTGGTCGTCATATGCATGAAAATTAAATTTGAGACAAATAATCAATATTTGTGTGGACGCAAGAAAATATGATTGATTTTGATGATATATGTCATATTTGCATATTTTTATTATTATACAAATATAAAATAATAAAAGTAGCCTCCAACTTTATATACATAAAGAATATTTATATTCCACGTGGAAATTTAAATGATAAATTATTCTTCTTCTTAAACATCTAATATCTAGTAGCAATTATGGATGGACTTTTCTTATTTAAATAATATTAGTTATATATTTATATATAATAGATACATATATAATTTTAAATTTTTAATATATGGTAAGTCAAATCAACCTAATTACATATCAACTTATTGAACTATTAATCCAGTATCTCATCAAATTACTGACGATTTCATACATATGTATAATACTAATAACACAAACTTTCTTTTAGTCTTGACTGATTTTTTGAGGTATCTCAAGAAAACACTCTATTTATATTTCATTTACATCATGTAACAAAAGAATTAAAAATCCAAAACTTCCCATAAAGGTAATTTTTTTATTGAAACAGTTAATATATAATATTATTGAATGCAATAATGTGAATTAAATAATTATGATGCAATAAAACCTACCAATTAACTTCTTGTTGTTATTTTTTCCGTAAAAATAACTTCTTATTGATATATAGTAATGTAGTATAGGTCGATATTACACTAAAATAGTCAATGTCTATAAGAATATGATTATACAACTATTTATTGTATTGAATAATATAAATGTTTCCTTATTAAGTAGGTTCTAGTGAAAAGAAGCTTGCCAAAAGGAAATTCTTTGAAGTCCTTGTTCTCTTCATTAAGGGTATGCATAATTTAGGTAAGAAAGTGAGAGGTAAGAAAAAGGGAATGAAGGAAAAGAAATAGAAAACGTGATATTTTTTCAGGTTGCTTGGGTTGGAGAAAAAATTAAAAGAAAGAAAGAAATAAAAAATAATTTTCACTATCTTGGTTATGCAAAAGGTGACTTTTTTTTTTTGTCTAAAATGACATAAATACCTTAAATAAAGAACAAAATATGATATAGATCATAGTAATTTTTAAAATCTTTTTAGTAGGAAATAACTCAGTCCCTTCCCTTCTCTGTCCAATTTTGGAGAGAACATCAAATTGTAGTGGGACTCAATTGCAACATTCACTCACTCTCTTGTTTCCTTTTACCAAATAAAGGATATATTAATATTCAATATAAAAAATCAAAGCAATAGTGATCAAATTTAGTCAAGAAAATTGTTTTTTTTTTAATATTGGGGTCACTAAAATTTTATTAGATTTTTAAAAAATTACATATAAATTTTTTTATCACTAATTTTATTTTTTCTTGTTCTCTTATTTTTCTACCCTCTCAAATAAATTATAGATAACAAAACAAGTCAAAATTCTTATTTATATACGAATTCACTTTATTTTATTTCCATTTATATAAAAATATAAATTTATTTATTCATATCTTAAATACTAGTTTCCTAACATGTATATAAAATTATCTCATTTTTTTAATTATGTATTAAAATAATTATTTCAGTTTTAGACATGTTGTTGCTCTAGTGAGATTAAGCTTAGATTCACGATTTTAAGTTTGAGTTATATGAATATAAAATTAAAATGTGTTTGAGAGAACATTGTGAGTGACTCAACTAAGTTTCTCGATGTTTATAAAGTTAATGAATAATAATATAATAATCTAAAAGTATTTTTTTATTGGTTAGGCAGAATTAACTCGGTAGATTTAGTCATTCACTTCGTCTATAATCCACCTAATTGGTGGACATTTAAGTTATTGGAGTTGAATCATCCTAATCTTTTAACCTTTGTTGTGAATTAGATGAATTATCCAAGTTTAATTCTTCTTATCACTTTTAGTTTTTTTATTTGTGAAAATTAAAAATAATATTAAAAAATTTGTATATATTTTTAAATTAATTGAGTTAGACTTATTCAACGGACTCCTAATTAGGATGAACCATAAATTGAAAAAAGATATATTTAGTTTTTTGAAAATTCTTAATGATCAGTAAAGATGAACATTTGTTTGTTTAAAACAAACTTAAACCAATCTTCCAATGAAACAAAACCACGTAGTATTATCAACTCAGAAAAGATACTAGGGATGTTTGGTGAATGATGATTGCCACGTGAACAAAATGATGGAGGTCAGGCAAATGAGGCAATACACACGCATCAAGACTCAATGGCAGGGGTGACCTAACGATAAGGAAGATTTAAAGAATTTTTTTAAAAATAAAAATTGCATTAAATATGTTGGACACTTTCATTGACATATTTAATCTTTTTATTAATATATGATGTTCTTTTTATTTTATAAAATACTAATAAAATAATATTTTATAAATAAATTTAAATTATTTTATCTTTAGATCAATAGTATTCGCAAAAAGAATACACATCATGGTTCAGGAGTTAGGTGATGAAATGATGAATAAATAGTTGAATACTCATAGTCATAATAGCATTGACATGATCACGAAAACAAAGCGGTGTTATAATCATCTCCGTTATTGATCATTATTGCTAACTTCCAATTACAACCTCCAAACTCGTTTCCTTTTGGTAATTAATTACTTATCCCAGATTTTCAACGTGGCTACTGCCCTATTGGCGGGTGCTCGCACACGTAAAAGAGAAAATGCTCGCCATGCAAGACATGTCACACGAGACCAAGTACCCTTTTTTTACCAAAATAATAATTTGTCCTTTTGCTGAAACCTCAAATACCAAGAAAACTTCAAACTTTAGAATATTTTAATACTTAAAAATAAATATAGTAATATTTTTTAAAAAGTGTATTATATTAATATATTTTTAACTTAGGCAAACCGCCCTAAATTCATTATGCAATAATGCAAAGTAAAGATGACAAATGAAGACGTTTTCAATGGGAAAAGAAATAAAGGTGGGGTGGGGGGGCTAGCCTTCATCAGCAAGTTTTCCCTATCCACACGGTCGTGATAATGCCACGAATCCATCAATTTTACATGCACCAATTATTTCAACAGAGAATTTAGAATAGATTATTATGGACATGAATTAACAATATATGCGACGAGTCCTAAGAAAACGGATATTGATGTGTGTCGGTGCAATTTGTTTTCATTGTTATTTTCTTATGGGATTTTGTTTGCGTCAGTTCAAAATTCGTAAGCCAAGCATGCGTACTTATGTTGTGCGTTTCACAATATTTTATTCATAAGAATTTTGAAAAGGTTGTGAAATGTTAACTGAAATATATAATGCTTACACAATACAGATATTACAGAAGTGCTTAATTACACGCACGTGTCTCAATTCGAGTTTAAAATCCTCATTCAAATTTTTTGATGCTCCACTATGTTCTAGCTATATCATTTTCTAAAAGTGTACTCATGCCGCCAGTGCCAGCAACTTGAAATTGCATTCTTATTTAAGAACAACTTGTGGGTTGTGATTTATTGACTATTTGCTATCTATTCAAGCGGCAACTTCATCGAATGCAAATCATAATGCGATGCGGGTTTTGTTCGGCCAAACAACCATTCGGAGACAATTTCTTTTCAAATTTATCATTTAGGAATAAAATTTAAATTAATATCCAAAAAAGATAAATTGGAAGATAATCAATAACTTTTGAATTGAAGTATATGTTAGAATTTTTTTATATGTTGAATTCGTAAAAAAAATGACTACTTTAAAATCATAATAGTTTTTCTTTTTAGATGACTTTAAAATTAATGACTAATATTGTTTATATTTTTTAATTTTATATACTTGTTTTATTTGTATTGTTATTTTATATTAATTTATTATATTATTTTTATTTTAATAATTATTTTTACTACTAAATTATTTTCTGTTACTAATATTGAAATAATTTATAAAATAAAATAAATTAATACTATTGTATGAAATTATGAGTTTACTAATTGTAAAATTAATTATTATTTAAAAATATTAAATTATAATTTAATATTATTTGTTAATATTAGTAAAAAAATATTTTAATATTTTTGTTAAACAAATATGTAGTATATTTTAATATTTTTATTTAAATATAAGGCTTTATTATTATTTTTTTAATTTATAAAATAAATCATAATTTAATATTAATATATATAATATTAATATTAAATAAAATAATATAAAAATATTAAATATAACAAAAAAATAAAACATACATTAATTCATTAAATAATTAAAACAAAAAGTATTTATGATTTTAAAAAAAGTGTAAAAAAATTAAAATCGTAAAATAATTTATGACTTCAATGAAAAAGAAGAAGAAAAAATGCTTTACAACTTTAAAATCGTATCAAGAAACAATTCTTTCGACTTTAAAGTCGTGTTTAAAAAAAAAATTAAAATCTTAGATTATTTTAGGACTTCAATGTAAAAAAAGTCATAACAAATGTTTTGACTTTTAATTCAAAGATAACATGTTATCTTATAAGATACCCCTTCCCAAATATTAATTTAAATTCTACTTCTAAATGTTAAATTTGAAAAAAAAAATACCTCCAATTATGTGTATTTGATAAAATTTGTTGATAAATTGTTATAAGTTAGAAGTTGATTTAAAGAAAAAATGTTATAAATTAGAAGTTGAAAGTGTGTTTGTTAGTTAATTTAATTGAAAATATTTGTTAAATTTAATTGCTAAACTAACTAATATAAAAGAGTATATTTAATTTTTTCATTATTAGTTAAAACTTGATAATCATATATTTAAATTATTATTTTATGTATTTTATATTTTAATGTACTCTAAATAATTTTTCACCCTAAAACAATAGGATAGTATTATAACGATTTTATTAAATGTAGTAAGATGATATAGGTCGGTTTATATTGTAAAGTTTGATGATCTTATATTATAAAAAAAAGACATGTGATGAGTGTGAGGGTAAGAGTTAAAAAAGTGTTAAGAGTTTTAAAGATATTTTTTTTATAATAAAGATAATGAGAATAAAAATAAAAAAGAAGTTAGGAGCTTATAAATTCAATTGCTGCGTGAAATATATGTTCCATAAAACTAGAAAATGAACAGACTGAAATCTTATAACTTACAGCTAATAAGCTAGCTAAATAAACTAAAAGTGCCCAGTAAAACTAATGTTAATTAAATGAGGTGATAAGCGTAAAATGATATAAAATAATATATTTAATTACTTCCTCATAACTTAAAATTTTGGTAACTGTATATATTTTTTAATATTTTAATTTATTTCAAAAAATATTATCTTAAAAACTAAGGTAATAATTTCATAAAATTTTATGTCAAAATGTAATTTTTATTTTTTTATTTTCCAAAATTTGTGATTTTAATATTCATAATTTTTATTTGGAATATTTTGTCTTTTATTTTTAAAATTTTATTATTATAATTCTTGCGATAAATTTAAAACAATGATTTATGTATTTTATAAAATTAACTGACACGTGTTTAGTTGTTATCACGTGTTTATTTGTTACTAGATGATAAATATATTTTTAATTATTTAATTACTATTGAACTTAATTTATTAAAAAGTATATAATTAAGTATGAAATTGAAAAATGCATTAAAATTGTAGAATTTTTAAAAGTGATAAATGAAATGTTTAAATTAAAAAAAATATGGATCTACAACTGTAGATTTTTTTAACATGAAAGATAAAATATCTCAATTAAAAAATAAGATAACTAAAATCACAAATTTAAAAAATTAGGATAACTGAAGCATTTTAGCCAAAATTTCATTATCATTTAAATATTTTTATCAATTGAAAACATAAAATGTTGTCCTCCGTTTCTTTTGGATTGACCCAGGATATGGTGAAAACTTACAGAGAAGACCTAGCCAGGCCTAAAGTATGTTTGTCGTCTCATGGGCTTTACGTGTCAGGCCTATAACAACAGGCCCATGCTTATTTTAGTAACCGATATGGGCTTCAGGTTTTTTAGTGACGAAAAAAAAACATGAAACATATTTATTTTATGACTATAAGTTTTTTGTTTTTTAAGAAACTATTTTTCTTAATTTCTAGTACAAATATTTGAAAACATGAAACATATTGAAAAAATTAATAATTTATAATTAAAAAAATGAAAACAGAAAATTAAAATAAAAAACCACTTCTCAAAATAAACGAATCCTGATATAATTAAGTAAACACACAAACATGGTTTTCTATATTATGTTTCTAATACATTTCTTCTCGGAAAAAAAAAAGCTCGAATTCAGCTATCTCGTGCTAAGGTTCAAGATTTTATTAATAAAGAAAAAAATCCAAATTACTTGGACAAGTAAATTATAAAATTATACCACGAATCAATAATCTAAAAAAATGGACAAAGATACATAAAAAATTTTAATATTATATCTTTAACAATATTTTCAACCAATCAAATTGAAAACAACGTAATATGTATTCATGTTTTTGGTTTTGCAAAATTATTTAGAACAATTCTTTTACAAGCTAAACATATTTTTAAATACGTCATGTTTGGATAGATGATTCAAATATTGCTGAGTTGTGACAAAGAAAAGAGCGTTTAAATTTCTCAAAAGCTTTCTTTTAGGTAGTTCATGGATGGACGCAAAGTTTATTGGAAGTTTTAAGTAACATGACGGGTGATCTGAATCGTTGGAGCACTTAAAGCAAAAAAGAAAAGGAAATTAAAGATTGACATTGATCTGATCATGGATAATAAACTTTTTTTTTTCCAAAATATTCACAAATATTATGATACAACTTACAACCATTATCCCTCTTCCCTTTATCTTTTCCTTCACTTATGTCCTTATAGCGATAGCTCATAATTTTCATCGTGCATCTTTAACTTGCACTAGTGGTCTTATGTACACGCACGGATCACTGTTCTTCCAATCTTCCATGAAATTAACCCAATAACAAATCGTGTCCTGTTGATTGGGTGACATTAAATTAGAATAAGTTGACTAGGTCTTTTCAGCGACGGAAGTTAAAGTGTCATACATGCTTACATGGACGTCTTTGATATTTTAATTTGATTAATGAATTGTATATCCCATTTCAGTAATAGGCTTTTGTAAGATGAGGTTAAACTGATTATTTTGGGATATTCTTTAAAATTTTATTATTTGGGATAAAATTTAAATTAATATTTCGAACATAATAATTCATAGAATAACTTACAACTTCTTCTGAATTGAAAATCGTTATATATGTTGCTATACTTTTTCTTTTATATTTAAGTCGTAAAAAATTTATGACTTCAATTTTTTATTTTTTTAAACATGTTTTAAAGTAGTAAGAATTTTTTTATACAACTTTTAAGTTATATAACATTTTTTTTCCAATCAAATAGTAAATTATTTTATGACTTCTATTATATTTTTGCACTTTTTTAAATTGTAAATAAATTTTTTATTTTAATTATATAATAAATTAATGTATGTTTTATTTTTTAGTTTATTTAATATTTTTTATATTTTGTATATTTTTTTCTAATATTAAGGATTATTATTTGTTTTATAAATTTAAAAAATAATATAAAAGACTTAAATTTAAATAAAAATATTAAAATGTGCTACATATTTGATCAATAAAAGTATTAAAATATTTTGTTATTAATATTATCAAATAAAATTTTTTTTATAATTTTCTTTGAGTAAATTAATAATCTGGTACAATAGTATTAATTAGTTTTATTTTCTAAATTATTTTAATACAACATAAAATAATTTAGTAATAAAAATAGTTGTTCAAATAAAAACAACATAATACATTAATGTAAAATGAATTATACAAATTAAATTGAAGTATAAAATTGAAAAATATAAATAATATTAGTCATTAACTTGTTTGTAAGGATAATTATTATGATTATGTCTTTCAATTCTATAAAATGAGCATTTTATATGTCTATTTAGAATTAGTTCGTCAATTTCATTATATATATGACTAGTGGTTAATCTTTCCCTTGTATCTTATAGTTTCGAATGATTGTGCATAAAATATGACCCAAATATTGAAGTTATATATCTTCATTTCTAAGAGAATGAAATTGATATTGATAAACATTGTAAATATTTTTTAACTTGTATATAAAGTCAACAAAGTCATTAAATTTAAATTATAAGAAACACACGTTACAATTGCATGAAAATAAAGAATTCAAAGTGCCTTGGATTTTCCGTATTCACACCGCTATTTGTTTAATTTGACAATGCATACCATTATTTGTTACCTAAGTCAAGTATTTGTAATTTCTTGAACATGAAACTCTTTTTTTTTCGAATTTACAAGCGAACACATATATAATACATTTTAATATTATTTGATAAATTATAAATTAATATTAGTAACAAACATTTTTATATTTTTTGTTAAATAAATATGTAGTATATTTTAATTAAAGTCTTTTACATTTTTTTTAATTTATAAAACAAATAATAATCATTAAAATTAGTAAAAAAATATAGAACATATATTAATAAAACAATATATGAAAAATATTAAATAAAATAATATAAAAATATTAAATAAAACTAAAAATTACATTAATTTATTAAATAATTTAAAAAATTATTTGTGATTTTAAAAAAAGTGCAAAATATATAATATTGAACTCATAAAATAATTTAACACTTCAATAAAAAAAATCTTTACAACTTTAAAGTCATCCAAAAAAAATTTATGATTTTAAAGTTGTAAAATTTATTACTATTTCAATATAAAAAGAAAGAAGAAGTCATAATATTATGATTTTTAATTAAAAATTATAATTACTTTACAAGTTATTTTTTTCGGGAGTATTAATTTAAATTTTACTTTCAAATTGATAAATTTGAAAAAAAACTTGTAGGCAAATGGTTCTTTCGCCGTACAATGCACTGAAAATGTAATCTATCAACTCATGCATGATGCATACAGTCAGGAACTCAGGATTGCGTTTAGAAATCTTGAGGCAAAGACAAAAAAATTATTGAGATTTAATATAATATAAATTATCAATTTTTTTAAAAACCAGATTCATACTTCTTATTTGACATTTTTCATGAATACAAAATATAAGAATAAAATAAAATAAAAAGCAACAATAAATTTTTTAATAAAATAATTTTGCAAAGTAAATAAAAATAATAGAACTTAGAAATAAAAAGAATTGCATGATAATATTAATTATCTACTAATTACTTCTATAATTTGGCATTCAATTTTCACTCTGAAAAATCACTTAACGTCTTCAAAAGAATGCAAAGATGACATGAAAAAGAGAAATAAGATGATAGAACTAATTTTTTTTTTGGGAATTTAAAGAGGATAGAACTAAAAAAATTAAACTAACAATTATATGTATATAATTTTAAAATATTATATTCGTTATAAGTAAAAATCAAACAGATATAAGTTTAGTTAATTTTATTCTTTTGGATGCAATTTTACAGGCACTTAAAATAAGTAAATTTTCCTTTTGACTTTCTTAATTTAGGAGGTAATAATGCATGTATACATTGACATTTAAAATGTGAAAGAAATCAATCAATAGTCATTATTTCTAATATTAATATACCATCTAAAATTAATATTGTTTTGGTTATTATAATCTAAAATTAATATAATATAATAGTCAATTACATTTGAGATTATTTTCAAATTTAAAATAATAATCAATAAATCATTAAAACATAACTTTACTATTATACTAGGATTCATCCTTTACACATGATCTGCATACAATGATATTAATTTTAGTAATAGGTTGTTTAACTTTTACATAAAACCTTTTTTATATTAGTACTCGGGAGTGAGTACCATGTAGTTTTTTAAATTTTTATGGTAAAGTGTACGTATTTATAAAAGTGATAAATCTTATGTATATACCTAATAAGTCTTTAAGCAAAAAAAAAAAAAGTCTTCAGTATAAAAAAAGACTAATAAGTCTCGAGATTTTCATCCTCTTTTTCTACCATCTTCTTATATTGTTATTTGTTTCACTAAAAAAAATTGAAATTTATGAACCCCGGTAATATAATGTCGTTATGGTACTTGATATGGGCTAATATTTTTTGATGCGTTGATATGGGCTATAATGGAGTACATATACCTGAATGCTTGTTTCAACTTTACATTTTCATTCAATACAAAAAACTAGTACAGTGACGCATAAAAAAATAAAACTAGTACAGTAATACATTGTGTTGCTGAAAAACAAAGTTATAATATACATATAAGGAGAGAAAAAAGAGCGTCAAATTATAGTTCTAAATAAACTAAAAACAAAAGTGACTTAGCTTTGAATCCACATCAAAACATCCTAATCATTTTTACACACATATTGACGTCTGTTTTAAATTTTGAATATATGCAATTAATAATAATTTTAATTTTTTTTAATAATATTGGACTAATTTTAAATTTTTTAAAAATATTTCCAATATTATTAAAATGTAACCAAACACATTTTAAATACACTCCAGAATAAAATTCATATTCATAATATTTTTCTAGTCATTATTATTTTCAAATTTTAAAAAGGATAAATAATTATTTTTGTCTTTAAATGTGTAAAGTGCTGACAAATCTGTCTTTAAAAGATGAAAATTCAAATTATTGTTCTTGAAAGTGAAAAAAGTGTGACAAATTTATCCATCGATTAACTTTCGTTTGTTACCGTTAATATCAGAGACAAATTTGTTGGTGTAATACACATTCAGGGACAAATTTGTCTGTTTTCTACCCAAAATATAATTTAATCTTTATTTTCTATCTTTTTTAATCATTACAAACATAACATTACAATAAACACTTAAAAATTAGGAAAACAAGTTAAAATAAACATAATATTGATTAATAAACTCAATTTGTTTGTTGTTCTGAAATTTTTATTATAACAATATTAAGTAATGACAAAATAAAGTTAGGTCTAATTTATTTTGATAAGAATTAACTTAATGACTATGCATTTTTGTTTGGATCTCATGTTTTGGATAAGATATTGTCACATTTGAAATTTCAAAGCAAAAATATGAGATAATATTTACCTAAAATATAAGACTCAAATAAATTAAAATACAGTCATTAAATTAATCCTTAAAAAAATGAGACCAAACTTTATTTTGTCATGATCTAATATTGTTACAATATAAATTATAAATTTTAGAGCAATATACAAATTATACTTATTAATCAATATTATACTAATTATTATGTTTGTTTTAACTTATGTTTATTTTCTTAGGTGTTTATTATAATTTTATGCTTGCAATAATAAGGAAGATAATATAAAAATTAAATTATATTTTAGATAAAGAGCTAACAAATTAATGTGTAAAGCGTGACAAATTTTGTCCTGAATATTATTTGTAACTGACGAAAGTTAATAAAGAGATATATTTATCACATTGTTTTCATTTTCAAAGACAAAATTTTGAATTCTCATTCTAGAATTAATTTGTCAGTATTTTATATATTTAGGGACAAATATGACTATATACCTTTTTAAAAATTAACATGAATAACATGTTTTTTTAAATTAATAAAATGAAAGTCATCTTTACATTTACGCATTACGCCATTAACGGCCAAAATTACATTTACAGAGCCATTAAATTATGATATATGACCGCACCGTCATACTGTGCATTCGTACCAGACAAGGTTGGGGAATTTTTACTGAGAACAACGACCGCTTATAGCTTTTTTATACACACACGCACACATATATATATATTTGTCCCACTTTTTTTTTAATATTTTCGACAGACTTTGCGAGACACCGAAATTTTCCGATTCTAATTGCAGTCGTGGAAGCCTGGAAGGGAAACTGAAAGCAAGTATTCTTCTTCTTCTTCTTCTTCTTGAAATTAAACACGGTTCAGATCTAGAGAAAGATCCATTTTCTCCAACGAGAAAATGGAGCAGTTCATCGATAACTTGCCGCCGATGGATCTGATGCGATCGGAGAAGATGACCTTCGTTCAGCTCATCATCCCCGCCGAGTCCGCGCACCGCGCTATCTCCTATTTAGGCGAACTCGGCCTTCTCCAATTTCGCGACGTAAGTTCTCTTCCAGATCCAACCTCGCTTCTTCTAGATTCCGATTTTCCTTCTCTTCTTTTCTTCTTCGATTTCGTGTTCGAGGTGTTCTTTGAGTTGAGTGTGCAGTTTTTGTGTTTGTGCATGCCTGCGTTACTGCGTAGCTTGTATTAGTTGGTTATTTTGTTCCAAGTGTTAGTTGAATTGAGTGCGGGCGTATAGGAATGACGAAAATGCAGCACTGCAGGATTCAATGCTGAATGCAGATTTGAAGAAATCCAGTGCTGCTGCGCGGATTTGTTGACGAGTTAGTGTTGTTGATTCGGATATTGGATCCTTCGTGCTGAGCAGTTCGTGCTAACTGATCTAGCGTTTAAGTGTGATTTTATGACGTGTGGCTTGAAATGTTTAATGTAATTATGGTTTGAAACTTAGGAGGTGTGAATTTAGTTGCATTGCAGGCTTCTTGAGTCTAATGTCGGTTATATGGATTATGGAACACGTAAAATGTGGATAAGATGACTTAGACCAGTTTTTGATAATAGGTTCTGAAGCTATGGTGTTTCTTCATCCTTGTTGAAGGCAGTTAATGTCTTGTATAATTTGGTTCAGATATGATGACTGCAGTTCGGGTTCCAACTTTCATCCACCTAGTAGATCACTGCTCTCTTTTGAAACATTCTTAATTGGCTTCCCTGTTAAGTTAGATCATGTCAATGCATATTCAAATACTGTAGTTAACTCTAAATTCCTCTAGTAATTTAATTCAGAACATAATGGTTTCACTTATGGTTGACCATGTTCATTACTCATGTCTTATTGTATTAGGGGCTATTTTTGTTTAGAATTGTTGTTGTTGTTATTAGTATTATGTCATTAGCATCTGTTTTAGAATGTTATAAGAGGACTCTTGTTCAGTAGTTGGTCAAAAACTGGTGGAGATCTCTCCACACAACATGTGAGAATTGGTATATGTCTTGAGAGTTGTGGCACTTTTGAGTTCAAGATCTAGGCTGTGCATTATTGGATATGCTGGATTTAAAAAGGAATTGTGTTAATTTTTCAATTCTGATCTATAGTCTCAAACACTTGTGGATATTTTTTGACTTTTCAATGCTGCATATATGTAATATCATATACAATTCTGTGTCCCTATTTATAAAGATATTTTGGGTGCAATTTTGATGGCCATTTAAGAAATATTCAAAGTTCAAACTAATTTTTTTCCCTCCTTGTATAGTAGAAATACTTTTTGGCCTTCTAAATTTTATTGATTGGATGTTGCTGGTGTAAAAGTTTTCTATGGTCTGTCATGATTGCAGTTCTTATGGGCACTGTTTTCTTGTTTGCAGTTAAATGCTGATAAAAGCCCCTTTCAGAGAACATTTGTTAATCAGGTAATCTTCATTGCACAAATGAGAATTCCTGTCGCAGTCTGAATACCTTGAATCTTCGCAATTTTTTTAAAGTGTAGCTTATTTGTATAATGTGTATATTAGTCTTGAGAGTTCTCTATTATGCAGGAAATTCTTTTAAGTTGTTACACCATGTCCTTCTATGACTGAATTTATAACTTGATCTGTTTTAAAAAAATATAATTAAAAAGGCATAATTAACATAGTAGGTTACTTCATGTGAATTAGATTATAATACCTTAATCGTCAAATTTTGATTTTAAAACACTGAAGAAGTATGTTCAACTTTGGGGGAAGAGTTAGATTTTCTTTTTTCTGGTGTGGCTGTCTTTTATAGAAATTGTGCTGAGTTTGTTGCCTATTTTAGTTTATATTTGGATTGGATTTACTGTTACAATCATGATTGGCATAGTGTTTTTCTTTTTACCCTTATTACTAATATTAACTGCATTTCTCTTTTGGCAGGTAAAGCGATGTGGAGAAATGTCAAGAAAGCTACGATTCTTCAAGGATCAAATCAGTAAAGCTGGCCTAATGTCTTCTTCTCGTACTGTATTGCAACCCGATATAGACTTGGAGGATTTAGAGGTCTGTTTCTATTTTTCATTTTTTTCTCAGATATGATTATTGTCTTAGAGTTAGAATTCAAGTTACATATTGTCATGTTATCAACAATAACACTCAGCAGTTGCCAGTTTGCTTGAGGATTTTCACTCTTAAATCTGACAATATACTTTTTTTTTGGTTTTCTTTTTGTTAGATACAACTTGCTGAACATGAACATGAGCTGATTGAAATGAACTCTAATAGTGACAAACTTCGGCAATCCTATAATGAACTCCTGGAATTCAAGATTGTATTACAAAAGGTATTTTTTTTCCTCGGATAGTTTTTGGTAAGCATATTCCAGCCAGGTTAATTTTAAAATACTGAAGGTGTCTCTGTGTTTCCTGTTATTTTGGTTACATTAATTTCCCCCTTTAAAGTCAGTTAGTAATAAATGGTCTTTCTGATCATAATTTAGCATTAGTTATTTATTTTTATATTATTTTGTCTGTTTTAATTTTTAATGTATTCCATCAAATTCCAATATTGTATTTGTTTTTAATTCACGAATGCACCCTGTTCTCTTAATGAATAAAATGTTTCCTCTATGCCTTCTGTCATGTATTCACCATATTGTTTTTTTGGTTAAATTTCAGGCATGTGGGTTTCTTGTTTCCAATCATAGCCGTGTGGTTTCAAATGAAAGAGAACTACAAGAGAATGTATATTCAAATGATGCCTATGTTGAGACAGTATCTTTGCTTGAACAGGTTTTTTGTAGCATCCTTTATCACCCTTCATAAGTGCATATACTGTTACTAGTTTTTAAAATTTATTTCATCCAGTAAGTGCACTATTCTAAATTGTTTATATTTCAGGAAGTGAGGCCTCAGTCATCAAACTCGTCTGGTTTAAGATTTATCAGTGGGATTATTTGTAAATCCAAGGTTCTTAGGTTTGAAAGGATGTTGTTTCGTGCTACAAGAGGCAATATGCTTTTCAATCAGGCACCGGCTGATG
Source organism: Glycine latifolia (assembly GCA_013407115.1). Lineage (NCBI taxonomy): Eukaryota > Viridiplantae > Streptophyta > Magnoliopsida > Fabales > Fabaceae > Glycine > Glycine latifolia. The sequence goes on from CM023953.1 coordinate 24,472,312, forward strand.
AACAAATCATGGATCCTGTTTCAGCTGAGATGGTTTTCTTCCTTCTTGTTACTTCTAAGAATATTGATAATTGGGATCTTTTTTTCCTTTTTCCCATTTTCCATCTGCATTTATCATTTTGAGCTATCATGTTCCCAGTTGCTTTATATTCCCATTGATGTATTCTTTATCTGCACAATGACTCTGACTCCCGTGATTTTCTTTTTCAGATTGAAAAAACAGTATTCGTTGTGTTTTTCTCTGGGGAACAGGCAAGAACCAAGATTCTGAAAATTTGTGAAGCATTTGGTGCAAATTGTTATCCTGTTCCTGAAGATATTAGTAAGCAGAGGCAAATAACTAGAGAGGTGAGTGTGCTTGCTTAGGAAGATGTTATTTTTGGTCTCATCAATTATGTATATTTTTTCATTATGACATATGGGCAAAGGGTACTCAACATAAATTTGGGATTTTTATTGCTACAGTTTTGGGGTGAGAGAATATTTTTGCTGTTGTTTAAGCTAAACACTTCAATAATATTTTTGAAAATTTGGTTTTTAGCAGTGCCGAATTGCGTCGTGTGATCCATGTAGCCGACCTCATTAGTGGGATAAGACTTTATTGTTGTTAAGCTAAATACTTTGGAACTTCACACATTGCTCTTGAACTACAACCTTGTTTTTTTATTAGTGGCATACTTGTACCTAATTATCCAGGGAACTTGTTTTGCAATCCAAGAGGTTTTGTTTAGATACTCTTTAGTTTTTTGGTATGTTTTGCCATCAATTTTTTTCAGGGGATCTTTTCTAGCAGTATACCATTCAGGACTATCAGATAGTATGTGTGTGATAAAAGTAGTTTTTATATTCAATTGAATTCAACTGTACCTTATGCTTTATGTTCCTGATGAGGATTTATGTTTCACCTTTTGTGACTACAAATATGGAGAGTTGGAAATATGTGGCTTATGGTTGAAAAGTTTATTTTTGGGTACAGGTCTCATCACGTCTTACAGACTTAGAGGCAACTTTGGAAGCTGGGATTAGGCACCGAAACAAGGCTCTAGCTGCTGTTGCAGACCATCTAGCAAAATGGATGAACATGGTAAGAGTTTGCTTCTTCATGTCTTGTCGTGTGAGATATTTATTCTGACTGTGTTTTAACTACAAACCAATCCAAATATCTGATCAACATGTAGAAGTAATGGATATCTATTTTGAACCAATAGATCTTATCCTTATCACCTTGTCCTAGGTAAGAAGAGAGAAGGCTGTGTATGATACACTGAACATGTTAAACTTTGATGTCACAAAAAAATGTCTTGTTGGAGAGGGCTGGTGTCCTCTGTTTTCAAAAACACAGGTATTTTTTTTATTTCCCAAATTTTTGAGGAATTGAAAACATTTTCAATGTAACATTATCTAATAAAGAGCTTGCATTTAATGATTTCCCAGATGCAGGAGGCACTGCAACGTGCAACTTTCGATAGCAATTCTCAAGTTGGCATAATCTTCCATCCAATGGATGCAGTGGAATCACCACCTACATATTTTAGGACCAACACTTTCACAAATCCTTATCAAGAAATTGTTGATGCATACGGGTGAGCCTAATTAATATTGGCTGTCTTTAGTTACTTTACTAGCAGCAACATGAATTATTAAATGTCTTGTAGTAATTTTTAGGAGTGCTTTATAGTGCATTGTTTTTCCTGAAGTTAGAAAATTGTGTGATATGCTAGTGTATGTTCTACCTCTAACATGTAGTGCTTATATCTTGAATAGATCAACTTTCAGTGAAATAAACCTATATCTCGAGTTCTTGATAATATATTTCTCATGAATTTGTTTTACTAATCTCCCAATGAATTCAACAAATTAAAATTGTCTTATGGGTGGGGTATTTGAGTGCTTTTAGATAAATGAAGAAGGATAACATAGCTCTGTATATTGGGAATGGAGAGGGGAACATTTCAAGTATTAACTCATTTCTGTACTGTACAAAATTAACATTTGCCGACAGGAAAGTGTGAGAGTTGTCTCCTTTCTCAACCCTTTTCTGTTTTTAAAGTTCAAATTTGTTGGTGGATCTGAATTTCTGTCCAAGGGGTTTAAAAAATTCCTTAGCAGTTAAATCATGTGGTGTTACTATGGTATCTTTATATTAGTTGAAGGTTTTTATTTTTAAAAAAAATAATTCTGGATTGATTCTAGGGATGTACCATGGTGGATACAAATTATCTAGCTTACTAGCTATTTCTTCTCGCTATATAATAAATCCATGACAACTGATTAGATTCCTAATTAGCCCTTTTACTTGGCAGTGTTGCAAGATACCAAGAAGCAAATCCTGCAGTTTACACAACTGTTATATTCCCTTTCCTGTTTGCTTTGATGTTTGGGGACTGGGGTCATGGAATTTGCCTGTTGGTTGGAGCATTGGTTCTTATAGCACGTGAAAACAAGCTCAGCACACAGGTAAATTCAGTCCAACTGCATTACAATAAAATAATAATGGAAATGTACCCAAAGTAATGTTGTTGATGATGATCATGGAAGGATCAAGCCAAACATATATAAGGGGAATGCGATATATTGTGGTTCATCTTTGTTGATAAAAAAATTTAGTTGAGATGTATCACATTTGAATGTTCCTTTTCCTTCTAACTTTAACTAGCGTCATCATGTTTGGTGTTCAAAGAATAATGTTAATGAAGCTTTATATGTTAGCTGCTGAGTATTTAGTGTTCAGTATTGCGATCAAATCCCCATTTTTGGGCTCAGTAAGCCTCCAGTTTTGGTGTACCAAAGAAAAAAGAGGAGCAGAAATCATAAGGGCAAGATGGGAATTATGGTGGAGTTTGTTAGAGAGGAGCCTAGCAGAATGGACAGGCGGCAGAAAATCAGTGGTGAAAGGAGTGTCGGGAATATGAGGCAGGGAGTACAATCAGAATAGGCATAAAATGTGTAAGGGGATTCTGGGAGGGTTTGGCATGGGGCAGAGTAGCATTACTTCTCTGATTTTATCTCTGTTTTTCCATTACTCTCTGTTATTCATCTTGTTTCTGTTACTGTATATAGAAAACTACTCTATGATTTCCCTGTTATTCCAGTGTGAATACCACGTTCCATCAGTATGATTTAGCTACAAGGTGGATTTTGTTTTTTAGGGAGCTAGGTATTTCTTTACCCTTAAGTCTCTTCAAAATTGAAATAATTCTAAAATAGTCCATACAAGTGCAAGTAGAGAGTCAAAATATCTTTACTTTTATTCTGCTCTTGGCATTGCATTTAATACCTAACAATTTTTTTTAATTTCTGCCAGAAACTTGGAAGCTTTATGGAGATGCTATTTGGTGGGCGCTATGTGCTTCTTCTAATGGCACTATTTTCAATCTATTGTGGCTTAATCTACAATGAATTTTTTTCTGTTCCTTTTCACATATTTGGTGCATCGGCTTACAAATGCCGCGATAGTTCATGCAGGTGTTCTATTTGTCTCGTTAGGTCTATGATTTTGGTGTTAGTTAAATGTTTTGTCTTAATATCTAGTTATATAATGACTTACATATTGATGCAATACATTTCCCTTTCCTATATATATATATATATATATATATATATATATAATTGACAGTTCATTCAATTTCTTGCCCATTCCCCCCCCCCTCCCATTTTTCCTGCTCTTTTGCATGACTTTTCTCCTGACTATTTTTCCTATCCATTTAATGATTGTTTCCTACCCATCTTTTTCACTCATTTCCATTTTTTCTCGCCTATTTTCCACCCGTGAATGGTTTTTTCCTACCATTTTTTCCACCTATTGTTTCTGTCTTTTTGCATGTTTTCTTTCATTTGAATATTTTTTCTTGCCATGTTTTTCCACATATTTGGATGGTTTTTCCATGCTCATTTTGTATGTTGATTTTGTGGGTTTATGAAATGCATGTCATTGGATTGGGGTTATATCATATGTGATCTTTAGTTAAAGAATTTTTTTTGAGCATTATTTCTTTAATATTTAATTTGTTTGTATTAATTTATTCTTTTTGTACATAGAATTGATGTAAACTTTAACATATGAAATGCATTTTGAGATTGAAAATTTTGCTGGAATTCTCTGAAAAAATTCTTGATGATGTTTTATTTTAATAGATATTTGATAACTTATCAAACTGTGCTTAGCACATGCAACAAGAAATTAAACTAGTTTGAAAAAGAGAAGATTGAAGTTTTTTTATTTTTTTACTTAAGTTTGGTGTATTTGAGTATTTGTATTGGCTGGGAATTAACATTTTGGAACCTATTTTGCAAGTTCTTGTTTTTTTGGTAAGCAATAAGGTTTTAACATTGGTGCTGTGTGATGTTTCATCATTCTTCACCTTTTATCAGGGATGCATATACTATTGGCTTAATCAAATACCAAGATCCATACCCGTTTGGTGTGGATCCCAGCTGGCGTGGAAGTCGATCAGAATTGCCTTTCCTAAACTCTTTGAAGATGAAGATGTCCATTCTGTTTGGTGTGGCACATATGAACTTAGGAATTGTATTGAGTTATTTTAATGCTCATTTCTTTCGAAACTCACTGGATATAAGGTGTCCCACTCTTCTGTCTGACCTGTGCAGTTATTATTATGCTATCCTTTTGGTAGTTGATTTAACTTATTCTTTATGTTGCTATCAGGTACCAGTTTGTGCCACAGATGATTTTCCTTAACAGTCTATTTGGGTATCTTTCCCTTCTCATTGTTATCAAGTGGTGTACTGGCTCTCAAGCAGACCTTTATCATGTAATGATATACATGTTTTTAAGCCCCACAGACAATCTTGGCGAGAATCAGTTGTTCTGGGGCCAAAGACCTCTTCAAGTATGAATCTGGTTCTTTTATACATTGTTGCTTAATACTACAAATTATTTTTCCTGTTTTTTCATCATTCCGAATTACTGCTTTTGATGTGCAGATTGTGTTATTGCTTTTGGCTGTAATTGCAGTTCCATGGATGCTCTTTCCAAAACCTTTTATACTAAAGAAGCTTCATACTGAGGTGCCACTTTCACCTGTCTTGTGTATGGTTTTCTTGCTTGAAAGTTTATAATTTTATTCAGCCAGACCACTTTATTGGACCTATGTGTACATGTGCATGTGGTTTGAGTTTCCTCTTTTTGGCTGCGAATACTGCATAAGGTTTTTTAAAATCAACTCTTCTTGAGAACCATTATAAGATTGATTTTCTTTGGAATGAATATGCTTTAGTGCTAAACTACTTATAACTCCTGCAGTTAGGTGGACAGATTTTCTGGCTATAGTTGTCTTTGTTTCATACTTATATTGCTGTTAGTAATTAAGGAGGTGATGATAAGGAGTTTATCAAGATTATTAATCTATTATCCTGCTGACATTGTACAGAGGTTTCAAGGTCGTAGTTATGGTATACTGAATACCTCTGAGGTGGATCTTGAGGCTGAGCCTGATTCTGCCAGACAGCATCATCATGAAGAATTCAATTTCAGTGAGGTCTTTGTTCATCAAATGATCCACGCCATTGAATTTGTTCTAGGTTCAGTTTCAAATACAGCATCATATCTTCGTCTTTGGGCATTAAGGTTTGTTCAGTCATGATTCTCTTTCATCACAATGAATTCCTATATTATGGATTTTTTGTTCCTTGGCTGATTTTCTTACCAATTGCAGTTTGGCTCACTCAGAACTTTCTACTGTTTTCTATGAGAAAGTCCTGCTTCTTGCTTGGGGGTAAGTTTGATTTATAAAATGTGTTTTTATTACTTTCAACCTTTTTATTGAGATTTTTCAGTATTGTTTAGCATTATTGGAATATTTAACAAATAAATGTGCTTCCCTTAGTAGAAGATAGTATGTTTGTGATTTTCTTTAGGCTTAAATAAACTTTTGGTGCTTGTAATATACCATTTTTTTTAAAAAAAAATTGGTCCTTATAAAGTTATGTTTTTAAAAGGGTCCTTGTAATTTTTTTTACCTTGCTATTATGTTTGTCTTTGTAAAATACTCGTTTTTTGTTTTTGTCCTTATAATATGTGAATAATTTGCTTTTAATCCCTACCATTTTTTTCCAAAGGGCCTAACTCAAAATGAACAAAATGTTTTAAGGACTAAAACGAAAAAAATAAATATATTATAAGGACTAAAATAACAAGGACTTCAAAATAAAAAAAATAAATTTTACAAGGACCATTTTAAAATATAAGGACGAAAACCAAAAAAAGGGTATAATACAAGAACCAAAAGTATATTTAAATTTTAAACCTTTATTTTATAATGTAATCATCATGAAAATTCTGGCCGATGGAATAATTGTAATAAATACTTAATGCATACTGCATCAGCCACCAGCTAGTTTGGATGAGTGGCTTCTGATTGTTACCTTGTTAAGATTTGGAGTATAACTATTGGCCACGTGCTATGTATATTTGTTTTTACTTCACTTGGAGTTCGTAGAAATTTTAGTTATATTGAGAGCTGCATGGATGAAATTATCTATGTGTAATGTTTGTATTCCATTGGTGCATTTATATTTTTATTACTCTTATTCTTTAATCATTAATGTCGTTGCTGGTTACATTTTAAACAGGTATGACAATCTTGTCATTCGGTTGGTGGGGCTAACCGTTTTTGCCTTTGCAACTGCCTTTATACTACTAATGATGGAGAGTCTTAGTGCTTTTCTTCATGCCCTGCGGCTTCACTGGGTAGAATTTCAAAATAAATTCTACCATGGTGATGGCTACAAGTTCAGGCCTTTTTCATTTGCCTCCTTAACAGAGGATGACGATTGATCCATTCATATGTGTGGTTTCATGGCAAATATATAGACAAGTATATTTCCACAAGTGAAGGGAGCAAAAAATGAGAATTTGTAGTGTCGGAACCAAATTTGGCGGCTATGGTTGTTAGGTTTGCTTGATGATATTCTGCTTGATATTAACCTAGCAACAAAAATTTCCTGCTCATTTTCCCATGGCTTCGGGGTTGTAACAAGATCACACTGCCGATGGCCATGGAAGGTATCTCTAACCGAATATTTGCTTTATAGTTTTTTATTATTTTTCTTTTTCTTAGAATAGGAAACGGAAGAGCTAAGGGAAGGGACTCTTTAGAGTAATTTTTGTAAAGAGGAGCTGGGATCCATCAGAGTGTAGCTATTGGATTTCGGTTATTTGGGGTTACATACATATATACATGATGTAGGGCAGGTATTGCTGGGAAATAACCAATTTTCTGAAATTTTCTTGTATTGATAGATGACAAGTTATAGAGCCCCAATTTTTTTTTGCAAGGATTGATCAAAGTAAAATACAGATATCTGAAGTTGAATAATGCCATCTGTATGATGCTTGTGTTAATGCCTAGTTGGCAACTTACAATTGAAATGTTACTTCCACCATCCCAAGTTGAATAAAATGCAGAGACATTTGTTTAGTTAACTTAGTTAAGTGTTTATTCCATAATTTAGGATTTATGTGATGATTTGATTATGAAATTTATTGGAATAAATTATAAATAACTTATTTTGATAGTTTTTTCTCAAGAAATTTATCAAAATAAGTTAAAAAGAGCTTCTAAAAGTCAAATTATTTTTATGTCTAGATAAGTTTTTTTTATAGGGTCTTTCAAATGCCTCCCAAAATATTTTAACTTCTTGGTTTAGTGTGTGATTTTTCAATGGCATGGATGTTTAATATGTAAGCGGAAAAATAATAGTGAATTGCTTTCTACTAGATACGTTGATTTACTAAAAGAAATATCAACGCATACTTAATGATTTATCTTATAATGATTTTTTAACTTGACAAAATTACCATTCAGGTAACCTCTGTAAGAGAGGGCACAACCAGAATAGAATCGAGAGGGCGGAACCAACAAATATAATGGAAATAGATAGATGTGCTTCCGGTTGCTTTTTAGTTTATTGAACTACACATCTTTTGCTTTTGGCTCGTAAATCACAAATTTGCAGTAGTATAAAAAACGGTGCATGAATATAATTGATATGATAATCAAGACGAGGCGAGTGTGAAGGAGAAGATGGGAAAGTTTTTTTTTTTCTTTTTTTTTTTGACAGAAGAAAGTATTTTTTCTTAGGCACTTTAGACGTGGTTAATATTTTCTTTCTTCTATCCTAACATTGTAATTTACATATTATTTTCGCAACTTGCCAAAATATTTCTTATTCAACCATTTCAAATTAGAATCCTTTTATCTTTATTTGTGTACTTCATTTATTTAATTGTCTATCTCTTTCTATTTATCCTCTTTTATCTCTATTTTTTAATTGAAATTTAATATTTTTGAAAAGAAATTGCCATTAGTTAAAAATAGAACAAAATACACTTACACTTTCTAAGTTTTTTTTTCTCAAATTATACATAACAATACTTTTTTTTAATCTTGCACTAATCCATTTTATGCTAGAAAACATTAAACATTCATCTTTTTATATGTTACACTAATACTCTCTTAATGTCTTAAAACATTATATTAACACTCCTTGTAAGGAATGTTTAAAATTAACAAATTGGTATATTCAGAAGAAGAAAAACAAATTGGTATATCTTTAAACATAGAAAAATCAACCGTTTAAATGAACAAATCACCAGAGCTTTTAAAATGAGCAATTAATATAACCTTGTAAAAAAGTACTAGTTAGTATAAAAAAAAAGTAGAAGAACTTTGATACTTCTGCCAGTCGGTAGCCATATTCCCTTCCCTGCGTGTGTGAAGTACTCACTTATCAGTGAGAAATTTTGGTTCAATAAATTATCCCTGCAAGTACATATCCCTATGAAGTTCCATATACACTAAGTTCAGACTTCAGAATATCATAAAGTACTTCCTTAACTATAACATCAAAACAACTTCAACAGTGACAATTCCAAGAGATGACTAAGGTGGTTGAGAATGAACGTTGACGAGTAATTTCTCCAGTTTCTGTATGATGGCATGATGGAGAATTATAAAACTGAGACATGAGCAAGCAACATCCACGGTGGCAAATGTGACGGCAAACCAGCTTGGAGCATTCGCCTTGTTCCCAATGCTTTCCACCACATCTACCATGTTGTTGAAGCTTGCTAGGGAGCTGAGACATTGTGCTTGTGCCATGGAAAGCACAAACATAATAGGTGTGGCACCACAGAGATCATCCTCATCAACCTCTGGATATCATGTTGTTTCGTAGCTAAAAACATTGCATTGCCAAATGCAGAACCGAATTCCAAAACAACTATTATGATTGTGTCGACATAGTCTGGAATTCCACTGTGAATGTTCTGCACAACTTAGTTTGCACATATGGATCATGGATGGATGAGGATACGAGTCTGATCTAGGAACAGGTATGAAGTATAGTGAACCCCCGATCCATATTCCTTCACGGATGGAACGATAATCACGTGAGTGAGCTGAAAATAACAATAACAACTATAATAATAAATATTAAATCTAATCTTCAAGACAAAAATTAGGATTTTAAAACAAATAGTCAGACGAAGACTCTGCAAACACATGATCTTTCTGCAGTGTTTGCATCGCACCATTGATTTTTAAAGCTTCTATTATATAATAAAAATTATTATACATTAAAATGGCTCTGTTTCTGGTTTTGGTGTTTCAGTATGATGATCATCAATGCAATTCATTAGACAACACACCAAGTTCTAAAAATGTACAAGATATTGTCTTTCGTTAATGATAAGTTAATAACAACTGTAAAACGGTTATCGGGTTATTGTCTTTAGTTCATGTGTTGTTAACTTAAACATCTCTGTTCGGTGAATTTCTTTCACTTGTTTAGAAAGAATAAGAAATTGCACCAGAGAAAAACCAGATATATAACATGAACAGAGAAAACAACATAATTAAATCACATTCATGTTACTATATTATGTTATGCTTAATGTAGATGCATACATCAATAAAAAAATAGGTTGTTGCCTCACCTGATCGGGCTTCCAGACTTGCCAAGCCAGTTTTCAGGTAATTGGTAGGTAAGAAATATGTAATTCCACTATAAATTTGCGCTGAAATTGGTGGGTTTATTTAGGTCTAAACCTCTCTCAACCTAAAAAAATGATGGACAAGAATAAATGTAGTATTCATTACAAAAAAAAAGAATAAATGCAGTATTTAACTAACAATAAAGCATGTGTGCCAATTCAGCAAAAAAAAAAAAAGAAGCATGTGTGCCAAAATTAAATTTTAAATTATATCTAACAAAATTAGACAATTACCTAAAGCACTACTCTGAAAATATCTTCAGATAAATTTCAGATTGGATCGAATCTCCAGCGTAACATATTATAGGCCTTTAGCATAAAATAAAATAAAATAAAATAAAATTATAGGCCTTTGTTTTCATCAGATAATTCATTTGGGTTAGCCAATGAAACTGGATGTACACACGCACGAACGCAACGCAGCAATCACCGCCGTTGACTGATCGAAGTGAAGGCCGAAAGGGATATGAATGGGGCAGGGCTAAAAATAATAAAAATCACAATCTCTGTCTACGCAATTGCATATGACGATACGTCGTCGTTTGCGAAAAGCATTAACCACCCAAAGTTAGCGTCTTCCACGCTTGTTTGTTGCACAAAAGGAATCATCCACTTCTGCAACTTCAACAAGTAGACGCAACACACTCTGAAAATTTCATCGAAATGGAAAATCTCCATAAGCATAGGGGCATTACTAATGCTAACACTAGTCCTGCACATGGCTTTACAGATATTTTCAGAAGAGAGTTAGGTTTGTCTCATCCCAAAAGTTTCGCGCGTCGTTTTTCAGCTTCCGAGGTTTTGCCAATCAATTTCTCTCTGCAATTCGCTTTTCATTTTTGTATCCCATTTTATCTAATTAATCACCGCCAACTGGCATATAATTCCGGTGGAAATTAAAATTTGAAAAAGAAAAAAACCTCGTGTTTGTATTTCTGTGGTACAATACAAGGAATAGAAAGTAAAAAACCTATGCCATGAATCAACTGTGATTTGTGTTTTTATAATGCGTAAAAGTTAATGTTATTATGTTGTATTGTGACTAAGAAATTCAATGTTATGGAATTTGTCTTATGAGGGTTTTTTTTTTTTGCACTTGAAGGTCCTTGTGAAGAGCTTGGATTTATATGGGAAGTTGGATGGTCACGAAGGGTGTGTGAATGCAGTGGAATTTAACTCCACCGGTGACATTCTTGTTTCTGGTTCTGATGACCGACAAGTTATGTTTTGGAATTGGGCATCCAAAACTAAATTGTTTGCATACCCTTCTGGCCACACAGACAACATATTCCAGACAAAGATTATGCCATTCACCGATGACTGCCGAATTGTGACTTCTGCTGGTGATGGCCAGGTAAATAAATTTGTGATAGTGTGCATCTAATCAAATATTCTTATTAAACTCCAAAATAGCAGGCTTGAATTCCTTCTGCTTCCTCTTTTTAAGCAATAATTAAACGTGTGTCATTTGATTATGTACTCTATGTTTATTTTATTCTTATTATGATACTCTTTAGCTTAATATATTTATTATGCTAGAAGAACATCAGATGGAGGGGTTGAGTCTAGCAGAATGGATTAGTCTCATAGAACATGGTGAATCATGATTTGAATCCCTACTGGCTACTAGGAGAGGTGCTCACATTTAATATGTGATTGCATCTCGAACAATATTGTCTCAGATACACGTGGGAAACAAAACAAAAAAAGTGTGATATATTTTCTATCGTTGGAACTAGAAAGGAAACTGGTTGACTAATTTGTTTCTTTTATCATTAAAATTTATTATGTGGAAGTAGAATCTAGCAAAAAGCTGTACTTTGTATTTTATGGGCAATGTATAGCTTCTTTTCCTGTTCAAGTAGCCAATATGCCACAAGTTACTAAATGCTGCCAAACATAAATAGAATGCCACCATAATCAACCATAACAAATAAAAACTGTTTGTATGAGTTTTCTCCTTCTATTGATTAATTTTATCAAGAGATGATGCCTCTTTGTCTGTTATCCAAATGATATTAAAAAATTGCCATACTGATAGTCTAGACTCTCTCAATTTAAGCTCAACCTAACTTATGCTTTTCTAAAGTGTCTGCCTGAGTCTCCTCCATTGGAAACCGATATTTCCTTTGCAGGTGAGACTTGGCCTTCTCTGGGAGGATGGTAGAGTTGACACTACAATGTTGGGGAAGCACCATGGTTGTGTATACAAGCTTGCTGTGGAGCCTGGAAGTGCCCACATATTTTACAGTTCCGGTGAAGATGGATTTATTCAACATGTTAGTCAAGTATTATAGCATGTTGCACGTTGAAGCTCCCCTTTATGCTATACCCAAACAGTTATAAGTTTTGTTTCTTTTGCAGTTTGATTTGCGAAGTAATTCTGCTACGAAACTTTTCTGTTGTTCCTCATCAATAGGAAACAATAAACAGACTCTAAGCAAAGTAGGGTTGAATTCCATTGTGATTGACCCTAGAAATCCATATTACTTTGCTATCGGTGGATCTGATGAATATGCACGTGTTTATGACATGAGAAAATGCCAGTGGGATTCAGCAAGAAATTCAGATCGACCTGTTAACACATTTTGCCCTCGTCACTTAATTGGTTCAAATAATGTCCATATCACTGGATTGGCTTACTCAAGCTTTAGTGAACTCCTTGTTTCTTATAATGATGAGCTCATCTATCTGTTTCAAAAGAATGTGCACTCGGATTCTTCACCTTCATCTGCTACATCTGAGGATCCGAAGAATATTCATGAGGCACAAGTTTACTCAGGCCACAGAAATGCACAGACAATTAAAGGAGTGAATTTTTTTGGCCCAAATGATGAATATGTCTTGAGTGGTTCAGATTGTGGCCATATATTCATCTGGAAGAAGAAGGAAGCTAAGCTGGTGAGATTAATGGTAGGTGATCAACATGTTGTAAATCAACTTGAGGCCCATCCGCATATACCTATTCTTGCTACTTGTGGTATAGAAAAAAATGTTAAAATCTGGGCTCCTCTAGGGAATGATATGCCTCCACTTCCTGGAAATGTGAAAGAGGTACTTTCTCTGCTGTCTTAGTTTTTTCCCTCATCCTCTTTCCATTCCTCAACTGCTTTCTTTACTTGCAAGTTATAAAGGATATTTCCAATGCTTTTTGTTCTTGCCATAGGATATGTTTAGTGCTTCATAATTCATATGCTGCTTTTGTTCATAAAATCTGCTTTGCATTCTTGATTGCAAGTTTTCTGATTGTTGCAAGTATGACCAGATAATGGAGACAAACAGACAGGGTAGAGAAGACCGATCACGGGTAACCCTTACTCCTGATGTTATAATGCATGTTCTTCGCCTGCAGAGGCGGCAGACATTGGCGTATATAGAAAGAAGACATAATAGGGCAGATATTGTGAGTGATGAAGAAGATGCAGAGGGCTACCTTTTAGGATTCTTAGATGGTGATGCCTCTTCTGAAGAGGATTCTCCTGGAAATTCCAGAGATTGCAACATTAGCTAAAGCTTAAAGAAGCTGGTTTGGTTGCTTTGCCTGACTAATTCCATAGAAACACTAAATGATGTTAGCTTCACTGTTTTTCACTAAGCAGTACCATACATGTTTGAAACGTGTGCTAATAAACACCATTGGGGAAACAGTGTGCAGAGGTGTAAAATCTGGATTGTTCTAGTTGAAATTCAGATATTATGATGTGTACAGGTATAAAATAAGTATAAATCTGATTGGCAACTGAAACTAGTGTAAATTTCATATTGTACAAATAAGTCGATAACCCTGTTCTTTATTTTAGAATGTTGAATGTTAACGGTGTTTTTCATCAATAACCTTTTTCTTTATGAATGAAGTCATCAATTTTCTGCTTTGATTACACGTTTAGAAATATTTCATCCACGAAGAAGCCACACACCAGCTTTTGCTTTTTGATAGTTTTTTTTTTCTAACATACAACTATCTTTTATTTCCAATATATACTAGTTATAGTATTAAATCCCAATAAGTTTTGTTTTCTAGTGAGAAGTTGAGAGTTGAATTCTCGACTTCTCATTGTTGATTTTTTTTTTTTTAAATTATAATAGAAAGTTGGGAGTTAATGACCTGAATTTTCAAAAAAATTTTAAAGAATATTTTTAAATATATTTTAAAAAATTATAAAAAAATTTTGTTTGAATAATGAAAAATTTACTGATTTTTTGGTTTAATACTTTATTTATACCAAATAAATTGTATCATAAATAAAATTTATAAATAATAATATTTGTCTAAGAGAAAAATGAAGATGAAGGCATGTTAAGAACAATTTTTTTGTTATGTTCTTGTTGTAAATAAATTTCACATTTTTTTTTGTTATGTTCTTGTTGTAAATAAATTTTACATTTTTTTCTAGTATCCCATTGTTTTAATGTTTTAATTTTATCATATAATATAAGTGAGATATGATAACTATATATTTATTATATTTTTAATCAAGTGTCTTTTTCAGTTTATTTTAACTTTATTATTTATTTATTTTAAGACTATTAAAAATTATTAAACCAATAAAGTATAAAAAAATTTCATCTTGAATGGGATACCAGAAAAAAAAAGTGAAATTTGTAGATAACAAATAAGTAAAAAAAAAAAAAATTGTCCTAACATATTTTTATGTTTAATTTTTTTGATAAATATTATTCTTTATATATTTTATTTATGATGTAATGTATTATGGTATAAATAAAATATTAAATAAAAAACAGTAAAATTTTTATTATTCAAACAATTTTTTTTAGAATTTTTTAAAAAATAAAAAATATTTTGTACTAACTAAAAAAACTTTGGAAAGTCAGGTCATTAACTACCTACTTCCTATTATAATTTTTTTAAATAAATATATTATAATAATAAGAAAATAAAAAAAAATTAATGTGAAAAGTCGAGAATTCAACTCTCAACTTCCCACCAGAAAATAAAACTAGTATATATTAGGATTTAATACTACAATTTGTGTATATTGAGAATAAAATACATACAACTAGTATATGTTGGAAAAAAAATATTTTAAATCTATTTTGGCATGAAAATAACAGTAAATTTACATTGACAATGTGCCTCAAACACACTAATATTCATCTAGTTCACTCGCCACAAAAAAAATGGGTCTAATTCACTCTTTTTATCACATTATGTAAATCAATTTTTTTAACCTATTTTGACATTCTAACGTACCTATAACGTAGCCTTCAAGATGATTTTTGAGGCATTGGAAGTGAAGAACTTCGCCAAATCTTGGTGCTTGAAATTTGTTGCTTCATGTGCATCTATATGAAATTTGTTGTGTTCATTCTAACGTACCTATAATGTTGCTTCATGCTATATCATGTGAGGAATAATGTTGAGGTTCTATTGATACTTTGGAGCTTGGCAGTTTTAGTTTATAAAAAATAATCTTAAGCACTAGCATTTACCGAATGGCAATAAACAATGTTATGATGAGGTATTTCAAGTGGCGATGCTTTGGTGGTGTATATGCCAATTATCTTTAATAGGGTTCATTTACAGCCCTAATTGAATTATTAAGAGTTGCTAAATACTATTGGAACTTCATCTGGACACTGGAGGAGTACACTGTTCTATTCATATTTTCCCCTTATAATATTTATGAATAATAACTTAGCTAAAGAATTACTAAGGGCTTTTAAAACAGGCTTAAAGCCCAAAAGACATGTGAAGCCCAGAAGCTATGGTCCGATCTGGGAGCTAGGGTTTTTCTTCATATTAAACCGTTTTAAAGGCCCTCACCCTCGTCGTCTCTTGGATTCAGGTAGCATCTGATATTCTGATTAACCTAAAACCCTATTTCTATTTTGATAAAATTTGTTCCCCTATGGTGCGGGTGATAAGGCGAGCTTGATGAAAGAGGAAGGGTGGTCTTCGAGCATTACGTGCCAGATAAATATATGATCCCTTATGTTGCTGACCTCATTGATGCTGCAGAGTACTTTCCCTCCTTTCTCAGAAAAGGAAAACTCCTACCTCGTTATGTCACTTGAACTGTGTTCTTACGTTTTGCAATATAGATACAGTTTTTTTTTATAGAGAGAAAACAACAATTAAAACTGTGTATATTGTTCCTATGTTCCACGGAAGGACTTTTGGCAGCCTTGCTCTTGCTGTGTGCATTGCTTGCTACATCCAATCATTTAAGAGAGAGTATTATGATGGATTGATTCATTTAGAAGACAGCATTACGATGTCAAATGTTGAGCTTAAACTAAAACTGAGGTATTAAATCGAATTTGAGAAATTAAAATTGAGATTACAATATGAATTATTTTAAGTAGAAACTTGTATAGAACCTTAGGTGCTATGTTTGCTGGTCGCCAATCTGAAAATGAGTATTGTCCTTAATTTAATACAAGGATAAATTTATAAATACAAGGGTATTTTGTTTTTGTTACAAGAGGAAATAAAGGAAAAGCAAGAGAAACAAAAACAAAGTACATCAAAAGGACCGGGGCGGGGGGTGTAAAATGCTAGCTTGAAAATTATTGGACCTATTCGGCTTGCTATTATTTATTTATTTATTTACAGGGCCCCAAAAGAAATTACACAGCAATGGTCCTGGGTTAAGAAAGCCCGAGGACATCTCGCATACGATACAAAGCAGAGAAACAGAAACAGGAGGATTAGTAAAAAGAACCCCCCCATGGGCTAAATTGGCCATGGTATCAACCACTATATTTGCCTCCCTATATACATGTGTAAAACATATATGCCAAGATTGAATAGAATGCACTATACTCCATAATTGACCGCCACTCTAGAATCACATTCAAAACAAACATTCTCCATATTCCTTGCCCAAGCTATTTCCATAGCAGTTAGCAGACCCCACAACTCCGCCATGAGAGGATTTGTGCAGCCATTCTTTCTCTGAAATCCCGAAATCCAATTTCCATTTTCATTTCTAAAAGCTCCTCCACAAGCAACTTGTCCCGTAGTATAAACCGAGCCATTTATAAGAGCCAATTGCCAAATGCTAGAGACTAAGTGACAATCTCTCAAAGCATGAAGGGCAGTTTCAGAACATTGATGGCAGAGAGGACAAAGCACTTGGCTTGCTATTATTATGTATATAAATTTACACAAAAAAAAAAAAAAAGTCAACTTGTTTTGACCGACAGGACAACGAGCCAGGTTAAGTAAACTAAAACAGCTTGTAAGAAATTTAAAGCGACTTGACCCAGCCCGCTTTCCATCCTTTAGCTCGTCCAAAATGAAGCAACATTGCTTTACAAGCATTTATATCCTACACCTCTCCCTTTTCGCATTCTGCACCTCCTAATTTTAAAATAATCCCAAACTACCCTTTTCAAATTATACCTTCTTCACGACCATCAAATGTCGCCACCAGCTCAACTTTGAACTCCATGAGGTTATTCCTCCTCCTCGACATTCAACTCCATGAGTTTCCTCTCCATCTCTCCATCGTACGCAATGATCCTCTTCCACGAGGGAGGCAACAAAAGCGTGTCCACGTGCAGTTGTACAACTCCGGTGCGGTAGTCCACGTGCAAGTATGTCGTCTTCTCCCCTTTTTCATGAAACTTTTTGATTTATGAACAACCTATTCCGAAAGAAAAATAATGGAAACTGTATTCAGAATAGGTATTATAGAAGCCTAAATTTCTACTTACAGCATTGACCATATTGGAACACAAATAGATATTTATTGACTCTATATTCCCTGATCCAAAATGTTAAAAGCAGTTGATGGAATCTCTAATTCAAACGTATACTTTATCAAAAAACCTATTTCAAAAATTAATTAGTGTTCTAGAATGGCTGTTCCGTAAGTATAATTTATGCTTCTGGAATGATTTTTCCATTAGCATAATTTATACTTCCAGAATAAAAAAGAAAGAGGAGATGCATGATATACTTCAGGAGTGTAGGATTCAAAACCTTGCTTTACATTATTAAAAAGAACACATATAATTGTTTTAAATTGCTTGTCATCGATAAAAAAACATTACTTTGAGCTAAAACATTATTGGTGCATCGATAAAAAAACATTACTTTGAGCTAAAACATTATTGGTGAGATACATTAAAAATAACTAAAGAGAATTATTTCGCTATAGAGATTTATTGTTTATACTGAGAAAAATAAAAATAAATGATTTGTACACACAAGTCCCTTTAGAAACAACTAAAAAATTTACCATGTGGACACCAACATGACGGGTATTAAGTAGTCAGTACCATGCTTATTTAATCTTAATGGCATTGTATCACTATCTTACATATATTTTGATAGAAGTTATATCATATAATAATGGAGTGTCCATTGATTATTTTCCGTACAAAAATGTAACTTAATTTTAAAGGTATAAATATATACATGGTGGTAGGGAACATTTCTTTTTTTCTTTCCCGCTTAAAGCATATACTGGTGCTGAAGACAAGCTTTCCAGGCCACTTATACAATCCTTTATATTTTATTTTCTTCCATTAAGAAGAAACTTCGATGAAAAAAGGGCATCCACGAAGACAAAAGAAGAGTCAACGAACGAGATGGGAATAGCTTAAAATTACAAGCATATGACACCCATTTACGTACAATATATTAATATACTAAGTGCCAAATTAGCAGATTTTGAGATCCTTGCTTTCAGAGAAATTGCAAAAACAAGAGAAAGAAGATCTTCAGTCCATAATAAAGCTACTAATCGTTCAATCATAATCACTAGGGAGACAACTGTGGCCATTCCCGCATACATTATGTCAATCATGCACCACTGTCTCTTTTTTATTCCATATAATAGAAATGGAGGCTGCATTAGTCATTATACTGCAACAGTATTAAATTTAGCACTCTGTTTTTGTTTTTGTTTCGAAAAGTTTTTAGCACTCTATTTAGTATATATGACAAATTTAATTGATAAAGTGGCGTATGAAAATTGATATCAGTTGGAGACAACAATAAATTTTTGTTTATTACTTTTTATATATGATGATTAGTTGCTATAGGTGTATATGCAGAAAAAAAAAGTTGATATAGGTGTATGTAGGAGGTGGGTATGGAATTTTTTGTGAATTTTTTTTAACCATCATAAAGAATTAATATAAATTATTAACAAATAGGAGGTAGTATTATCTTTTTAATTAAAAAATTCTCTGTTTTTTAATTTTTTTTTAACGGCAATGGTTATTAATATAGAATTTTTAAATATTTCCCTTTCAAATGAAGAGAAACACAACTGCTCATCAACATTTTAATATATAACCCAGCACAGTAGCAATTGTAACTTGAAATGAAACTATGAAAGAGATCAACTTATTATTTATTAGTTAGATTTTTTATTTTTATTTTTGGACACTCAAACATTAGGGACATTTCATTGACATTCTTAATTTTTTTTTTATATCTCTTCTTCTCACGTTACATCATCAACCATATCCATTATTTATCTTTCTTCTCTTCTTGACTCTCTTTGGCTGTCTACACTCAAGAAATGTCACATCCCATCTCTTCTTACACTTTTGTATGCTTGTACAAAGTTGAACATAACAAGTAATATACAAAATTGATACCCCCCAATAGGGCTAACATCCAGTAAAAATTATCTAGCCTCCCCTGATTTATGTCATCAGGTAACCAATTAGTACTCCTACGCACTTGGTCAATTAATGCAGTACTTAGATAAAAAGATATCCCTAGAATCATGGAAATCATAGCAGTGGATGTGCTCTGATGTGACTGAGGAAGTTGTTGGTAGTAGAATGCAACTTGTGCCGGAAAATGAAATGATTCTCCGATTCCAACTAACACCAATTGTGGAAACAACCACAGAATGGACATGGCCACTGAGGGATCAAAATGAGCCATCTTGAGCCTCTTTGATTCAACAAGAGCTGAGAGAGCTATTCCAAGCACATTGAACACGTGGCCTACTCCAACTCGTTGGAGAGTAGTAGGAGAATTACCATTCAACTTTTTCCATGCAGGCCAAACCACCCTATCAAGCAATGTGAGGAAAATTGATGTGGAAATTAAGGTTATGACAGTCATAGAGCCCGCTGGAAATTTAAAATGGGGTCCTATGTGACGATCCATGGCCAAAGCTTGAAGGACTGTCATGCTGCCTTGGATTCCTATTGGAGTGGATAGGAATATGGTTGAACTCCACAGTGGCAAGATTCCAATAACAGCTTTGAAATCTTCCACTTTTTGAACTGTGCATAGCCTCCATGGTTTCTCAGTTGAGCCATCTGATTTAAGGTCTCCATCACTAATTAGAGCTGCACGATTGAAGAATCTACATGTTGCATGTAGGGCAGTATCGTTAGGTTGGTGGTGGAACACATATTTCTGGTTATTGATTCATTTTACTAAAGTAGAAGTTCCTTATTTGAGCAATTAGAAAGTTTATTTGTAATTAAGCACCTAGAAACTTCACTTTTTTCCATAAAAAATCTTAGCAGTAGAGGTTTACAAATGAAAATTTCTGATATATAAGTTCGAATCTAATTTAATTATAATTGTTTTCTTAAAGAACTAAGAATAAAATTTTGGACCCATAAATACGAAGTCTCAGTAACTTTTTAGTATCTATTATTAGCATTTAGCACTACTACTAAGATATGAAAAGCAAGGCAAAACGGCTCTTACACCTTTATAAATACGACCGTGGTCCACTACCACTAGTTTGCTTATCTTAACTACAACTGGACTCAATTATGAACCATTGATCACTTTTGTTCTTCATCACATGTTGATCCGTCAGTACATCCAGATATATATCCACCACAAAATATGTCTCCTATTAGGAAGTGACTTCTGTCCATATAAGAAACAATAACAGCATAGTGGATAATTCGCCAGTTTTATGTGCAATTTGTGTCTCATTCAAATTATCTTCAATACGAGTCAAGAGAATAAACCCCTTTTCTATGATTTCCAGATAAACGATACTCTCAAAAGTATTGGTACAAGTAAAAGACTCTCTTCTTTAACTCCTAATATTATGCTGATGGAGTGAAGCTCATTCATAGATATTTTGAAAATAATTTGACGATTTTTTCCAGGAAATCCCCAACAAACAAAAATTACCTTGTTGGTTTGACTACTTGAGCGGCAATGATTCAGATATCTTTAATTAAGGTTTTTAGTTTAGAATCATATGAATAAAAAGATATAGACTCTGTAAGATTTTTGTTCTCTCCTTAGTCTATGGGGCAATATTTCTAAACACCACACTGGGATCCAACACAGCAAAACATCACTACTGTTTGAGACACAAATCTATTAACATCCCTGTTTTCTGTCTTGTATGAATCTTTTGAGGAAACAAACTTGGAAAAGCAGTTTTACGCTAAATTACTAATTTACTAAAGGCACTAATAAAGGTAATTAATTAATTAACTTCATTAATAACAATAATCATAACTTATAGTACCTTAATCTTTTTCCTGGGGTTGCAGCAGGTAATTGCACTGTAACTATCTCATCATGGCCACTATAGTAATGCTTTGTTGCGGAAGAGAGTTGAGATTTCCACTTACGGATAGATGCAACAAGAACACGTGCAAGATCCAAGAATGCACTTCCTTTTGGGTTATCAGGGCGATAAAATCGATAACCAAGTAAGAGAATGACTAGGGCAATAAAATTACCAGCACTACATATGCCAAAGCCCCAAGCCCAACTCACATTATCTTGGACATAGAAAATCCCAGTAAAGGATGCAATAGAAGCAATGTACCAAGTAAAAAAGAACCAGTTGAAGAATATGTCTTGATGCTTTGCCTCATTAAATTGATTTGCTCCCAACGATGCCGTTGTGAAGCGTGCACCCCCCAAACCAATTGCACATAGTGCTATGCCCCCATATAAGACTGCATATTGGAATTTGGATGGAGGGTTGCATAGGTTTGGTCCAATATTATTACAGGGGTCAGGCTTCAACGACTTGATAATTGTCGTCAAGACTATAATAACTGTACCCTGCAAATGGCAAAGGAAGGAGCTAGAAAATATTATAAGAGTGACAAATATGATATCTAAGGTGATAGAAAAAGAAAGAAGCTTAATTATATAATTGAATTCTTAATTATAATTAAAAATTTAATTATTAAAGAGTTCGTTCAAAAATATTTACTTAAATTCCTCAATTATTTAAAAGTTTAATCAATCCTCTTATTATTTAAAAATACTACAATATAATATTATTTTCCATCAATTCTGTTAGTTTAATTGTAATATTTTTAAATAATTAAAAAATTTGATTGAACTAACGAGCTTGACAAAAAAAAAATGATAAGTGTTTTTAAGGAAAAAAATGATAAGCTTATATCATATATAAATGTTGATTGAGATAATAGTTAATAATAAACTAATAATTTTAAACTACCTACTAATTTTTCACTGGCTAGGAATTTCAAACAAAATAAGGAAGAATACTGTTTTAAGATACGAAGAAAGTAAGCAAGATGACAAAACAAAATGGTTGTGTACCATGATATATAGAGATAGGAGTATTAATAATTACCAAGAAAGAAACACAAGAAGAAACCAAGGCAACAGGGAAAGAGCCAAAGAAAGAGTCAGCGATTATTGCCGCAACAATGGGTAATAGAGAGGAGCTTCCATTAGCCACGTTTGCAATCTGAGCAGCATTGATGCTCTTTATATTGAATTCACGTATCAGATATACAATCAAGTTCCCAAATGTTCCTGCAGAAGCAAGTGACATCCCCGCCACTGAACCTGCATGCATGTACGTTTAACAATTAATTAATACACAAATAATAATTAACATCATGCTTTGAGTAGTGAATAATATATATTAGGTGTTGCAGATAGAGACCAATGATGAAGGGAAAACTTTTCCAACCGCCTCGCTTATTCTGTGCTTCTCCGCGGCATGTGAGTGTGTCTTCCATTCTTGCACAGTTGCACCTAACTAACTCCACTTGATGCTTCAATACTTGTGTGCTGTGTTTATATAGGAAATGTTTATTTTGCACGTTTTCTTTTCTTCTATTTTTGAAGTGAGGTAGAAAAACCAGATAAAAATATATAAAAAAAATATCTAAGAAGTAAAGGAAACTGACCATGACGTTTTGCTGACGTAAAAGACAACATCAACATGTGCTTTAATTGGCCGAACTAGTATCCTAAGTTAAAAAAAAAACTGTTTAAAAATAAAATGAATAATTATTACCGTGAAATAAATATCCTAAGTTAAAAAAAACTGTTTAAAAAATAAAATTAATAATTATTACCGTGAAATAAAAAAAAAGTTAAAAATAAAAGATTCAAATATATAAAACTAAGAAAGATAAAATATAGCATTTAATATATTAAAAAATGGAGATACAAATATAGGGTCAAACCAGCAATCAGGCATATTATTTTTCTTTTATTATCATTTAGAGGTTGATTTCAAATTAATATTAAAAATGAGATAAGTCATAATATTTGATATGATTTGTGAGTAAAAGTTGAAAATGAGATCGATTTTAAATTAATATTAAAAATGAGATAAGTCATAATATTTTACGAATTCAACTATTTTTTTTTATTTACAACTTTAAAGTAGAAAAAAATTTAAATTTAAGTCGTAAAATATTCTATGATTTTATTATAATTTTTTTTTTTACAACTTCAAAATTGAAAGTTTTTTTTTACAATTTAAAGTTTGTTTTTTTCAAATACTTTTTTAAAAATTGTAAATAATTTTTTAATTTAATTATTTCATAAATAAATATATGTTTAATTTTATTTAATATTTTATAGATATTTTTATATGATTTTATTTAGTATTTTCTATATTTTTTAATTATTGTTTTATTTAATTTATTTTCTATATTTTTATATGATTTTATTTAATATATTTTTTTATATTTTTTACTAATGTTAAGGATTATTATTTATTTTATAAATTAAAAAAATGCAAAATAATGAAATTTAAAAAAATGAAATAGTAAAGGATTAGACATTTGGATTCTTTGTTCACATGCAATTGCAACATTTTATCAAAATCACTTTCATTCTCTTAAAAGTAAAGATAAATGGCCTAAAAGTTTACAAATAATAATCCTTAATAATAGTAAAAAAATATAGAAAATATGTTAAATAAAAATATTAAAAAATAAATATATAAAAAATTAAGAAAATATTAAATAAAACTATATAAAAAATTTATCAGAATCATTTTCATTCTCTTAGAAACGAAGATAAATGATCTCAATATTTACAAATAATAATCTTTAGCATTAATAAAAAATATATTAAATAAAAATATTAAAAATAAATATACCAAAAATTAAGATAATATTAAATAAAATCATATAAAAAATTAAGAAAATATATTAAATAAAATAATATTAAATTATATAAAAATATAAAATAAAACCATATAAAAAATATATACAAAATATTAAATAAATAAAAAAGTAAAATGTATTTATTTAGTAGGAAATAATTAAATTAAAAAAGTTAAATTTTTTTAAAAAGTATTTGAAAAAACAAAAAAAAAACTTTAAATTGTAAAAAAAACTTACAACTTTGAAAATCCTTATGACTTTGAAGTGGTGCAAAAATTAAACTGAAATTGTAAAATATTTTATTTTACTACTTCAATTCAAAATAAATTCTATGACTTTAAAATTGTAAATCTTTAAAAAAAATAACTGAATTTATAAAATATTTTACAACTTCAATTAAAAAAAATTATAATTCACATTATTGATTACCATTTTTAACTCAGAAATAATAACAAGTATTATAACTTACTGCTTTTTATATTAATATAAAATCGACCTCCTGATTGATCATTTGGCCCAAATATGATCTTTCATTCATATGTGGATACGCCACAGGAAGCTAATGTGCTTGTGCTACCTACCCTCCAGATCATGAACAATCTTGATGACTAACTAAACAATCAGAGTAAGTGCATCTAAGGGTCTAACGACAAACATGAACAATTTAAAACTCCCACCTCGCATATGATTAGTGAGCTTTTGCTTTTATTTTTTACATTTTTTTTAAGTTTTTATAGTAGTACATAGTTTACTTATTTGTTTATTTTTATTCATATGAATAAAAATGATATCAAAAGATTTACTCACATTTTATTCAATTATCTGAGTTATATCCTCTTTAATATATAGTTTATTTATTTATTACTACAGTATTAATTATAAAATAAAGTTGTGCTCAACAATAATGTCAGAGAAGGGTTGTTTATGGAAATTTATTATATAGTGCGGGAGTATGTGTTTCATCAGACTATTCTCTACTGACACAATATGAGCACTTTTTTTTTGTAAATTGAGTGGATCACGCGTTGATATATACTCATCATCACCGACCACTACTTTCATCTGTTATCATGAATTCATCTCTATTCATTGACTTACTCCTTTTACCCCACCATCGAATCCATCTATATATATTCACACTACATAATTTTCTCTCCTATTGGGATAAATGTCTAACTGATTAATATTTATTTTATTTAATGGAATAACGTTAGGTTGATCAAATCTTGTGTATAGTGATTAGTAGCATTGTTATAAAATTTGACTCGACCATTGTTCCCGTCAAAGTAATAGGTCATTTTGTTAGTAATTTAATCGGTGGGCTAGTAATTAATCCGGTTTAACTTGATCTATATTAAAAAATTAAAATTATATTATATATATATATATAACTAACATTACTTGATTAAAAAAAATTATCCATAATTTCATACTCAAAAAATTTAAAATAATAATTAAAATATTGAAGTTGATAACACAAGTAAAATGCATTGATAATAATAATAAGTACAAATAGTAACTATCTAAATCAAAATACAAGTCCAATTTTTTCACAAACAAAATGAGTCAAAAATCAATTTCGAAATGCAAAATGAAAACCGTAAAAAGTAATAAAAGGAGTACTCAAAGCAAAATTGTGGATTTGGCCATATTAGGCCCAAATAAGGAAAAATTCTACCCAGTATATATATTCTGCTGCGCTATCCTTCCTTCCTGCTGCTGCTGGGCTTTCCTTCCTGTTGCTGCTTCAGCTCCAACTTCAAACGCGCTTTTGGTAGAAGAAGCTTCACTGGGATCATCGAGGTGTGTGTGTGTAAGAAAGGGATTACGAATTTGTGAGTTTTTTCTCATTGATTTGGAGCTACGTCGTTTCATGATTGTGGGCTGGTAGTAGTTTGGTATTGGGATTGAAGTTGGCGGGGCTTTATTTGGATTATGTGTTTGTTGAAGGAGATGGGGTAGGTGGAACAAATGTGTTAGCTTATTAGTTGACAATAATACCATATTTCATAGTTAATTTTGAGCTGTAAATGATGGAAGAAAAAAATACATTTTTCTTTTATTGATTTTTGAAGGTAAAAGATGTTACTTCATATTATACATTTAATAAATGTTATTACACTATTGAAAAAAAAATTGTTACTTCAAGAACGTGTATCCAAGTACATAAATCTATTTTTCTCTATTTGATATTGTTTTATATTTTTAATTCAAAATAGATCCTAATTTTTTACTACAAGTGTTTGGAACACTTCTATCATGAACAAATTCTCAATCATGGATTTACAATGATTATAGGACGAGTATGCAAATTGGTTTTTTTCTTTTTTCTTGAAGATTGCATTTTTCTTTCAAGAATATATATATTTATATATATTTTCTTACAATGCCGATAGAGCATTTTTAATGAAATTTCTTGAAGGATTTCTTAAGTGAAAATGTGAGTTTCTTAAGGTTTCTTAGAGTTTCTTACCATTGAAGTAAAATTGTGTATGAATTTTTTTCAATGATATAGCACTATAAAGACTACAAAAAATAATATAAGAATCACAAAAAATAACATAAGAAACTCACTTAATAAATTTTGATATTTTTACTATTCCCCTCTACTTACATAATTAAGACATGAAATGAATTTATTCATTTAGATCATTCTTCACGTAAAAAGAAAATCCAATATGCAATGACAACCATGTCCTACTTTAATTAGTGTTACTTCTTAAGTTAAGTATGCTAATGATGATCATGTTTCAAAAAGATAATAAAATAAGGGAGAGTACGGTAAGGGTTTTCAAAGAAAAAAATAAGGGAGAACCGGAGAATATTGTAGCAGATAGGAAGAAAGCAAGCAGCATATATGAGAAAAACAAAATGATTGCATATATATCATGGAAGAGGAGTATTAGTTACCCCTTACCAGGAAAGAAACACAAGAAGAAACCACCACAACAGGGAAAGAGCCAAAGAAAGATTCAGCGATTATTGCTGCAACAAATGGAAATAGAGAGGAGCTTCCGTTAGCCACGTTTGCGACCTGAGCAGCAGTGATGCTCTTTATATTGAATTCACGTATCAGATATACAATCAAGTTCCCAATTATTCCTGCATAAGCAACTGACATCCCCGCCACTGAACCTGCACGTACGTTTAACAATTAATTGATACACAAATCATTAATATATATATATATATATATATATATATTTTGTTCTGTCTTCTGCGAACAGTATTGAAGAATGCTGATTTTGATATTAAACCAAATTATCCCTTAAGATATTTATGGAGCTTAAATACCTTTAGATGATCACTATGCACGAAACAATACTTAATCTGGGAGAGGTGTGTGTATACTGTGAATGAAAATAGATAGGGAGAGTTTTGTGTACCTTTTTCTATGAAAGTATTCCTTATTTATGCTGAACTTACCTCAAAGTCAGTTGCACTCTCTTTCTGACAATCCCGATCGAGATATCTAATCGCATGAGCAAATTTATATAATACGTAACATATATATATATATAAATCAAATATTAATTATGATTCATGAGCATGCTTTGGCCTTTGAGTGAGTGAATATCACTAGGTGCTTCATCATATATAGAGAGGGAGAAAGAGACCAATAATAAAGGGAACACTTATCCAACCGTCTCGCTTGTTCATGTTCGGTGCTTCTCCGCGCCATGTGGCTGTGTCATCCATTTTTGCACCTAGCTAGCTAGCTCCACTTCATCATGCTTCAATACTCGTGTGCTATTTTTTATATATAGGAAATGTTTGTCTAGCTCGTTTTGTTTTCTTTCTATTTTTTCAAGTGAGGTTGGAAAACATAAAAAAAAAAACTAGCAAGGAAACTGACCATGACGTTTTTGCTAACTTTCAAATTAACTAAACAATCAGCACATACATTTGCCTTCCGATCGAGATGATTCTACTTTTCTTTTTTACATTTTTGTTTAGTTTTCATTTATATTTTATGTATTCATTCATTTATTATAAAATAAAATGTGTGGTCAACAATAATGCTAAAAAAGAATTGTTCACAACAAATTATTACATGCTACTGGATTATACATGATCCCTCTAATATCTAGTGAGACAATATTACCACATTTTTTTATAATTAAACTGAGTTGATCATTGGTCACTCCAGCCACCAACTACTGTTTTCATCGTTTATCATGAATTCATGTATATCTCCTTTCATTGACTTTGACACCACGACCGAATGCTTCCTTTCACATTTCACACGACACAATCACCATTGGTTGAGACTTGAGACTGATTTATTTATGTCCCTACTCCATAGGGTAAAAATTAAAAATAATACAAATTTAATATTTATTTAGAAAAAAGGTGCAACTTGGGCAATATTTAGAAGTCTGGGGCACCCTAACACGCCTAGCCAGGGCGTGTTAGGGTGCCCCTGACCTCTATATATAGCCCTTCAAATCACATTTGAGGATTGCGCCTTCTCTCTAGAATTAGCTCAGCCTTCTCTCTAGAAAGTGAGTGTTGATTTCTCTGAAGCGAAGCCCTGCCGAATTCGAAGCGCGGCCGACAAGTAAGTCGATTTCTGTGTAGAAGTTGTTGTGCTTCAGGATCTACAGCTTGGGATAAGATATTTTGTGAAGATTAGCGCTTGAAAGAAGTAAGTTCTAAACCCTAAACAATGTTGCATATTATTTAAAGTTGTTAGCAAAATAGTTGTTAGGTTGATAGTGTATATGTTTACGTCTTAGGGTTTAGGTTTAGTGTTGAAATTGTCATTAGGGTTTATGGGGTGATCAGGGTTTAAGTGTTCTGGCTTAGGGTTTAGGGTTTATGGGGTGAATAGGGGTTATGTCTTGATGGACACACCTAGGGTTTATGGCACATGTGTGGATTAGGGGTTAGGTAAGGGGGTACACACCTGGGGTTAGGGTATCCGGCGTAAGGGTTTAGGGTGTATGGGGTGATCAAGGTTTAGGTTTTATGGGGTGAACAGGGGTTATGTCTTGATGGACACACCTAGGGTTTAAGTGTTACGGCGTAAGGGTTTAGGGGCATGGGTGGATTAGGGGTTAGGTACGGGGGTACACACCTAGGGGTTAGGGTATCCGGCGTAAGTGTTTAGGGTTTATGGGGTGATCAGGGTTTAGGTTTTATGGGGTGAACATGGGTTATGTCTTGATGGACACACCTAGGGTTTAAGTGTTACGGTGTAAGGGTTTAGGGGCATGGGTGGATTAGGGGTTAGGTACGGGGGTACACACCTAGGGTTTACGTGTTATGGCGTAAGGGTTTAGGGGCATGGGTGATTATGGGTTAGGTCAGGGGGAACACACCTAGGGTTTAGGGTATCCGATGTAGGGTGTAATGCGTATGTGGTGGTTAGGGTGTATGGCTTGGCGTGACTTGACCTAGGGTTTAGGTTGTTGTGTAAACAAGACCACTTCTTTATGCCTGTGTGTCTTTGACAATATTGACTTTCTTTCACGATTTGGTGATTTACTGGGGACTAACTACATCTGTAGAAGCGTTTATGTGGGTTAGGGTTTGTTTTGTATGTAGGGTTTGTGTTTCATAATTTAGGGTTTCGGGTGTTTGTGTGCTTCTGAAGTTTATTTATGTTGATTGCAGGAAATGAGTTCGAGTGATGCGGAGGTTGTTCGTGTTGTGTTTTTTTTTCAATGGAAGGAAAATTGAAGGGGAAAGAGGTGTTGTCTTCGAAGGGGATAAAAGGATGACACGAATCAACCGAAATGCAACATTGAGTGATTTGCATCAGAAGATACTTCCAAAATTGGGTGTGGATGGAAACACTTGTATCACATTACTGACGGCAAGAATATGGCAGCAAGATGAATACATGGGGTTTCCAATACAGGATGATGAAGAATTGGAAATGGTCATTGAAGAATTTTTTAATCAGGCACGGAAGAAATTTTTAGAGTTGTATGTGGATTACACCGTAGTTCAGGAAGCTGTTTTACCCAGGAGGTCAGTTGGTTGTAATTCTGCACATATTGCACCATCATATGATGCTGCACCTGAATATGATGTTGTCGGTGCAAACATCTCTCAGGAAGATTCACATGACCCAACTTGGGTTATGGATGACGATGAAGATGATGATGATGATGAAAATATAGCGATGGAAGATCGTCTTCTTCAGGAGAATGCCAGTGCGTCTGATAATGATGAAGATGCTGGTGTGGATGCTAATGCATTCCAGCAACACACTGATGTGGGGTCGTCTGAAATGCGGTACCGTGCGGGTGTTGGACCGACACAATCAGAACAACCAGTTGAAGGTAAGTTACATGACTTAAACCCTAAGTGATTTCGTATAATTGTTGTTCATGTATATATTTTGCAAACCCATGCTTATTAATGTGTGTTGTATTTAAAGGCGGTGCGGTTATTCCTTTTTGGGACGGGATTCCACATTACACATATATCGATTGGAATCACCCAAGCGAAGAAGAATCTGTTGGAGGTTCAGCTTCAGGATCGGGTTCAGTCCAAGGTCCCTGGCAACTAGGGGACGATTTGTTTGTTGACCAGAAATTCCTTTCCAAAAAGGAGGCACAAATTGCAGTTAAGCGAAACCTAATGAGGGAGCATCAAGAAGCAGTTGTGGTTGAGAGCAAGCCTGAGAAGTTTGCCATGAAGTGTGTTGCTCACAAGGATGGTTGCCCTTGGAGGGTTAGGGTGTATAAACCAGTATACGGTGAGAAGTGGGTGGTTTCAAGATGGGGTGAAAAACACAATTGCCTCAACGACCGTATATCACATGGTCATAGACAACTTGATGTGAATATCATTGCTTCACTTGTAGCAGGTATGAACTCAGAATTTGTGTTTTTTTGAAAAATATTTAATTGTGTTAAGGTTTGTTGTAAATGTGTATGTTACAATGTCATTTTCAGGAATGGTTAGGGAGGAACCAGACGTGTCAATTGCATTGGTTCAGGAGAGGATCACCAACAGCTTCGGATTTAAAGTTACCTATTGTAAGGCATGGTATGCGGAGCAGAGAGCGATGGCAATGATTTATGGAGATTGGGAAGAATCTTATGCATTTTTGCCGCGGTGGTGCAGCTACATGCTTTGGTTTTCACCAGGTTCTTTTTTTGATATCCAAACCAATGATTATTTTGTGGCACATCGACTGGTCAGAGGGAAGCGTGTGTTTCGGCGAATGTTTTGGACTTTTAGACAGTGTTGCGAGGCGTTTAAATTTTGCAAACCAGTCATTCAAATTGATGGGACTCACTTATATGGCAAGTATAAAGGAAAATTGCTGATTGCCACGAGTCAGGATGCGAATAATGAATGTCTGCCATTGGCATTTGCCATTGTTGAGGGGGAGACGTTGGAAGCTTGAGAATATTTCCTTGCTAACATTCGTTTCCACGTAACCCAAATGCAAAATATATGCCTCATTTCAGATCGGCACCGTAGCATTATATCTGCAGTGCAGAACCATGCCGGTTGGCAACCACCTTTTGCGCATCACGTTTTCTGCCTTCGTCATATTGCCAGTAATTTCAATCAAAGATTCAAGAGTGCAAGATTGAAGAAGAGCCTCGTGACTTTGGGTATGTTCACAATTATTTGTAATTTAGTTAGATTAAAAAATGTCTTGCCCACCTAACGTTAATGGTTTTATAATTGTGCAGGTTACACTCCCTGTATGACCGATTTTGACATAGCGTATGAACGATTCCGCGATACTAGTCCTGAGGTTGCAGAATGGATTGACAGCATTCCTAAGGAAAAGTGGACTCGTGCATATGATGTCGAGGGGAGAAGATATGGCCATATGACAACAAATGTGGCTGAATCAGTCAACAAGGTGTTAAAGGGAGCAAGGAACATGCCTATTACTGCTTTGGTGAAGCACACATACAGTCGATTGGTTGAATACTTTGTGAGAAGGGGTCACATGGCCACTGCACAGC
This sequence comes from Glycine latifolia, assembly GCA_013407115.1. NCBI lineage: Eukaryota > Viridiplantae > Streptophyta > Magnoliopsida > Fabales > Fabaceae > Glycine > Glycine latifolia. Next base: position 24,504,591 of record CM023953.1, read on the forward strand.
TGCATCAATCACACCGACATTGTAAAAATGTCGTTGATGCTATGAGGCATAATCAGAACATTGCTACAGGCCACAATGTACGCACCTATAACCTTGAGCAAACGTCATTTGAGGTGGCCGATGGCTGGGACAGGTTATATTCAGTTAACCTAACTGACCGTTATTGTCAGTGTGGGAAGTTTAAGGCCTTCAAATACCCTTGTAGCCATGCCGCAGCTGCTGCTTTATACATTCGTCAGAATCCTTTGCAATATGTGGATGATGTCTTCCTCGTAACCAATTTGGTTGAGGCTTATTCATTACCTTGGCAACCTATTGGTGATGAACTTGCCATTCCCCCCAGTGAAGATCCAGTTATCATCCCTGACAGGGAAAGGTTGCGTGCGAAGGGTCGTCCAAGGTCCACCAGAATCCGTAATGAGATGGACGAAGTCGAAACAACTCATAGAGCTCGTAGATGCGGTCTGTGCAGGCAAGTTGGACATACTCGTACAGCTTGTCCTACTCGGGGTGGTGTTTCATGATTCTGTTATTATGTTTGGTTGATAAGTGCCTGGTCTAATGTATTTGATTTTAAAAAAATTTGGCGTAACATGTATGACGATAATGTTTCCGTTGTGGTGCACATCAATGTCGATAAAAAATGTTGCGTAAAATTGTTGGTAATGCTCTGCTAACACATGATTTAATTTGTTACAATATTATTAGTTAAGTGCTCTGTATGACCTAGGTTTAGGTGACATATTTGGTGACCTAGGTTTTATGACCCTAAACATGTTGTTAAGTGGTTCAATCCATAAACCCTAAACAGCTATACAAGCAGAGCATGTGTTTACAAATGAGCATTTTTTGTGTCACTAGACAATACACATGCATTTATTAATATACGATGAAATCTAACCAACAAATTCAAATATGACTCATTTCAGATTTGGTTTAACTTTATCGTAATAGTTATCATCATTTATGTTACACGTACGACGTTAATTGAATACAGCTAACTGAAGACGCCTACGAAGGGCGTGATTGAACACGCCCAACGAGGGCGTCTTTGAACACGCGTAAATACGGCGTAACTAAACACGCCTACGAAATATTTAGGCGTGACTAGACACGCTCAACTTGGGCGCGATTACCCCTATATAAGGTACACGGTCCGACACAACATGCGTCGCCCCGTAAATTTCATTTTGCATACCATGGCATTCTTAGGAGAAACAAGCAGCCAAAGCATTGGTAACTCCAAATTAGCATTCATTTATCCAAATGGATCTACGAACCACAACGACACGGATGTTTGTTTTCAGGGTGCCACTCCAATAGCGATGCGAGTTCCTAATGAGTGTTCGTTTCAGACGCTTCAGAGTAGGATTCACCACACCCTTCTACTAACCGATGACCATTTCGTGGATAACATCTACTACCGACAACCATCCCTAGACGCAGGTCAACACTATTCTTTTCATTCTCTCGCACTAACAAACGATGATGATGTTTGCAGAATGTTAAGGTGTCACGACCAAATGTCCACTGCTGGTCCTATAGAAATATTATGCACCGTAAACAGAACAGCCGATGGGATAATCAACCTACTTCAGTCAACCATCGTCCCCACACATGATGCAATGTTATACTACAACGGACGTTGGAACATACCACGAAGAGGCAAATTTTCTGGGTTATTCCTTTACTGGAACAAACCCAATCCGATTTGAAATTCCTTCTGCATGCACCATTGAAACACTGAAGGCCGTCATCAAGCAAGTTGCGCCTGTTGGGGTTCCCCCTAATGGAATTCACATGTCACAGGTGGTAAGAAAAATATTTTTCCGTTATCCAGCACATTCACAATACTCAGACACCGCAATCGAGTACGACATAAAGGAGTTGGTAAGTGATGAAGACGTGTTGAGGATGCTAGCGGAATCCAACTACTGGAAACGTGTTGGTCCAATTGAAATTTTAGCCATTTTTAGCAAACCACAAATCGATGTGGAATAACACATGTACGTCGAAAATGTTGTTTTCAAATTATCCTTATCATGCCAAATGCATTTTCCCCCTTCTGTTACAATATTATTGTGATCGTGTCTGTTATGCATTTATGGTTTTGACGGCTCCTGTTATTGTTAGGGTTTGCGGGGTTAACGTGATCAAATAATAGTTAGACCGAGCATGGTAAACATAAAATGTCACAAATAACCATAGTTTACAAAATACAATCGATTACAATACAACAAAAAAATATAAAACAGTAACTGCGAACAAATCAGAGTGAGGGCGGTGGCCACTGCGAACGACGTGCCTGTCGATCAGGTTGAACTCGTCTTCGTGGTCGCCGAGAACTGCCTGGCTCGGGCGGGGCTGGCTATGAAGGGCCTTCCGGAGAATGGCCTGCCTGAGAAGGGCCTGCCTCATACGGATGCACATGAGGAGATCGATATGCCGTGCCCTGCTCTGCATACACCGGCATAGGGCACTCATAATGTTCAGTGACATATGGTGAATGTGGTTGCCAAGCGGCACAGGCTTCTGAAACCCAATCCATCTGGAAGAGAATGTCGCCCTGTGCCTCACTCCACTCGGCCTCCATGTTCATTCCAACACGGATCCCGCCATCTACATCTGCACATGTCATTGCAGTTGGAACATATGCGGCATGGGTATGCGATGGGCCTGGTGTAGGCATTTGGGCTTCGGTACTGAAATCGGCGTAGTCCATGCCCCCATGCCCCCCCCTGTGCAGTAGCCTCGTAATATACGGGCTGTGTCCCATATGTCTCGGCAATAACAGGAGGCCTAAAGTAACCCTCCATGCGTGGCCTCGGTCGAACAATAGGCTCAGGAACCTGCTGCACCGGTCTCCGCCGACGCTCTAGCCCACGACCCTCTTTTCTTCGTCGGCCAACTGCAACTGAAATCTCTGGTTCAGGCTGAAGCTGGGAGTCGGGAGCATGTGGGCCTGCTTCCTCCACGTGACAGCTCTCGGCAAAGACAGACATTAACCGACCCACCTCCTCACTCGCTAAATCGAAGTCGAAGGCCTCCCTATTGGGGCTACTTACCGCGAAGTACAAAGCCTCCAGCCCATCGACCTACAATTTTAAATACATACACATAAGTGTCAAGTATGTCATGTAGCATAATGAATTTAAATTGACAAATGAGGATGTAAAGAAAACTTACACCACGACCGGTCTTCGTGCCCTTCTTTGTGATGAACTGCTTCCCGTGTTCTCTGAACCAAACCATGTACTCATGGTGTGGTGACAGCAACCCCTGAATCAAGGGGGAAAGCTCAATGTGCTGGTCCCTAGCATCCCATCGCGCAATAAATGGTCTAAGTTTACGAACCCAGTTGTCTTATCGTTTCCCCCGAAGCGAAAGATCATGCACACCCTTCAGCTTCCTGGGAGCTCGTGGGATTGGCTGATCCCTCCCGAATTGCCGCATGCATCGATCCGGATGGGAATATTCTACTGTGTGAAAGCATATGATAGGCGTAGTTGCCATCCACAGCAGTCGCTCACGCTCAGAAGCACCAAGAAAGTCGTAGTCCCCGTATGGTTGCCAAACGACCTGCACACAACAAAATAACACTTTATTAGTTCACAGCATGTTCCACAGATGCAAACGTACAGTAATTGAAAAACTACGATATATACCTCGTTTCGAGTAAGGGAGTCGAATGCCATCCTATACACGACTAGTTCATGCGGTTTAAGTCGACCTAAAACGTTACACCTAATTTCAAAATAAGTAATGTTAGTATAGCATAAGACTTCATTGTTACAATTGTAAACAAGAACAACATATAACCACACATACCGATGTCCGAAATGCCAGTCCGGCTGTGTAGACAGCGGAATAGCTGGAGCAATTGGTGGGAATCTCAGCCACGCCCACACCTGAAGAAGCATATGACACCCACACATGTCACTCCTGCCTGGATCTGTACACTCACACATTTGTCTAAACAAATGTGAAAGGACAGTTGAGCCCCAGCTATATCGGCTGATGTCCACAAAATCCCCTGCAAGCAACGACATGTATCGTGCTGCAATCATGCTACCTCCAGATCGGTCGCACAGCAGCCATGATCCGATAAGTCGTGCAATGTGGGCCTTCGTGAACCGCGTAATGTGAACAATGTCGGGAACCACCTCACCCCAATGCGCAAAATTTCTATCAAAGAACGACAGGCGCAAATATCCACCTTTCAGCTCGGTGTCTTCCTCAGGTTCGTGACCAAACACCTCCTCAATGACGGTCGCCCACTCGTCAACCGTCACTCCAGCAACCGCATTGCCCTCGGTGGGCAATCCCAAAATACCAGCCACGTCTTGCAACGTGATGGTCATCTCACCCTGCGGCATGTGGAAGGTGTGAGTCTCTGGCCTCCATCGTTCAACCAGAGCACTAATAAGCGCAGCATCCATCTGAAATACATACACATTATTAAACAACTTAATTTATCAAATTAACCAGTCTTAACTCATTTCATAGTTGCATGGTTGCATACCTGAATATGTCGCATGCGTGCGACATGAAGAAACCCAGCTTCGCGCAACATGTCAGAAACAACATCGGGTATATCGTCCGCATCTGGTCCACCGCTCACTTTACCACGCCGAGTCTTCAATACCCGAGGTGGCACGCCCCCGTTCCACACAACTTGTGAAACGTGCGTGCGCTGAATACGCCTACGCAGAGTGCCCCACTTGTATGGGGTAGGGACAACATAGGCAGTGGGATCCATGGGCTCAGCCTCATGGTCGGATGCAGATCGCGATGATGATGTGGAGGATGAATCAGCCATCTATTCAGTTTCTTCATGTAAAAAAATTTAAAACCACGGTATACAAAATATTAACGATTAACAAATCATTCGAACAAAATTTTTTTACGTATCAAATACATTAAACCAAATACGCTAAGACAACATAAACCCGAAAGCTTAGCCGATATCCATAAACCCTAAGTAAAAAAACATAAGGCCTAAACCCTAATCACAACATAAGCCCTCAGACTAAACCGTCATCCAACACAAAGCTTGAAACACTAAACACTAAACCGTAATCCAACACAAAGCTTGAAACACTAAAACCCTAATCACAACATAAGCCCTATTATGTAATGGAACATTTGCTTATTACTTTTTTAAAGGCTGCCTTCAGCTGAGATAATCAACAAACTCAACTTTCAACTTGTAAATCTAAGATGTCTTTGAGGAGGAGAAAATGAGATTTGCTCAACTCCAACATGACTATGTCAACATCGAAGCTTTGCTTGAAGCATCATATCGCCATAGACAAATTTGTCTGAACAGGTCTCTAATCACTACCCCAAGCTCAATGAAATAGAAAAACAATTAAAACATCGTCAGTTGGACACCTAGAAGATAGAGACTCATCTTCTTCATTTCAAAACGAAGTGTTTGTCAAGGCAAAACTTGAATTGGAAAAGTAATTACTCAATATGCCACCACCGCATTGCTCACTAGTCACTACGTCGAGTTCAAGGGTGGGGTTCTGGGTTTACGATTTAGGGGGTACGGTTTATTGTTTAAGATTTTGGGTTTATGCTTTAGGGTTTACTAAGCTACCCTAAATTCTAAATCCTAAACCCTAAATCCTAAACAATAAACCCTACGTCTATTCCCAGTGCCATAAATCCTAATCACAATGTAAACCCCTAACCTACCCCGAAATCCATAAACCCCAATCACAGCATACGACCTACACCTTAAACCAGCACCCACAAACCCTAACTCTGTACCCCAAGTCATAAACCCTAATCCCCATGTACACACTAAACCCTAAACCCGCTTTACATACACCCTACTGACCACCCAAGGGCCTCAACCCAAATCACAACATAAGCCCTTAACACTAAACCGGCACCCATAAACCCTAAGTCTATACCCACAATCCATAAATCCTAATCACACTGTCAACCCTAAACGTACACCGCATTACGTACACACTAATCACTACCACAGGCCCTTAACCCTAATCACAATCCATAAGCCCTAAACCCAGAACCTACGTATGTTCCCCAAGCCATAAACCCTAATAACAATGTAAACCCTAATGCTACACCGAATTACGTAACCCTAATCACTAGCATAATCACAAACATAATATCTAGGTCACTAACAAGTTCATATGATCCTAACAATTTTCTAATTTAAAAATATAACAAACTAAATACTATGCACAATCAGTTAAATCGACTTACTTGTCGGTCGCGCTTCGAATTCGGCAGGGCTTCGCTTCAGAGAAATCAACACCCACTTTCTAGAGAGAAGGTTGAGCTAATTCTAGAGAGAAGGCGCAATCCTCAAATATAATTTGAAGGGCTATATATAAAGGTCTGGGGCACCCTAACACGCCCTGGCTAGACGTGTTTAAACACGCCCAACTTGGGCGTGTTTAAACACTCCTAGCCAGGGCGTGTTAGGGTGCCCCAGACTTCTAAATATTGTCCAAATTGCACCTTTTTTCTAAATAAATATTAAATTTGTATTATTTTTAATTTCTACCCCTACTCCATATGAAAATTTGATTATAAAGTTAGTTTTTTTAAACCAAAAACGATTAAGACTCGATTATATTTTAAACCAATAGTAAAAAATTATTAACTTCACGTGAACTAGTTAGCCACAGTTGCAGTTGCCATGGTCTTCTAATGAACTTCTCTTGTTTGCTAAGTTAAGCCCCCTTTCTTCTCATTAAAATTTTTATTACCAATTATATCCTTTTAACCTTTTTCTACATCCCATGATTGTGTTCTTCATTTTGTCTCCACAAACAACCTCCATCGTGAACCTCCGCAAAATCTCGTAACCACACATCATGAACCTCCACAAAAATTGCCCCCACCTTGAAATCACTACGAATCCCTTGTTATCTGTTGGCTTTACTCCCTTTTGCAACCTCCATCATACTTGCAAACAGACCCAAAACCCAAACAACAACAAATTAGATCAAAATTAATTTGAAACCACCAAAAAAAAAACACGACTTTGTCGTCGTGATCTGTTTCAAAGAAGCAAAGTCGGAGGGTGTTGAGAGGAAGAAGAATGGTTGTCGGTGTCGCACCGTTGCCGATGAAAAGCCCACCACATTGCAAGAAATAAAAACCAATTCTGACTAAAACTTGGATCTGATAGAACAGCTAGTGACCGCGGCTTGCGGTCATCCGGTTTGGCAAGTGATGGCCGCCACGCACTCATCAAGCAAGACCGTCATGCGTTGGTTTCCATCGTCAACATATGGCAAATGGCAGCCACCATCGTTGTGCCCACACCTACCACGAACTGCCATTAAAACGAGGAGAGAGAAATCGTCTTCATGTTTGAATATGGTTTCATTTTGTGCAGATTTGGTTTCAATTTTTGCATATTTAGTTTCTTTTTGTGCATATATGATTTCATTTTGTACAGATCTAGTTTCACTTTTTGCAGATTTGATTTCCTTTTTTGTGAATCTGATTTTTTTTTCGTTAAAAGTGATTCTTCACCATCTTATGATCAACAGGGTTCAAACAGTAGGAGACCCTCCTTCGATCTCTAGCGGGCAATGATTGACCTCAATTTTGTGGTTGAACGAAGCCAATTTTATCACTTGAGAATCGATATGGGCGATGGAATGGAGGTCGACATGGCTTTCGATGGTGGCAGGCAGCTTGAAGGGAAGAAGAGAGACCCCCAATCGTGGGATGTGTGTAGAAACTTGGTTAAAAGGGTGTATAATTGGTAATAAAACTTTAACAGGAAGAAAGGGGGTTAACTTAGCAAAGTTTATTTATTAAATACTCAAACAATTTTTTTAGTTAATAAATAAAACTATAAATTAACTGAAATGTCAAAATATTAGAAAATATTATTTTTTAAAATTTGTCCATTTTGGAAAATTTTTAAATATAATATTTTTTTAATAAATATTTTGAAATTTGGAACTATTTTGAAAATATTTTAAAATTTGGAACGGTCAAACACGTTAAATTTGGGTGTGATTAATTCTATTGCTAACACTTTTTTATGGAATATTATTTTTTTAAAATCCATCGTTAAGTTGGTCACTAATTCGGCCGCAAACACATTTTTACATAATATTGTGGTTTTTTTATAAATGTGCTGTGACCACGATATTGTGATTTTTAAATTTTTTTAAACTGAAATCGTTTAAAAATTTATAGTATAATTTTGGTAAATAGATATACCAAAAAAATATTACTTAATTTGGGCTAACTTTTTATTAACTTTATGATTTTTATAACTGAATTCCATAAAAAATGTATCTATTTTAATTTTACGAAGCATTACTTTTCATGAAAATAATTTGTGTCTAGGTTCACTTTGAGTTTTCGATTTTGGTTCAATTTTTTTAAGATTTGTGTCAAAATTTAATGTAATATGTTCAAATTCATTAATGTATATAATTAAATATGTATATAATTTTTAATTCACCAATGATTTTGTTGATGTTTTTATTTTTACATATTAATGTCCGCAAAAAAATTAGCCTAAATTAGGTGTATAATATGTCATTCAAACGATCATAACTTTTGATAGAAATGTCCAATGGATACATACTTTATGTCAAAACGCTCAAAATTAAGAGAAGTAATTAAAAAAATAGAAAATAGCATTAAATTAACTAATTAAATAATTAAAAAAGTAGACAAAAAATTTTTTTTGGATGATTGAATCCTAAATCATAATTTTGAGGCACTTAGAGGTATTTTGTGGAAAAAAAATAATTGATCGAATCCCCTTTGAAAATTTGCTCAGGTCTTCCTCTCTCAATTTCGAGCGTTTTGACACAGACTACGCTTCAATCGGACATTCCTATCAAAAGTTATGATTGTTCGAAGTTTATATATATTGTGCATGCATGATACGTGTTTCAAATTTCAAAATATTTTAAAAACAACCTCAAATTTCCAATTATTTATTAAAAAATATTATTTTTAATAATCTGCCGAAGAAATCAGCTTTTCACCAAACTCAGCTGTGTATAAAAAAAAATAAAGGGGAAGCACGTGTCACATATACAAACGAGGACTTAGTGACGCACACACCGTAGAGAATCTAAATACTGAAACAGTAATCTCGAGTTGGACAAATTGCAACTGATAGAATCAATAAAGGTATAGTGTCAACAGGGCAAAAAGGGCACGTCGCAGTAAATAAAACAAAAGAGAAGGGCATGAAACCGAGTTAGAAAATGGAATACTTGGAACGACAGCGACTCGTGAAGGAGAGAAGCAGCAGCCACAAAGGCTCATCCAAACAAAGCCTTATTCTCTGTCTCTACCTCTCTCTATCTCTCTCTTTAAAAGACACCTTGTGGTTTTCTTTACACTTTGCTCACTCTCGCTCTCTCGCTGTGCGTCTTCTCGAACAATCTCTTCCTCTTACCGACGATCTCATCACTGTGAGTTATGGAGCTCAATCCATCGCCCTAATTTCTCGATCGAATATTCCAATCAATTTCTTCGTATAGCTCCCTAATGCATTCGTGGATTAATTTCACCGATCATTGTTATCGCTCGTCAATTTGTTTTTTCATTGTTGTTTCTTTATATTTAAATTCACAATCCAGCTTTGACTTTTGGCTTTTGTCGGATTTCGATTTTGTTAGCTTTGAACAATCGTGGTTAGGTCTTTGATTGCGTATTATTCCCTTTGTGCTTGTCTGATTTTATGCTCCGATTAGTTTTTAGTTGATCTGAGGTTTCTCACGGACGTGCTTCAATCTATTTATTTATTTTTATTTGGATTTAAGTATAAGAAATGAAGCCGTGTTTTATGGTTGTAGTCCATTTCCCTTGTGTAATTGTTAATCGTATTTCGAATTTCGCATATTGTCTAATGCATGATTTTTTTCCTGATTTTTTGTTGTTATAGTATCCTAAAGTGACTGTGTGACAGTGCAAAACGTTATTATTAAGTTGTTGCGTCAAGGGGTAGATGATAATTTGCAATATCATAGTTGTTGTTGGGTTTCTGAGGCAAAATAGTATTTGGTTCACTTAAAAATAGGTTTTTTCCTCTTGTAGCAGTGTTTGCTTAGCTGTTGTGTCGGTGACATGTGTTTCCTGGTTTATTGAATTTTTGTCCAGGGCAATCATGAGTTACGAAGGAGAAAGGACTTGTCCTCTCTGTGCTGAAGAGATGGATTTGACAGATCAGCAGTTGAAACCATGTAAATGTGGTTATCAGGTTTGATTCTATTTCTATGTTCTTTTTTTATCAGGCAATAGTCTGAAGGTTTTTATACAATATGTTGTGTTTTTTAAAGTTAATTTTTTTGTCACTCTGGCTTTCTTCACTGTTTATTCTCTCCCTGTCTTGTTCCATCCTTAGTTGTATTTTATGCAACTTGTAATTCTGCCAGGTGGCAATTATTATTGAATTCTACAATGTGTTACTGATTATTGCATATTGACTGAATTGTGCGGGTTACTCTCTAAACTATTTAGTAGCAGTGTTTTTTTTTTTCCTGTTTAGAATAAAGTGCTACTTCATCTTTTGTAAATCAACATGTGTTTAAGATACGGGTCCTGTTATTTATTTTTGGTTTTCTGTGGAAAATTTTTATATCATAATCAATAATGGTGAATACTATTTTTTATCTCTTCTTGACTGTAGATATGTGTCTGGTGTTGGCATCACATACTGGAGATGGCTGAGAAGGATGACACAGAGGGACGATGCCCTGCATGTCGTTCTCCCTATGATAAGGAAAAGATTGTTGGGATGGCTGCAAACTGTGAGAGGTTATTCTGTTAACAGTACATTTCTGTAGGTTGAAGTGTTGCATTGCTTTCATAGGCCCTTTCTTTGTTTTTAAATTAAGCATGCATGCATGCATTTGCAATTTTGCATTACTATATCTTCAAACTACACTCTAAATAAGTTATCATATTATGCTATATATTATATATATTAGAAACTCTAGTTGTTGTGCATTATCTGTCTTTATGATAGAACAAAAGAAAATACGTTATAAGCTACTTAGAAACTTGTTTAAGCTAGGCCTTATTTATTATGATGGAACAAAAGTCTTATGATTTTTGTTTCTTAGATCTTTGTCTTACTACTTAGAAACTTGTTTAATCTGCTAAACTAGGCCTTATTGGTGTGTTTCTCTTGTTAATTATGTCTTTACTTAGATTGGTGGCTGAAGTTCATATGGAAAAAAAGGTGAAGAACCAGAAAGCAAAGTCAAAATCTTCTGAAGCACGGAAGCAGCTAAGTAGTGTACGAGTAATTCAGCGGAATCTAGTTTACATAGTGGGATTGCCTCTCAATCTGGCAGACGAAGATGTAAATTTTTTACCTCGTATGCTTTCAAATTCAATAGTTGTCGTCTTCTGTATCTGTTTTGTTTTCAGGCCACCATCCCCTCCCTTGTCTTCTCACTTTTTCTTATTCTCAGTGTAAATTTACTAATATTTTATTTTATCTCTGTGCAGTTCCTCCAGCAGCGAGAATATTTTGGTCAGTATGGGAAGGTCTTAAAAGTGTCAATGTCTCGGACTACAGCTGGTGTTGTTCAGCAGTTTCCAAACAATACATGTAGTGTGTAAGTTTATGTTGTCTTCAATGCAGCTTAGCTTTTTTTCTTAGTGGTATTGTGCAGGATTATTAGTAGCAGCAGTGGTGGCCCCCATAGTTGCATAGCAGAGTGACTCATGGCCAATTCTAATTGCTTGTAGTGGAGCACTTCACTGTTGTGGTCCAATGTGGCTGGCTGACTGCTACTCTATCAGGAGTCAAATTCCTTGTTCTGACCTCCTTAAGATCCACACTGGATGGAAGGAAATGACGAGCAAAAGACTTCACCAAAACAATATATTTTCTTGAATAAAAGAAATAAAAAAAGGCCACTTACATTCTAAAGCTCAGTTGTTAAAAGAAGACCAAAAACAGGATTTCTGGCCTTCACCCTCTCCATGACTGTTATGTCTGCTTACCTTTCTTTATAATATAAAACTGTAGCAGTTCCTGAATTTTTTTTTTTTGCCTCAGATATATTACTTATTCAAAGGAAGAAGAAGCAATTCGATGCATTCAACATGTGCATGGATTTGTTTTGGAGGGTAGACCTTTAAGGTACCTATCTGGATTTAGTGAAGCTATTCAGAGTGATTAGCCTGTGGTAATCCAATTCTAGCTTATCAGTTCTCAATGTTTTTGGTTTATGCATTTGCAGGGCTTGTTTTGGAACCACTAAATATTGTCATGCATGGCTCAGAAATATGGTTTGGAAATTACTAATTCCTTATGAATTATAACCTGTTCTTTCACTAGTTAAAGCTTGATTGGGGATAGATCTTGATGACCAGCCTTGCAGCAATCCAGATTGTCTATATCTGCATGAGATTGGCTCTCAAGAGGATAGTTTCACAAAAGATGAAATAATTTCAGCATACACAAGGTATTTTTCTAATCTTAAATGAACTTTCATGCAAGTCTTGTTATGATTCTGTTGAAAGATAGAATCTATTGTTTATATGATCCAGCCATAATTGGATAAAGTAAAGGAGAGGTACTTTACCTTTATCTTGTTAAGAAGAATGTTTCTTGTCCTGGTCATGTTAGCATTACATATTAGCTTTCAGTTTTAAATTAACATTGATGGATCTGTCATCTGCCATACCTTTTTTATGTATGCCTCAACGCTCTTAGAAAATCGAGGAAGTAATAAATGATAAAACCATTCCTTGAAATAATTGAAACTCCCCAAGCATTATCTTTTTCAAGGGCAATTGGCAAACTTTTTTTTTCCTGCAGTTATTTAAAGGCTGCATGTATTTTTTAAATTGATTCAGATGGGTTTTGGTTGGCAGTTGATACATGATTGGACCATTCATTCCCCCCCCCCCCCCCCCCCCCCCCCCCCCCCCCAATTCTATATTGTTTTTATTTTATCTTTTGTTATCGAAATCAAATGATGGTGTTTAAAGGGATGAATCTGTTCATAGGAATCATTAAATTCTAGATTGCTCTGATTTATTACATATAATTTCTTCTTTTTTTCTCTATATTTTAGCTTGCGCTTTGTGCAGGAATATATATTTGTTTTTATATAAGTATAATTCATAATAAATAATTAATTTAAAATTTATAAATTATATTATGATAAATTTCATAATAAGTAAATATTTTAAATATTTGAAATTATATTTTGGAGTAATAATAAGTAATTAGATTTTAATATACGGTGTTTAAAGGGATGAATTCGTTCCTAGGAATCATTAAATTCTAGATTGCTCTGATTTATTACATATAATTTTTTCTTTTTTTCCCTATCTAATTAAAGTTTTCATTTGCTTTTGAAATTAGTATTTTAGCTTGCGCTTTCTGCATGATATTTATTTGTTTTTATATAATTATAATTCATAATAAATAAATAATTAAAATTTATAAATTATATTACTATTAAAATTCATAATAAGTAAATATTTTAAATCTTTGAAATTATATTTTGGAGTTATAATAAGTAATTAGATTTTAATATATGGTCATTTTTAAATTGAAATTATAAGAAAATTAAGTATAAACCAAGATAAAAGGTGATGTTTTTTTGGTTAGTTGCAAATGTGTGTGAAATGCACCTCCGAAGGAGAGAAGAGTGTGTCAAAAATTTATAATATAGGAGTAGATGAATTCTAATGGGCTTCACAATACATGAGCCATTTCAAAGTAGATTTCCCTAATTTGTCTTTTTTTGTTGCATATTATCTCCTTGTGAAATGCATGTAGTGCTTTTCATACAATGGTCTATTCACTTGCTTTGTTGTTTTGAAGAAGTCATGTTCAACAAATTACTGGTGCTGCAAACAATATACAGCGGCAATCAGGGAATGTATTGCCTCCTCCATTGGATGATTGCATGGATAATTCATCAGGAAAACCAATTGTGAAAAATTCATCAAGTGTAGGGCCTTTTTTTCATGCTTTCTTTAACTCTTGCTTTGTATATTGCCTCCTTTTTTTGTGTTTTTTTTTACCATGCCTTTATTGTGTGCTAATTTCATATTTAGTTGCTTTTTCCACATTGGTTATACTGCGTGGAAATTTCAGTTTGTGCATTCTGCATCTGAATACGTAGGCACTAACTTTCTATTTTTATCATATGCAGACCTCTGTTAGCATGGTAAGAGGTTCACCTCCTAATGGAACTTCTGGGAGACCTATAGCTCTTTCTGCAGCTGCATGGTAATGTATATTTGTATAATTGTATTCAGCCGTGAAGGTTGAAGTAATTTAAATTTATAATTTTAAAATTTCCACTCAATGTGTTTGCTAGGGGTACACGGGCTACAAATTGTCAGCCAGCTGCTGATGGTTTATGTCCAAATGGACTGTCCAAGCCTAAACCTGATGCAATCAGCAGCAGCCTACCCTTTTCCTCTGCTGTTGCGTGCACAATTCAGGCTTCATTAAATAGTGATGTGACAGAGAGGCCACTGTCGAGTGATGGGAGTCATAGTATGACACCTCAAGTAAAAAATGAATTATTGAAACCTGTTAAACAAAATAGAAGCATGGATATCCTGGATAGTGCTGGTGAAAGAACTTCGGCTTCTGATGTTTCTCTTTCACCTGTGAAATTGAACAACCAGTTGTCTTCTCTACCATTAGCCGGAGAAAGTGATAGAGGCAGCTTTACTGCAACTAACACAACTAGTTCTATTGACATCATTCGACAACCATTAAGCTTTGGGCCTGAGGAAGCAGTTATTTCTACCAGTGAAGAGATTGAGAATTTGTCCTGTGAGTTGTCTTCTGTTTACATTGATAGAAATGACCAAAATAAACACTACAGCCTATCCATAACTAGCAGCTCACCTGATAATGTATTGGTTAAATCTATGCAATCTCAAGAATCACAGTATAATACTGACAAATTGAAATATTTAATGATTAAAAATGTAGACAGTAAAGCTGCTGCATTAGATAATGAGGTTTGTAATTTAAAGGAACAGTGTGATTTGTCATTGGATTCTCAATCTCAAGTAGTATCAGCTAATACTGAAGTGGAAGATGATGTAACAACTTTTGATAATCAGAGACTTAAGGATCCAGAAGTTGTTGGTTCTTATTTACCCGAGTCAGCCAGTTTCCTTCATGTCTCAAATCATTCTAGTCCTCATCTTCTGCAGCATGGTGAACCATGTAATGTTGTAAATGCTGGTTCTTTAGATTCCAATGATAAAGTCAAGGATAACTCACTATTACATGCACATACCATATGCAATGGATATTCTGATAAATTGATCAGTACCAGCTCTTATGGGTTCCGCCATGATGCTAGAAATGAGCAACACATTGGAAGATTAGTTAGTGATGCAGTTAATATTGGAAGTGATGCTGTTATGGACAAGGGTGAGAGTAGTATAATTTCAAATATATTATCGATGGAGTTTGATGCCTGGAATGACTCGCTGACATCACATCAGAGTTTGACCAAGTTGTTGGGTGACAACACTGACAGCCAGAATGGTCCGTTAAAGAAATCTAGTTCTAGGAAAGTTCAAAGTAACAATCAATCAAGATTTTCTTTTGCAAGGCAGGAGGAATCCAAATTCCAAGCCAATGTACATCCATCTTCTGGTGCTAACCAACAATTTCCAAAGAATGGCTCACTCATCCAGGATTTTGTGGAAAGAGACTTTTCTTTGGACAAGCTGGGTTTTGCAAATGGCTTCCCCTCCAATAACCTCGAGGAATCTGGAAATCTTGGCAGTGGTCATTCAATTGCTTCAAACAATAAGCTTTTAGGTTAGTTAGTATTAATAGCTTACTTAAACTGGCTATTGTAGCTTTTATAGAAGCATTTCTTATCATTGGTACTTTTGCTGCTCTTTTCATTGTCATGCTTGTCTTATTTTGTGCTATTCTTGTTGAATATTCTTCTTGAGTAACCTGTATTTTGAAAAACGTCTTACTTTTGGTGCAATTTGCCAGAACTAACTAGGGAAAGGTCTATAGTCAAGAGCTGACTTAACTAATGGTACTGCACATAAAATTTCAATATTAAACTTGTGTGTAGATTAACAAATATTGAGTTTTTTTTCACGTTTGGGAGAATAAAAATTGTTTAAGTACACTTGTATTGCCCGAAAAACCCGTGAAAGGTCAACTTCTCAGGTTTTACTCAATTTAAATGTTTGGATAACATACCTTTTTCAATTTTTGTGGTGGTTTATAGTAGATCACTGACTTTGAGAGTTAAGTCACCAAGTTAAAGTGGCACGACAGCTTATAGAGGTGTCTTTTCTTTGTATAGAGATGTAATGACATTCCTTTATCATGTACTTCAGCTGTTTCAAGAGCACAAATTTCAGCACCACCAGGATTCTCTGTTCCGAACAGGGCACCACCTCCTGGTTTCTCTTCTCTTGAGAGAATGGGGCAGGCTTTTGACTCCCTCTCTGGTTAGTTCTTGTTTCGTTCTACTTATACATGTCTTTCTGCATATTGGTTTCATTTTAATGTTATGCCCATGACAGGGAATTCATTGCTCGACCCTTCTTTCTTACTGAGAAATTCATATGAAACACCCTCAAATGGAAATATTGGTGGTCCAGGAGACATTGAATTTATGGATCCTGCTATTATGGCAGTTGGTAAAGGGAGAATTCAAGGTGCACGAAACAGCCCAGTGCTGGATATGCGATCCAATTACCCTGAACAGTTAAATTACTTTGAAAATGAGGCTAGAGTTCAATTATTGATGCAAAGATCTCTCTCACCACAGCAAAACCTTCGATTTTCTGAAATTGGGAATTCATTTTCTCAGTTTGGTGATTCTTATGGCATTTCTTCAAGGTTAAATCAATCACAAGTTAGTAATCTGGCTTCATTTCCTCAGTTATCTCTGCAGCAGTCTAGAAATGCAGTCTTGTCAAATGGCCAATTGGATGGGTGGAATGAAGTGCAGAGTGGAAATGGTCTGGGTGTGGCAGAGCTTTTGAGAAATGAAAGACTTGGATTTAACAAGTTTTATAGAGGATATGATGATTCAAAATATCAGATGCCGAATTCTATGGATCTGTTCAACAGGACATTTGGGATTTGAGATTGTTGGGTATATTGGCCATGGTAAAGCCAAGTTAGAAATAAACAAACAGAATTTTTCTGCAATGCCGAAGGTGATGGGGCTGGCTCATGACATAACCTGTCTATTGGGCTACAAAATGATGAAACTCTCAAGAAGTGTAGCTTATAGCTGCAGCTGGTTACTGGTAATCATTCAAATCTCAAGCTTACTCTTTTCTTGCTTTAATTTTTATGGTCTAGTTCTTGATTTTACTCTTCCTCCTAAAAGGCATTGTATATTGTGTACGAAAATGTCTTCGACTACTTGTCCTCCATAGGGTTCTAGACTCTATCTTATCATATGTGAAATATTGTCTTCAACTACTTGTTCTAGACTTTGCTGTTCAGTTTTTGAAATGTAAAGCTCTCAATCTCCATCCCTTTTTCTTGTAGTTCTTGCTTTTTTGCGGAAGCAAGCTGCGTTGAGATTTAAGAAATCAATCATGGATCGGATTTCGAAGGTAGATCTTAGTTGAGTGATTTCTCTTAGTACAGAGCATGGAAACCTGTTGATCGACTATCAAATAATCTCTCCTATTTTGTTAATGTAATTTTTTCTTTTACCGATATTCTGGATATAGATAGAGGTTTGATTATTTTTTAATATATATATTTTGTATGAAATAGGTCACTTGTTGGAAATCCCTTCTGATATGTGTATGAAAGAGATCTTTTACTAATGTTGGTTCTTTGTGCATAATTTTTATAATGCCAGTTATATTCTATATATATATATAGAGAGAGAAGGGATCAAATTGTACCGTGTAACTCAAGTAACTATTACACCATTGTATAACTTGATATAAAATATTATTTTTTATCGATCCAGTCATTGAATTATATCTATATATTATCAAGATTATTTATGTCAAATTTTGTTAAAAATGAACAATAAAAGAGAATCAAATTATTCATATTTTAGTATATTTTGAGAAGTTTATAGTACGTCAATTTTAACCTGTATAAATAAAGTAACAAATAATTTTATATTAATATAAAATTTTGTATATATGATTTAGTTGAAAGTTGTTGAATGGTGTAATAGTAATTTGTTGTTGTATTTGATCTCTTCTCATGTATAACACAATAATATAATAATTTGTTGTTGTAATATATATATATATATATATATGGTTTCTATTGTCCCGCTGTTTTGTTTATCTCCCTTGCATTGTCCTGTCTTGTGATCTTGCAACTGGTTATCAGGCGATATATAACAGCATGACTGGAGTGTGACTCTTGCCACTTGATGAATGACTTCTTGCGTGGCTCTGTTAATGCAAGTTTTTTTTCGCAACTGTACTTTTACGTAATGTTGAGTTTGGTGATAAATATTAGTATTTGCCAAAGGATTGATTTCGGGTGGTTAATGTATTAAGGTGTTATATGTTTGAAGGTTTGTCTATTTTTACACACTAGTACAAACTCACGTGTCGTGGGATGAGGGTATTTCGTACTAGTATTTTGGCGCCTTTTTTAACAAACAATTTCATTTTCACGGCCTCTGAAGCTCTGATTACAGTTTATTGCAGTAATATTATGGTAGGTAGGATATTAAATTTATTCGTATGCGGTCTAAACAATGAGATTCTATTAAAATCCTCTTTTAAGGTAATACACCGTTACTTCTCCAGACAACTATTTATGGGCTGTTGTTTCCTGCATCCCTTTGTTTATCCTGGAAGTAACTTTGACGTGCAAGAAGCAACAGCTCTATTTATGCTGCACGAAGTTTACATTTGTTTTGTGCATAGGGTCATTCCTTTGCTGTCAATTTAGATCTTACATTTGGGTATAAAGTATCAATTTTTATGCAAACTTGGTCTAACGTTGTTAGTATTTTCTTGTGTTGCATTGCAATGCAATCAGGAAGTCCTCGCAATGATAGATACTGCTTTTGATGACTGAGTTTAGTGTGCGCGGTGTAGTTCAGCCAAATCTGAGATCGTTGTATTCTGTGTATATTAGCTAAAACTATGAAGTTTAGGGATATTTCACTATTTATAAGACAATAGTTAAAATTAGAAATTAGAAATGGGAAAGGACACCAATGTTTTTCTCTCTTTTTTTGGTCAACGGACACGTATGGCTATTGCTGTAATCTCGTGACGCTGGGTTGGTTGGTTAATGGAAAGGTCGGGTATTCTAGTCTTGTCAAATTGACCATGAGTCGAGTATCTTCCATTCTTCCTGTGTAACCATAATTTTTGCAAAGGGTCGATTTTAGTAAGCACAAGGAAATGAGAGAGAATCTATTGTTTTTTTAGGAGGGTAAAGTTGCTTAGTCAATATTGAAGACCTAGAATTGCTAGGTTTGACACAATTCAAGGGTGATAATTTAAATAATAAAACAGTAAGACATTTGTATGTTCGTTTAAAATAGCGATTGTAAGAGTTGTTTAAAAAGAAAATAAAGGAAAAACGTATAAATTTTCAGAATTATCAGTTTGACATTTTTTTTCTTTTTGGTTTGATAGATGCATAAGAGAATAAAGCTGCAGCTACTCTTTAACAGATGTCTGAATTTTTTTTCTTTTTTTTCGGGTAGCGCATAGAATGATAGAAGACAATAGAAGGGAAGTTGCCACGGGAAAAAACTATAACTACCGGCTACAAGATTAAGGGACGATGGATTGACGAAAGTCCAAGCAAACAACACTCTGCATATTTGTAGACTGTAGGTGCGGCTTCCAGTCACCATGTTGATTTTTATTTATTTTTAATTACGAACTAGGGAAAGAGAGGAGTGAAATTGACAGATGCAAAAGCTTTGAATGAGTCTCCTTCACAAAGGTTTTCCTTTCAGATTAAATGTTCATAAATAGAATGACACAAGATGGAATGAATCTACCTTTCTCCTACCCTCTTTATTTATTTAACTAACAGATCACCTGTAACTAACATTTTAATTTTCTCGATTCTCAACTAACTTTCTCTCCTAAGAAAGTAAATGGCCATGATACTACTATTTCCTCCATCTAGTAATAATAATAATCGTAGTGTAAAAAGAAAAAAATTATACTAAAGTAAATGTTATTTTAATTTTTCAATGGAATATTAATTATTTTTTTCACTTATATCATTTATAATTTAATATTATGGGTGGCAAAATCATAAAAAAAATTAATGATAATAAGGTTAATTTTATAAATATTATTTTATTCTATTTATTTATTGATTTTTTTTATCTGTATAAAATAACCTAGGTGAAAGTAAGAGAGATAAAAAGAGTAAAAAAATAAAGAGAAAACAATAAAAAATATAATAAGTGAAAATTTCGAAAAGCTTAATACCATATATGCTAATTCTGAAAAAAAATTTAATGCAAAAGGACCTGTCTTAAAAGCACAAAGCTTTCACTTTTCAGTTGGATCTCTAATCAAGTAAGAAGATCCGAATACTTTAAAATAGTCGCTCAACCTATATCCTATTGAACATTTTGCATAAGTGCATAACACTAGCAACACCATAATTACTATTTTTTTAACCTTTCTAAAAATATAAATGAGAATGTTATAATCCTAAATGGTCCTTACTTAATGTGTGTATATATATAGTACAATTCATGAATTCGACAGTTACTCAACTAATGATGTTTATGTATCGTACAATCCATGAACTCAACAGTTACTCGGTTAGTGTGACCACTTGCTCCCCACAATCACGTTTAAAGGATCAGTTAATCAATGTAACCTCCTCAAGGTCAAACATGTATATATAAATTCAAAGAAAACACAACAATGTATTTTTTAATCATTCCATACATCAATATATAAGTACCTCATACTCAACTGACTTGATCGTTAAAGTATTTTTTGCAAATACTTCTCCCAACATCAAGTTAGGAGATTGGAGATTCTGCTCGGCCAAAACTTGACCACAACTTCTTGTAAATTAACCACAACTTAACTAGAATTCAACCATAACTCATCGGAACTCAACAATAATATAATATAATATCTCAAGTATTAGAAATCATGTTAGGTAGTCTTAAATATTAAAAGATCCTTAAAATTGATCATGAACTTACTAAAATATCTCTGTCTCGGTGTTATATTATATCTATGTTTCTATTCTTGTTGTATTTATTATCAGAATTGGGTTAATGTATTTAATATAATTTAAAATTGTGAAATATTAACTAACAAATAAGTATAACTATATGGATTAAACCGAGTATAGATTCATAATTTGGAGAAAATTATTGATTCGCAATGCTGAATGATGCAAATTGTGCCGTCCTCCTCCTCCTCCTTCTCTATCTCTCTCTAATGAGTTTTAGGGTCCATTTTATTAGGTGGGACATTGAATGTTTCACCAACCAATTACCATGGTCCATGCTTTCCATTTTGTGTAGTAGATTTTTAGCAAGAGGCATGTTGTTCGGTTGTCATAACAACGTTACGGAGTAATGTTGGATTGACTTTATTGGCTTCGACTGTTGGCATAGTGATAATACAATGAATTAATGATGTATAACTATTAGTTGTTTTCCTACTAAAAAATGAGATAGAATAGAATATCTCATGAAATATTTAACATAACACTAGCAACACCATAATTTCTTTAAATTTTCTAATTTTTTAATAATTCTTACTTTTTCAGTTAGCCTCTTTTTTTTTCCAAATCTTATTTATCTCATGAAATATATTTTTTATTCCTCTGCTAAATTTTTATTTATTTATTTTCCTATCAAGAACCCGTTTCTTTGTTATTTTTTCCCCTTCTAAATGTTACAATTTTTGCTTTCGTTACTCTAAACATCACAAGTTTTACGGTCAATCCCTCTAAAATAGAAAAGTAGTGACTTTCAAAGCAAAGATGATAATAAATAAGATTTGGACAGGATATTAGAGTTATCAGAACCATGTCCACATTTTAGGAAAGTGGTCCTTAATCTGATCCATGTGCATACGTGAGAAGCAAATGCCAGCTAGAATGGGTAATTACCCATTTATACTCGGATTCAAACTCATTTGACGTATGAAATTCTATTTATAAGTGTAGTTTCATTAAGTCTATTGTCAACTCTAGTATAAAGGGAACAAATAAAAAAGGCATAGAGATATTGGTTGATTAAGTGATTAAGAAAAAATGGAAGGAACATGTTGCTAAAAAAAATTAATAAATTAGTCATTAATATTTGTCGATAAAAAAAAATAACAACAAAATGGAAAAAATGCTTTATAAAAACTTATTTTAAAAATAAGATGAGGGATCAACTAAAAAGGTTGTTAATTAATAAGAACTAAATTGAAAATTAAACAGTTATTATTTGAATTGTATTCTAGTTTTTTCATCTTATATGTATATATACCTTTCTTTTTTAAATTTGGAATATGGGACAATTTTTTTTCTTCTATTTAGGCCATTCTCCATACAAATGACTTATTTTTTATTTCTTAAGATTTTCAAATGAGTCTCACCATTACAAATCACTTATATATATATATATATATATATATATATATATATATATATATATATAT